>JADLZN010005933.1:0-464319 GCA_018155175.1 Sinocyclocheilus anophthalmus
TCCTTTAGTCATCACGCAATGATGTCAGTATACATTTATTTTCTAACAACTCACTGTCATGTTATATCAATGAAACTTTCAAATAACGTTATCTGTGTGAACGTATATTGCTGATTATTGTCTTTTAGTTAATTTTAGTTAATGATGTTTATGGTCGAATTTTTATGCATTGATTCTTCATGTTGGATACGAGTCACGACTGAACAATTTTGACTAGCCTGCACATAAAAAACGCGGATATGTTCTACAAGTATAAAGTATAAGTCTATAGAAAGAATAAAGCATACTAATAAACATCTCTAGGTTACGTAGTTAACCATGGTTCCCTGAGGGAACGAGATGCTGCGTCGAGAATCGCTTTGGGAACATCCCTGCGTGACCGCTTTCTGAAGCACAGAAGCTTTCGCTGGACAGAGCAGATTAAGCCTTTCTAGGCGTACTTTCTGGAATGGAGGAGGACAGAATTCCTGAAGTACTATGGGCCCTGGTGAAAAAGTGGGCACCTTAGGGACATACCCGAACCTCGGGTAAAGGAATGCCCTAACCATGCCTGGAGAAAATTCCAGGCATGAAACAGAAAGTGCTTGAAGATCCCCGATCCTTTTTAGTGATGAAATAGCGAGGAGAAAGATGGTCTTGCGCCTGAGCAACTTGACCGAACTTCTTCTATGGTTTCAAAGGGGGCATTGCATAAGCCCTAAAGAACCACAGCCAGGTCCCATGAGGACACCTTAGTGCGCTGTACCGGCCTCAGCCACAGGGTGCCACGGAGGAAACGAGTGGCAAGTTGGTGCTTCCCAATGATTTGACCACCCGATGGCGTGGTAGTCGCTGGCCGCACCATGAAGCGAAAAGTTTCCACTTTAAGGTGTACTGTTTCCTAGTGGCGGGAGCTCTGAATTTTAGTATGGTCTCAATAACCTCAGTTGAGAGACCAGATGCTACGAGCTGTAGCCATGCCCACAGCTTCCATAACTCCGGGCGGGGGTGAAGAATTGAGATTGACTCGATTCGAGCAGGAGACAAACGTGCCTGCATCATGGTAGAATCCCACACCACACCTAAATAAGTGGCTCTCTGTAGTGGAGAAAGAACACTCTACTTGGAGTTTAGTCTTAACCCCAGCTCTCTCAAAAGGGGCGAGGACGACATCTCGATGCCGAACCACCATCTGCACCGTCTGAGCTAATATCAACCAATTGTCTATATAATTGAGTATGTGGATGCCCTGGAGCCGCAGTGGAGCCAGAGGACATCCAGACACTTCGTGAAAGTGCGTGGTGAGAGTGCAAGGCCGAAAGGAAGAACACAATATTTGTATGCTTTGCCCCCGAAAGCAAACCTCAGGTACTTCCAGTGTTGAGGGAGGATGGAACATGGAAATAAGCGTCTCTGAGATTTATCGTAACAAACCAGTCCTCGGACTAGATCTGAGATACTTTCTGCTTGATAGTGAGCATCTTGAACTGATGCCGTTTGATAGCGTGGTTCAGAAGACAGAGATCTAAGATCGGACGCAACCCCCCCCCCATCCTTCTTCGGAAAGATGAAGTAACGGCTGCCCCCTCCTTAAGAGTAGCTACTTCTTGTTCCATTACCAGAGCCTGCTCAGGACCCACTAGCGTGGGGGTGACCCCTTTGAATCGAGGCGGACGAGAACCGAACTGGTTTCTGTAACCTTCTCTACAATCTGCAGGACCCATTTTGAGATATTTGGTAAAAGTTTCCACGCTACCAGAAAATCTACTAAGGGACCCAGCCTCTCGAGGCTGGCCGCCTGTTTTTTTTGTTTGGGGGGGGGGGGGGGGGGGGGGGGGTTTTTTTTTTTATTATATGAGCCAGTTCGGTGCCCTGACGCGGATGACCGGCAGGGAACGACCGAACTGACTGCTGTAGCACCCTCACTTGAGGGGGCTAGCTCTCCCGTGCCGTACCGTTGCCGGGCGGCAGCTGGGATTTTCGCTTGTCGGAGTTCACTGAGTCCTGAAGCACCGAGGGTGGCATGGGTATCAATGAACCTCCGTGAGGGCAATGAGGGAACAACTGACCTGACTGCTGTAGCCCCTTCACTTGAGTGGTCGAGCTCTCCCGTGCCGTACCGTTGGTGGGCGGCAGCTGGGAATTCGCTTGTCTGAGCTCACTGAGCCCTGAAGCGCCGAGTTGGCAGGGGTATCAATAAGCCTCCGTGAGGGCAATGAGGAGGATTGGGCACCGTATACTGAAATGTTATCCTTTCCTCCCCAGGTGGGCCTGACAATGGTAGGACCGTTTAGCCGAGATCCTCTTAGACAAAATAACAGTCCGCAGATCCGTCTTCGGTCTAGAAGACCCCAACTGAGAGCATCACCCCGACACCCGATCTTTCTGTGGAGGGGTGCGGATTGCAACGCTCTGTTTTTGAGACTGGCAATATGAGGAGCTTGATGGCTTGGGCTCCTGCCGCTCAGCAGCCCACCCCTGAGCAGTGTCCATCCTGTTCTCTTGTAACACCGCCATGGTGTGTCAAACATGCGCCTGCCTGACCTGCCGCCGTATAAGCTTCCCCAACCAGACTCGATGTAAGCCTAACGGGCCTGGTGGGAAGCTTCGGGCCTTCAGTGACGATGCTGAGGATGGGGAGAGATAGCTCGCAAGTGTCTGCTTCACCACTGGCATCGCCCCATATACCTATCATTCAGCCCCACAATGTTCTTTTTAATAATTTGAGACTGTGGGGCTGTAAACACGGGATGAGTACGGTTTCTCCCACGATCTTGACACCTCAGCATGGTGATATCGGGAAAACGAATGCCCCCTTCGGAAGGCTGTGATCTGTATTCGAACACGCTCGTCTAATTATTTGTAGGACGAGCGTCCTGTTTCTAGGCTGGCCAAACTATGTTTTATTTTGGCGAATGCACGAAACACCTCATAATCACGAATCACACCTCATACGTGAGTGACTGTGGTGGCGAGTCCACAGTCTCTTCTGTCTCTACACTCATCACCTCTACCTCCTCGGAAGAAGATAGATGAAGTGTCTGGCTCTCTCTCTCTGGGGGGGGGAGAAACCGCAGCGCGGGCTTCCGAACACTGAGAGAGAGCCGTGGATTTAGCGGGTGAGGACCGAGAAAAGGACGAGCCTGTCTCGGATCCCTGCGCTAAATCCACCCGCGATCCTCACGACAACAGTCTGCGCTGTGCCTCAGTAACAGCGGGACCGCTGTCAGCGGGATTGCGAGCATGGCCGCTCTCATCAAACATGGCCAGGCGAGAGCGGAGCATGCGCAACGAGAGCAAGTCGCAGTCATGACAATCAGCTCCCTCTAGAGCTGACCATGCATGCTCCGCTCCTAAACAAACGACACAAATCGTGTGTATCCCCTGCCGCCAGATATCGTGGGCAGGGAGAAACACAGCGTTTGTAATGCCGTTCGTTCGCCATAGACTTTTTCATGATTGTTTTTTTATATATATGCTTGTGTGGACAGACAACAGTAAATAGACAGACACATACACAGAGCGCTACTGAAGAGCAGAAGCTGGTTTGGCTCTGCTGGATGCGCTTTTAAATGCTTTCTGGTGCTTGCTCACCCACCGCTGGTGACGTCGCGCTGCTCCATCCCAGAGGCGTTCCCAAAGCGTTTCTCAGTGCAGCTCGAGTTCCTGAAGGGGAACTCACTGATTTAGCTTAACAACTTTAAAATATAATCTGCATGCACGATAAACCATACACTCTTAAAATTGATAGTACACAACAAATGTGTAAAAGGACTGATAACACATTAATGCAATGATTTGGTTCGTGTCTTACACAACTGTGTGTTACTAAACAATTTTTTATTAAGTTTTAATATAAAATATAATATTTTTGTTTACAATTTAGATGCTTTTCTTATGAAATCACACAAAGAACCATTATTTGTTAACACGTTAATTGAAATAATACTGTGTGTTCATTTCTGGTATGTCTACGAAGATGCCGCGAGACACAAGGCCTCAATCTTACTATTTCTCTGTACATTTAAAACACTTAAAGTTGAAGATGGTGAGGAAAAACTATTTTCTTTGTACGCATCTCTAAACACAACTTTAATAAATCAGTTGTTTTAAGCAAAAGCGATGATTCAGGCAGTTTTATTCAGTTGTAGTGTTTTAGTTTTGTTCCAGGAAACAGGTACGACTGTAACTGAGCGTTGTCATGTCTGGCTTTAAGAAATCATGAGGTCAGCAGCTTTTAACATCTCTTAATTCTCTTAATTTTTCACAATTGTAAATGTTTGTTTAGCTTAAATATTAGTTTTTAGTCAGTTACAAAAGTGTCTGGCATGAAGCTTATATTTATGATAGAGCTACAGGTTTCCGGTAGATGGATGTGTGTAAGCTGCGAAATCTTGACAGTAAATGTAACAAAGACGAGAGCGTTACTCAAACAGTCCTCCGCATTATCTTTTAATAAAATATTCCATTGAATGTCACTAAGACAAATTCTGTAACAGCGTTCATAAATGAATATAACACTTTGAAATTTTATGTTTCGCCACTCTTGTAGTATTTTCCCATCTAATCGTAATTGTTAGGCCTTGCGTTTTGCTTCCTAGTTTTTGCTGTCATGTTAGAGGACAATATTTCTGTGAAATTGCTTGATTTAATAAAATATCGCTTTAACCCGTCCTCTTCATTTGAGTCGTTTACGTTATATTATCCTAGTTTATATCAGATACTAGATCGTTTCTTAATAATTCTCTTCCGTCTACACTTTATGTCTACTTGTTTTCTTTTTAGAAATTGATTAAAAAATGTATTTGTAAAATTGCTCATTTGTGAGTCGCTTAGGATAAAGGTCTATGCAAAATCATTAATATCCAAAAATTGAACAAGGAGAAAAGAATAACGAGTAAAGTGATTCAACCTTTTATTATGTGAAGAAAATGATCAAATTGTTATTACAAACATTGGTCTAGCCAGAAAAGAAAATCTCTGCATGCCAACATGTTTTGCGTAATATGAAATTGACTAGCGTTTCAATAATTTCACATATCATGGAACCATACTGTTTTTGAACAAGCGTCACACATAATTCGTTACACACGTACACAGACACAGAACTTCGTCAATGTACATCTCATCGCTACATTCAGACATCATATCCAGAATTTTTCTGGTAGTTACACAGATTGGCTCTTTGCCGGTTATATACAAGCTCGTCAAATCGGGTTTATTTTTCAGGCATCTTACAACGTCCATTTCATTTTTCAATTTTGTTACACGCTTGGAATCCCCCGTACGATCATGATTCGGATCGGACGCATCGTCAATGATCTTACGCATAAGATCAATCATTTGCTCTCTGTAAAGTTGTTTAAACGTAGAGTGTACAACGTCTTTTTCAGGACACGTTTTCCCCGCGGCGCAGAAGCACTCCAGTTGCTCATTCGCAGCAGCGCCACTAGTGTCAGACATCTTTTTCAGAATTCGTTCTGAATTCGTTCTGAAAAACTCCTAATTGATAATGTTGTAGCCATTTCCTTGAATCTGGATTGACTGTTTTAATCCACGGCGGTCCAGGCCACAACGCTTTGAATTTCTGGTTGAATTTCTGGAAAAATTGTGTCAGGATCAGACAAATTGGATCGTTGAAGCTGATTCTGTCGGTCCGTGTAGATAACGTTTTGATCAATAAGATTTATCCAACATGGTTCGCAAATCTAGGAAAAGTAGGCAATAATGGCAGAGTTTATGAGAACGGCCGCTTTTTGCTTATATATAATCGTTTCTCCAAATACAGTATCAGTCCCTCTAATGATATCAACTTTGGCCCAATGGTTCTCGCAAGAAACAGACTCTCACTATGGAGAACAGAGGCAGCTTTGAGATGCGTTGTATGTATGTAGGTAAATATGTATTTATGTTATATATATAGACAGTAAATTGTTTTTTTTAAGATTGGGAAGTAGAAGGCCATCAAAAGACAGCATACTCCAAAACATCCAGGCCAGTGAATTACGACCACACTATGCAGAATGAGATTGGCATGTCAGCACAGTTACGAAAGTATTTCTTATTTACAGTTTCTTGTTGAGTGTACAGTACATCAATGTTTAATATATTACAATAATTTTACATATATATTTTTACAGACAC
Source organism: Sinocyclocheilus anophthalmus (assembly GCA_018155175.1). Classification (NCBI taxonomy): domain Eukaryota; kingdom Metazoa; phylum Chordata; class Actinopteri; order Cypriniformes; family Cyprinidae; genus Sinocyclocheilus; species Sinocyclocheilus anophthalmus. The sequence continues at coordinate 6,124 of JADLZN010005933.1, forward strand.
ATTTGACGTGGTGTTTTTTTCATTGTCTCCATGCTTTGGAGTTCTGGCACTGCGCGCGCATAGTGGTTGCAGAAAAACACTGGTAACAAGTGGAGGTAAATGGGTCAAATCCATGGAATAAAATATATATTTTTTTTGTGCCTTTTGATGTCAAGATCGGAATGCAAATAATTTTTATAGAATATTGTCGTCATTTGAAGCTAAACGCAGACGTTTAAATGGACATACTATGAATGAAAACTGCTATGATTACTTAAATATGATTACTTTTAAAGCATAAATTTGATTTAGGTCTACATAATATTCACATATGCTGTTCATAAGGGACGTATTGTATTAACCCTACAGTTACAGCATGAAATATTATGTACACCTACTATAGAATATGATTTAAAACTTACTATTAACATTTTTACATAACATTTTTTTATCTCACAATTCTGACTTTTTTTCTAGCTAATGCAAGTTTATATCTCCTAATTCGGATTTTATAACTCGATTTAACTCAAAAATAGTGAGTTTGTCAAATCTGAGGGAAAAAGCCAGAAGAGCCGAGGGGAAAAAAGAGAATGATGAGTTGTTTTCCTTATCAGAATTGTGAAATATAATCCGGATTTTGAAATATAACATCAAATTGCCTCTTTTTTATTCTTTTTATTTCCATGGCTGTCCATAGACTGCTGCTTGAACCGTCTTTCCCTTTCGTGGAACTTCGAACTGCGTCCCCTAGGGGTCGCTATGGGGAACGCCTCGTCGTGACCCGTGTTTGAAGCATACATTGAAAAAACACCAATAACACGTTGGCTGGCGACAGCCCATGATGTCACTACCGTTGCGACTATAGTATAAATAGGCGCCAGGGGCACACATCATTTCTCTTCTTCGTCTTCATTGACTGTCTTGTTTGAAGCGTGCATTTCTGTGGTAATAGCGATCTCTATTTATCTCATTATGGGGAGCACTAGCAAAGCATGTAAGGATGTGTGCATCCGTGTTGACGGTGTTTAACATCTGATGACACACACGATCTATGCGTTGTTTTGTTTGGGCAAAGAGTACACACGTGATGTCTCCGAGGAAGAGAGGGGGCAATCGGCGTGCCTTGCGAGCGTTTTTTCCAAGGAAAAAAGCTCCGCTCTCGTTTGTCTCTCTTTTCCAGGAAAGAGGGGCAGCCATCTGCTTCCCACGGTTCAGGACCCGCCGTTGCTGAGGCATGGAGGAGAATGAGCTCGTGGGTATCGCTGTTGGATCTGGCCGATGAGTTTGAAGGGCTGTTTCCCTTTCGTGATCGTCGGCTGTTCACGAGAGTGAGCCGCTGGAGGATGAAGTTATTTCATTAACATTGTCTGATTCAGGGGCCATTGCTCCTGCGGCTCGCGGCTCATGCTCCTCCCCCGCCTGCGGGTAGGGGTAGGAATAATCGCGGGTCGAAGGTAGTTAAAAGACCTAAGGGATGTGATCCAGACAGGGCGTCAGTGCTTTTTTCCGGATCAGAGTGATACCTCAGTATCTACTCATTTCCTTCGGGGGTCTTACATCTGCCTTATTTACATCTGCCTGTAACCACCATCTCTCCACCTGACCGAGGTTAGGTGGGAAATTTCCTGCATTATAGTCTCCTATACTGGACCTATTAGGTTTGTTTGGTTCTATGGCTTCATAGTGACCATCTTACTGATGGTCCGGTCTAGAGGCTTCTCTGGACAGAGCTCCAACGCGGGAGCCGTTGTGGGTGAGTACGATCCATGTCTAATATATGAATATATATGTGTATCTAATGAGACTGCTGGTTGTGTGTATAACCCTTCTGCTAGTTTCTTTGCAGTGTTTCTCGGGACCTGTGTGTTTCTGTCCCTTTCTAGGGTAGGTCCTCGATGGGCACCCCCTCTGCTGGGTTCAGAAACCGGGTGCTCGACTTGCAGTGCTTATTTCACTAGTCAATATATGTCCAGACGGTAAGAAAATCCGGGTTTCAGCTTCATACTTCCTGGATCATGCAGCCAAAACACAGGCTTCTGCGGGAGCCTTCGAGATCATCAGGCACCCGGCGCGTCACTGCAAAAATTTCCAGGACGTCCGCGCTGGGGTTACGCTTTCATGCTACCCCGACTGGTCTACCGTATCTGGGTCTCCCTGAGGGGTTTCCCGATCACCAGGATATCCCCTCTTGCTGAGGCATCGAGCGGGAGGCATAGGTGGCATTACGAGAACCTTCCTGTGTAAATGCTGTCTCGGGCAGTGCTCCCCTCACCTTTGAGGGTTGTATTTGAGCTTGCCTCTCCCGTTTGGCCCAGTACTTCCGGGTATCTGTAAACAGATGCTTGGAAAACTCTAAAATAAGTGCAGCACGTTAAGCTTTGCCCACTTTTCTAAAATCCACATATGTGGTAAGTGTGCACGTTATGCTTTGTCTACTTTTCTAAAATCCTGTATGGTAGGAGTTACGCGTTTTGACCTCGTTCCCTTTCTCTGAGTTGGTTAGACCCCGGTTCCTTGGGCTCCACTCAACTAGTGTGTCTCTGTCGACACACTCTGGAAGCATCGCTCCCCTCACCAGTGAGGGTTATTCTGAGTATGGTTCTTTCTTTCGAGCGTTAATCCTCTCTGAGGAGTTGGATGCCTCGCTCCATGGGCTGTCCTCGTGGTAGTTGAGCAGTGCTCCCCTTTTTTTTCAAAGGGTTACCTGGAATGAGCAACGTTATCCTCTGAATTCGGAGTTCTCCACTCACATGAGAAGTTGAGATCTCTGTTTTTCCAGAGCACCTGGAAACAGCAGCATCAGGCGAACTAGGCCCTTCATCCGCCTCTCTGATGCGCTGAGTTTTCTGGCTAGCTTGCAGTATGCTTACCCTTCTTATTTTACAATCGTGCTGTAGGTCGAGCCCCCTTCTCGGATTGAGAACTGGGTGTGTTGCCCCCACAGCTAAGTAATCTATTGCTAGCTGTTCCAGTTTGGAATATGCTGCAGGTCGAGCCCCCTTCTTGTTTGAGAACTGGGTGTGTTGCTCCCACAGCAAAATAACAGCTAGCTGTTCCACCATTGGAACATGCTGTAGGTTGAGCTCCCTCTCGTTTGAGAGCTGGATGTTTGCTCCCTCAGCTACAGATTTACTGCTAGCCACTCCAGCATTATAGCCGTAGACATAGCGTTTTTGGGAATGCGCTATTTCTATCTATTGGCTGCTCTTTCAGGGTGCCATGAGAACCCCTAGAACGGTTTCAAGTGTGTGCACGTTATGCTTTGCCCACTTTTCTAAAATCCACATAGCTGGTAAGAGTGCACGTTATGCTTTGCCCACTTTTCTAAAATCCACATAAGTGGTAAGTGTGCACGTTATGCTTTGCCCACTTTTCTGAAATCCTGTATGGTAAGAGTTACGCGCAAAGATTTTGTGCTCTTTTTGAGTGGTTTAAAACCCCGGTTCCGCCTTGGGCACCACTCCTCCTATGTATCCTCTGGATACCTACTTTAACAGGGTGTTGCTACTAGGGGTCTGTTGAGACCTTCCTTCAGCACATACAAAGAGAAACGTGCGGTAGCCCCTGTGTGACAGGCTAAGACTAGTATGATTCTAGGCTCTTGGTCGTATTCCCTTAAAGGAATCTATTTCTGATTCCAAGCCTTGAGCTCTACCCCGGGCCCAGGAGTCTGGCCCTAACAGGTAAGTATTTTGGGGTATGTAGCCTAGGACTTTGGCCGTAGGGAATAACATCTATGACAGCCGTCTAACGTCCCAGGGGCGATTCCCATAGCGATATGGTAGAGTTGGTATTTAGTGCTCGCCATGGTTCTGGCTTGCCCTCCCCTCAGCATGGTGGCGTGGGGAGACCCTTCTCCATAGCGACCCCTATAGGATGCAGTTCGAAGTCTCCATGAAAGGGAACGTCTCAGGTTACTTATGTAACCATGGTCCTGAGTAGGGAACAGAACACTGCTCCTCCTATGTTTTCCTTGCATGCTGCTGACGCAAGCTTCAGTATGAAGAAGTGAATGATGTGTAGCTCCCATCCCTATTTATACTATATTCCGCACCGGTATTGACTTCATTTTCAGCATGCTTCAGAACACTGGTCACGACGAGGCGTTCCCCATAGCGACCCCTAGAGGACGCAGTGTCTCGTTCCCTACTCAGGGAACCATGGTTACATAAGTCCCTGAGAAGTTTCTGCCTCCAGATAGGCTCCGCCCACAAAAACGTCATCCCTGTTTCGGATCTGTAAGACTATCCCACTCTCTAACGTCAATTTCGTTGAATAACAGTGCTTATCGCTGGGTGACAAGCTCTTGTAATATGCAGAGAACATTTTGAAAATGACATCTAATCAATATAATTTATCTTTTTAAACCTAACTATTTTGTACCGTTTCCGTGAAATTCTCTAGCTGTGAAGGCTATCTCTCCTGGGTTTTCTGCAACCATGATGCGCGCACATTCTGAATGTTTACAAACCGATAATTGGTCTATAAACATCACTGATAGAGACCCCTCTGATAACCCAGATGGGATTCCATACAAGCTAATAGCAGAAATTTGTTTGCCAGGTTTGTGACTATGAATGATTCCATATAATGTTCTGTGCGTACGTTTTCTCTTATGTATATATATATATATAATATATTTTTTTTTTTTTCTATCCCCCCCTTTGATGGTTGATAAGAGTTTGAGTATTTGATGACTGCCAAAATGACTTAATTGTCCTTTTCAATTAAAGAAAGAAGCAATTTTAAGTACTTTATTAAACCATTTAATATATCATACAACTTGTTAAAGGGTTCATATTCTGTCTGGAAATGCTAAAATGTTTTATATATTTTTTTATTTTATATAGCATCCATTATTTTTTTACATTGAACTCTACCCACAAATATCTACCTATGGTGCATGTCTCTGGGGGTTCAGTGGGCCCTATGGTGCAGGTGCACCCCAGCAGCATCAGTAGGTCCTCTGGTGCGGCTCCACCTCTAGGCTCAGTGGGTCCCATGGTGTAGCTCTGCCTCTGGTCTCAATGTTTCATGAATGACTTGCTGCTTAAATATAGCTGCTTAAACTTTATAAGTATAGTGTAAAATACTCACTCTGTTGCTGTACTGTTTACATGAATAGCGACTACAGACATTGCTTCTATCTTTGAGGAGCACCGTATCGGTAAGAACAGTAGCATGCTGCAGTGTGACCAATACCGGGACAGTATGGGAGTCTATGTACAGGACAAGTTTGTCTTCAACAATGTACTGGTGGGTCAGTCAGCCAAAGCCCAGTTCTGGCTGACCAATCCAGGGAAAGTGTCCTGCGAACTCAGACTGGTCATCAAAACAGTCAAGGTGTGTTTGTGAGAAGTGCTTCTGCCACTATTGACGTTGTTCTGCAGTATATGTAAAAATGTAATAGCAGTTTTATATGTTTTGGAATGTTTTATTTGTTCTGTTAATCTTTTTTTTTTTTTCGTTTTAGACATCAACGCACAATGCAGAGGTTTTTGAGGTGACCCCTACAAAGATGTGTATCCCCAGCCACTCTCATGCTTTTGCCTTCATCACCTTTACTCCTATGACTATGCACACATATCATGCAGTTCTGAAAGGGACCACAAGGTAACTGCTTTCAGTACAGCTTTTTAGATGGTTGTTGATGGATTGAGGCTTTACTCGTTCTGTTTTGTAACACAATCAAGCTTCTGCCCCCAAACCTAAAGCTCTGGTGTTTGATCTAATGGGTGAAGGCAATTTGCCCTGCATCACTGTTCTGAGACCTATTCAGAGGACTAATCGAGGTCAGCCAGTGCTACAGTTTAAGCGCTTATTGGTGGGACGAGGGCAGACTCTTCCATTAGTGATCAAGAACAATGGTAATGTGCCTGCACAAGTATGATCAAAATTAGTTTTCAGCTAAATTTCTATTTCTCTGACTTTAATTTTCATTGTAATAATCCATTATTCCCTTGTATTTACAGGTTAGCATTGTTCTACAATGTCACCTGGAAGTTTTCACTCTAAAAGCTGCTCCTGGCACTGTTTGCAGACTGTCCTCCTCACAAATAGAAAGCAATCCCAGAGAAGGCAAGCCATAAGCACAAATGAAGAGTCATAGACATTCATTTCTGCACAATGCTGATATGATTTGCTTTTCAAATGAGCTATAAAACCAATAACACAAACAGAAGCAGATTGTTTTGGATCTTGTTCTGTTCATTATATTGTGTGTCATTGTTTATAGGTTAAAGTTTTATCACGAAATGCAATGATCAGTACCTTGATGTTTGATCAAAGAACGCAGCCATTGACCAATCAGAATCATGTATTCTAGAGAGCTGTATAATAAACTATATGAATATTTAAAAATGTAATAAAGTAATTTCAAGCTTTGTGATTATTACTTTTTTACAGAGTGCTGTAGTGTAGGAGAAGGAACAAAATATTATTTCTTCCATGACTTGTGTATAAACATTTAGCTTGACGCAGGCAACCATATGCAGAGAGAACAGTAGCATGAGATATGCAGTAGAAACATTCAAATCAAATGTATGTGACATAACTGCGTTTTTGATCCTCTTCAGAGACACAAGCACATGTAGCCTCTCTGATCCTCATGGCTGGGCAACAAGCAGAATTCCAAGTCAGGTTTCATCCAAAGATGGCTCAGAAGTTTGAGGCCAGCTTGAAGTTAATGGTAAGGGATAACCAGTATGATCAGACACCATGGTTACATCATGGTTACCATGACATCATCACCCTGGACAACATTGGCAGCAAAGTTCAGCAGGACAGCATTGAAAGAATGTAATGAATAGGACATGTATTTTTCATGGATACTAAGTGCAAGTTAAAAATGTGATTTTTGCTAACTTAACCATTCTAAATCATGATTAAAATAAAAATTGTACCATTTATTTTATGTATATTTTGGTTTCAAAGTACCAATACCAAAAATACCAAATTTTGGTTTCAAAACACACTGTTGGTAATTATGGTAATTATCCCTTCTGAATGCTTCTCTCAGGTCTGTCTGACCTTCTGGATTTTGGAGACTGTCATATAGGCCGCACTTATCAAGAAACTTTCACTATGACAAACCCAAGCAGCTCCAAGGTGCTGTGCTTTGAATGGCTTCCCAGTGGCCCACTACTGAGCTTTTCTCCACAAGTTGGTCACCTGCATGCCAATTGCTCCAAAGTTGTGATGGTGACCTTCTGCTCGGAGGAGCCCCATTGTGCTAAATGCACAAACAATAAAATGTAAACTCAGCAGTATTACTTTTCGGCAGCCTGTAGACCAGATCCCAGACTGAGATGATTGCCACAGGACTGTTAAATGGGTGGATGTAGACAAGTCATCACAACAGCCAACCAAACGGAAGGTGAGTTTCATGGAATCAGTGATAGAGATGACAGTAGCACAAATTAGAATAAAGCAAATCCAGTAGTGCATCTTTTAATATTAAAAGATTTCACATTCGAACTGCCTACTGGAGGCATTTCATTAACTGCTAACAATTTTACATTTTTTTTTAGTTTAAAATAATATATAAAGTCACATTGTACGATAAAAAGTAAATAAAGTCACAATTGTTAGATATAAAGTTGCAATTGGGAGATATAATGTGGCAGTTATTAAATATGAATTCACAACTGCAAGATACTGTATGAAGTCACAACTGAGAAACTGTACACTGTAAAGTGGTAGGTATTATATAAAGTTGCAATTACTTTAAAATTAAATGTGAAAAAGTGACGTGGCATGTAGCCTAGTATGGTGTCCCATACTCGGAATTTGTGCTCTGAATTTAACCCATCCAAGTGCACACACACAGCAGTGAGTAGTGAACACACACACCGGAGCAGTGGGCAGCCATTTTTGCTGTGGTGCCCAGGGAGCAGTTGGGGGTTCAGTGTCTTGCTCAAGGGTCTCACCTCAGTCGTGGTATTGAAGGTGAAAGAGAGCGCTGGTCATTCACTCCCCCTCACCTACAATCCCTGCCGGTACCGAGACTCGAACCCGTGACCTACAAGTCAGACTCTCTAACCATTAGGCCACAACTGACTCCATAAAAAATAGTTACAATTAATAGAAAAGTCAAAATTACCCTGTTTTTTTACACAGATAGAAACAGTCTTCGATAGATAAATGTTAAAGGTCTTAAATTAAAACTGTCTTCTAATTCTTATAATCTTGTCACTATTCTGTGATTAGGTAGTTGAGACAGACCCAGAGCCTCCTCACTCTGTGGTGGAGAACTCCTCAAGAGCTGATAGTTAGTTCCACATGTGATTACGCCAAATATCAATGTGATACTGGACCCATCCGTTTCAAAGACACAATGCTGTACCAGACCAGAGTCTTTCAGTAAGTTTAAATGCACTCATACAATATTTGCTCAGAAATTAACTTTGGACAGACGAATGTGTTTTCATAAGTCATGTTGTGATTTTTTTTTTTAGCCTCCAGATGGAGAACAAAGGCAGTGTTAAGCTTGAGTGTTCCTGGCAGGTTCTAATGGAGACATATGGAATGACTGCATGCTTTGAACATGGAGGTAAACCTTCTGACTTAAAATGTTTGTAATGTGGTCTGATGTTCCACAGAATTATGTTTTTACATTTTCTTTAGATACAAGAAATAAAAAAACGATGTAATAATGTAATCAATATATCTGATGGATCAGGTAGGACTTCTCGCTCGGTTCAAGGGAGTAGGACACCAGAAAGACCAGCGAGCTCTCTGCAGAGTGTGTCCTCTGTACTGCTAGGAGACCCAGAGCTTCCTCCCTTCACTGTTGAACCTGATGTAGGGTTTATCAGCCCAGGAGCGAGTCAAACTTTCCACATCCGGTTCTCCACTCTGGAAGTGGCTGAGTTTAAGGCCAGTTTGCTCTGCAGGTTAGACACTCATACCCCACATACACACTGTAAAGTTTCAGAATTTTTCAGAGGTCAGTTTGATCATAAAATGTGGTTGTCATCCCCATTAATTACTTAACTGTGTGTACAGAACAGGACTAAACACTAAAACAGGGTTCCTCAACTCTGGACCTCGATATCCACTTTCCTGCAGAGTTTAGCTCTAACCCTAATCAAATACACCTGAACAAGCTAACCAAGGTCTTCAAGATTACTACAAAAAATTGCAGGTAGGTGTGTTTAATCCAGGTTGGAGCTAATCCTGCTAGAAAGTGGATCTCAAGGTCCAGAGTTGAGGACCCCTGCACTAAAATGCGAATTGACAACCGAATTTAGCTGTAGTGTGTACGTGACCAGACAGTCTCCTAATATTTATAGACAGATAGAATGTTTGCCCGTCAGAATTAATAAATGACAGATTCCCTTTTATGTAAAATGATAGGCGGAAATTCACTGATTATGACTTTTTGCTTGGTTCTAAACTTTTTTTTTTGTAGCATCCCTAATCTGAAGGATGAGCAGAGTCCAGTGATCACTGTAAGTGGTCACAGTTTTGCTGCCATACTGTCATTTCCACCTAAAGGATTCAGACTACCTTACTGGAAACAGGCGGAACCCTGAGCCCCACAGTCCCCTCATTGTGGACCCCAATACCAGGGTTACAGAGTTCACCTCAGTGGGTATTGGCACGTCTGTCTGCAGGTAAAACATTTCATAAAATGGATAGTTCTGACTTTGATTGGATGAGTCACATTGTTTATATTACAAACAAATAATATGTGCATATGTATATTTCTATACTGTATACTATTGAAATATTATATATACTTATAAATTATATACATATCCTGGTAGTTTGCATGTATTTGAATCAAACTTACAAGTTTTAACAGTAATATTGTAAAATGCTATTACTATCAAATGAACTGGTTTGTGTTTTAATGTATTTTCAAATGTATTAAATTCCTGTGGTGACCGCTTGAATTTTCACGCACCCTTTTCTACAGTGTCCACGTAATCGTAATAGGGTGTGTATATTATATATATATATATAATATATAATATATATATAATATAAATATTGTTACTGTGACAGATTTTTCCCTGATTAAAAATGGGTGATTTATTATTGCAATGTACAAATAATGAATGCATTATTTTCTCTCAGGGAATTTGGTATTATTAATCCTACAAACAAGCCATACTCTTTCATCTGGAGATGTGAGGATTCAGGCAAATCGCCTTTCAACTGCCTTACACCAAACAAGTCCATTCAGCCGGGGAAAGAAGTGAAGGTGTATTGTTTGAGATTTTAACAAATCATACTGCAAATATTTTGCTTTTCAGACATGAATCGATATTATATTTTCATCTCTGTTTTCAGGTCTCATTTGAGTACCAGGTTCTCAACCTAGATTTAGTGGAATCCTTCTGGACCGTCTTAATCCCTGAAGACAACTTGTCTTTGCTCTTTCTGCTGGTGGGAACTGCTAATAAGCCTGTTGTCTATATTGATCGAGCCCACCTCAATCTGGGCAGTTTGCTACTAGGTGAGGTTTCAATAAAATGCTAAATTCTAAATTTCCTGTCATAATTTTCTTACCCTCATGCTGTTCCAAACCTGTATGACTTTCATTCTTCTGTGGAACACAACAAAAGTTATTTTAATGAGTGTTTCGACTGTTTTTGTCTATACAATGGAAGTCACCGGGGTCTAAAACAACATAGGACCACACTGACTTTCATTGTATGGACAAAAAAACCACTGAGATATTTATGCAAATTATGAAAGATAGGACTGGAGAGTGAAGAACTGATTTAGATAGTGACTGATGTGAAGAAAATTGACAATTATAATTTTTTTTATTACATTATTGGCAACATATGCCAGTCTTTTCAGCAGGAGTGTCCATCTGCTTTTGGTTGCAGGTTTTGAAGCTCATCAGACTGTGTTTGTGGTGAACAGAGAAGATCAACCATTCCATTTTATGGTTCAAGAGTCTTCGTGCCACTCTTAAGGCTACCAGAACAGCTTGGTTCTAGAGCCTATGGAGGGTACAGTTCCACCTAAAGATAAGTATGTTATTTCATTCATATAAAGTCTAAGACATAACAATCATATCCTTTTTGGTGAAATTTTTTTTTTACAATTTGATCTTGAATTTAAACACTGATCTTGTTCACACTCCTTAACATCTGTCTCTGACAGGATCCCGTTGGTCATACGTGTCACTCCCACTCGGGAGGGAGATGTGGCTTTTAATATAGTCGTGACAGTGCAGAGGAAGCTCCAGCCGCTGACCATGAATGTGAAGGGAGAGTGTTACAGCATGAATGCACATGTGCAATATGAGAGCCCCGAGGGATCCATCACAGAGCTCTTATCAAACCAGATCCATCCTGTGGACTTCAAACAGGTAAAAATGTATGTGAAGTTATTTATACACCCTTAGTTAGTGTGTGTGTGCCAGAATGTTGTGTGAGAGATTTGTCTTTGGCAGAGTTCCAGCATAAAATGTTTAGATCAAGTTTTCTGCCACTTTCTGTCATCTGTTCCCTGAATAGGTGGAGCTAAACGATAAATCCACATGTTCATTTGCAGTGTCTAATCCTGGGAAATTCAGTTTAGATGTTGAACATGATCTGTCTGGGCCGGCAGTGCTGCAGCCCCACCTGCAGGTGGAACCTAAATTGGACACAGTGGCAGTAGGCTGACAGAGTTCCTGCACCTTGACCTTTTGCCCTCAGTGGAAATGTGTGCTCGAAGATCTGACCTTTTCTATTAAGGTAGACCCTGTCCGTTATAATGTCCTTTTTGTCCTTCTTATTGAACAAAATATTATTGAAATTTTTCCTTTTCTGCATCCTTTTTTATTCCTCTGGTTGTAGATAAAGAATGGGCCGACATTCTGTTGTGCACTAATAGGCTCAGCTGTGGCTCCAGATCTGGAATTTTCCTTCCTAAAGCATAACTTTCTAAGGCATTGCATATATTGTGTTGGTATGGTACCTGTTACACACTCACTGGTGATTAGCAACAGAAGCAGCAGAGGAATCAGGTAGAAATTATATATATATTTGAATTTTAAAGTGTGTAAAGCAAAGTTTTATGGTTTGTTTTTATAATACGATGGTATTTATTCAGTCTAGACTGCTTGTTCTCCAACACGCCTGTCTTGGAGGTCAGCTTCACCTCTCAAGTCCTTTCTCCTGGTGGTTCCGTGGAGGTTCTCTTCTCATTCTACCCGCGCAAAGCAGTTCGTTACCACGAGAAGGTGGTTTTTGAGATGAACAAGTGTGCCAAACAAGTGGTGGAGATCCTAGGAACACAGTACCACCGCTCCCTGTACGCAGTTTGAGTAGGGCACCATCCCAGTTCTTCAAAAAAAAAAAAACCTTAATGCCCAAGCGCCATTTCCACATCCGCGCTCGCGACCGCTCACACCTCATGTTTGCGGCTGACTGCAAATGATCATAATTGATGGACAACTATGCCCGTGAAAAGACATCAGCAATCCGGCACCGAGAAGAAAAAATAGTGAAAACGAAGCCTGTGCATCACTTTCAGGCACATTCATAATCTTGTGAATCTTTTTTGGCTGTTGACCTTATTAATAACGTGTTTTAATGTTGGTAATAATTTCACCACCAGCAACGCATCTAATATTCTCTCTGAGTTTCCACGTTCCTTTACGAAAATTAGCCATGGTTTTTGTTACTTCAAATAATAATTAAACATTTTTTGTGGTTATAAAAACAGACCTAAGCCAACAATAGCCTTTCAAATGACTTAAAATGCATTATATCAAAACATGAGGCATATGATATGGTTAATATAAGTAATTACATGGTGTTATTGAATAACACTGTTAAAATACATAATGTAATACAAAATAAACAATTTATGTACATTACATGTTATTACAAATGCCTGCAAAGGGAGCCAAAGGCTTTGTAATTGCTGCTGCTACAATTACAGGACAATCAAACCCTTGTTTAGGGTACTGGCCAAACGTTTAATTCAAATATCCACTTAATCTTTTATTTTTGGCCACCTTTTTGCTATATATAGATGACACAGCCTCTGTAATTTCTTCAAAAAAAATCATGTGGACATCACAACCCTTACAAAAATTAACCATGGTTTTATCGTAGTAAAACTGCTTAATTTTCTTTTGCATGATTTCTGAATGCTTGAGACAATAAAATCAATCAGACAATCATAGCCATAGGTAACTGTCTAGATTTGTAATTTGTAAATAATACAATTTATTTATTTACTTTTATATTTTATTAAAGTTCTATTTTGACCCCTATAGTAGGTGTTTTTTATTTTTTTTAACTTCCATAATATTTTAGGGAGGGGGCACAACAATACAATCCTGCTTAGGGCACCCATTTGGCCAGCAGCGGCATGGTGTTGAAATAAAGCTGACAAAGACAAAAAGGGTGTGGGAGTTTTGGATCTACATCCTGATGTAATAGACATTCATCCTCCCCTGTTTTTGTCTTGGATTAATTTGGAGGACTCAGCACATAAAGTGATCAATTTTGGAGCTGTGAAAATTGGCCAGCAAAGTCGGAAATTGATCCCTCTGGTGAACAACAGGCACGCTTCCCTGACTTGTAGTCTTCGCAGACACTCTGATAACTCTCTCCAGGACTCTAGGGTAATACATGTGCACTTGCTCACTCCCAAGTTTTTGAAAGAAGTCTCTTATGATTACCAAGGCTGTATTTATTCGCTAAATATGCAACCAAATTGTAAATTGTAAAGTAATGTTGTGAAATATTATTGCAATTTAGAATAACTGTTTCCTATTTTAATATATTTTAAAATGTAATATATTCCTGTGATGGCAAAGCTGAATTTACAGCAGCCATTACTCCAGTCTTCAGTGTCACATGATCCTTCAGAAAACATTCCAATGTGCTAATTTGGTAATCAAGAAACATTTCTTAATACATCATGCATACATTCCACTGCGCTGCATACATTACATAAGAAAAAATCATTGTGCTTTTCAGATCTTGTCAGTGCGTCCAGAAGGGGAGGTGACACTAAAGGGTTTCAACCCGAAAAAAAATTAGCCCATAAATTACTCACCCCTCAAGTCATCCTAGGTGTATATGACATTCTTCTTTCTTTCTTCTTTCAGCTGAATCCAGTCGGAGTTATATTAAAACTTGTCTTTGATCTTTCAAGCTTTATCATTGCACTCAGCGGATGTTGCATGCATCAGTCCAAAAGCACTTCATTAAAATGCGCCCATCCATTAAAATCGATTTTGTAAGAAAAATATCAATCAAACGTATAATCAACTTATGTATCTTTGCGCTCACTGTTGTACACTAGAAGCAGTTCCGGGCGGATGACGTATGGACGCATGCGCAGCTCAGAAGTGACACGCGGAAGCGCAGGGAAGAGATCAAAACAAAACAACGGTCACTTTTTAGAAGTACAAAACGAGGATTTGTAAAGAAGAATGTCGGAGGATTTCGATATAAGCCCAGAGGAGACTGGTTTTCCTTTGCTAACGTAAGGAAACTTTGCTTCCTTTGCTTCTGTTGACAAACTTTGGTTTTCACGAGACTCACCAGTGCATGCGCAACGCTGACCTCTTACGTCATCCGCCCGGAACTGCTTCCAGTGTACAACAGTAAGCGCAAGCTAGATTAAAGTGATTATTACATTTTGAATATGGATATTTTTCTTACAAAAACGCATCGATTCGCTACAGAAGGCCTCTGTTCGCCCCTCGGAGCCGTATGAGACACTTTTTTTATGGATGGGCACATTTTATTTAACTTCTTTTGGACTGATCCATGCAACACCCGCTGAGTGCCATGAAACAGCTTGAAAGATCATAGACAATTTTTAATATAACTCCAACTGTATTCGTCTGAAAGAAGAAAGTCATATACACCAAGGATGACTTGATGGTGAGTAATTTATGGGCTAATTTTCATTTTTGGGTGAACCAACCCTTTAAAGAGGGAGGTGGCCGCTGTGTGGTGGAGCTTCTCTTTTCTCCTGAACAGCGCATGCCTCCCTTCACTGAGGAGTTGCAGCTGGAGTGTGTAGGTGCTGTTCGCCCCCCTGCTGGTCATGAAGGGCTGTTGTCAGGGAGTGGAGGTCAGACTGGACACAGACTACCTGCAGTTTGGAGCTGTGGTCCAGCGCTGCCAAGTCGCTCGTCGCATTATCATGCAGAACACAGGGGACACTGGCGCAAGGTACACATCACGAAACTTTAAAATTCAGTGACTGGTTGCATCTAAAATGTGTGGCTGGTTCTGAAAATGAATGAATCTGAGTGAAATAGACTCTACTATTACATAGACTCAAATAGAGATATATATTTATATTTTTGCATCTTCAACTTTTCTTTGTTCTCTTGAGATTCAAATGGGATGTAAAGAGCTTTGCTCCAGATTTCATCATTTTCCCTGCTGAAGGCTACATCACCCCAGGAATGGAAGTATCCCTTGAAGTGACCTTTGTATGGGATTACATTTGTGTCGATTAAAATGAATGTAATTTTTCAAGAAACTTAAGAAAATATAAATTGAAACTGAATAAAATGTCTTTGAAACTGAAAAAAAATGTAATGCAGGCAAAATCTTTGACTTCGTTTTTAATACACTGCATGTTTTCTCTTCTTTAATTCACTGATCTGTACTTACAAATGCGCTTCCGGAGTTTTCGTTTACGCTTCTGAAGTTTTCGTTTACGCTTCTGAAGTTTTCGGTTACGTTTCTGAAGTTTTCGTTCGCCATTCTGACACAAATCTCTCGTGGGGGCGGGGCTAGCAGCAGTGTGTTCTCATTGGCTACTGAGTTTTTGATTGACAGCTTCTTGACCTGGAAGTGAAGGCGTCAATGTTGCCTTGCCAGTGTGGATGTGAGCGTCTCTTAGCAGCTTCCAATTTAATTTTAATGATATAAAGTTAGGAGTTTTGTTTTTGAATTCAATCTGTATTTATCTGTTGCTACTACTCTGTCCACATAAGCTTTTAGGAGCGCGAGGAATCAAACGCGAGAGAAAAAGAAGGTCATATTGAGGTTTAATTATTAAAGTACTGTATATAATACTGGAAATATTGTATAATGTCCAATGTTCTTGTAGGATATTTGTTTATTGCTCATGATTCTTTTGCATTGTAGGGTCTAATTAGGTTGTGCCGTTACATTTGAAATACTATCATATATGTGTGATATTTTCATACGTCAAAAAAGTCTCTCTTCAAGCTCATTTTATTACATATTCCACACAAAGAATGTTCTTGCAGCCAATTGTATTTATCATGCTGATAATTTTGTTTAGTTAACATTATCTAACGTTTAAAGTTGGAAATACATTTTAACAATCATCAACTCTTTCAAGTGTGACTTTTATAAACCAGTTTTAATGAATGTAAATGAAAATATGAATTAGTTCAAATAAATGTAAATTCTTTATTGTCACTATAGCATATACACAAGTATCAAAGTGAAAGTCTTGAATGCAATTATGTTGTGACAGGAAAGACCAGAATCCACGAAACACTAACTGCATAGTATACATGTAATGCACAGTATTCTCATAATTTACATTACTACACAAAATGCACAAGAACATAATATACAGAATATGTTCACAATTCATAATATGTTTTAAACTGCAATGATCCTTTGAACAGTTCCTGTTACAGTATAAGTTACAAAACAGTGAATGTGTATGTTATGTAATGGAGTGCAATATCAGTCTTTACAGGAATATTCCACCCCAAAAAATGAAAATTCTCTAATTTACTCACCTTCATAACATTCCAGATGTGTATGACTTCTTTCTTGACATAAACACAAAGATTTTTAAGAAAATAATCCATCTCTGAGAATCCACATAACACAAGTGAATTGTAGCCCATGCACGTATGACAGTTGATCGGAAGTGATTGTTAATAGTCAAAAGTTTAAATTATTAGTGTTGTTCTTATCTGTTGTTTCACTTCAAAATATACTGATTCAACCATTAAGGTCAGATGGATTACTGTCACGGTAGCTGTGTGTGGTTTTTAAAGCATCTTTAGGACTCACAGAGATGGATTATTTGCCTAAAAATCTTAATTTGTGTTTACCTGTCCAGTCGAAAGAAAGTAATATGCATTTGGGACAGCATGAGGGTGAGTAAAAGATGAGAGAATTTTTATTTTTGAGTGAACTATCCCCTTAACAATCATATGCTGTTGGTATGCTAATCCAAGATCAGCATAGACTAATACGAATAAAATGCAACCTCTTGTGTACTTGTGAACTGTGTTTGTTTTCATCTAAAGCTCCAAAGAAATTAAAATATTTGCATAATATCAGGTGTCTGAAGATCAAGATCCCAGTCATTCAAAGGTGAGGTGTGTGAACAAAGTAAGAATCTTGTCTGATGGGGGCAATGGATCTCTGGTACTACCACTACATCCTCTGGGTCAGCATCAGAAGTTTGTTTATGGAAAAGTTGCTCCGCTCCCTGGAAATTAAGAAAGGACATGTATTATAGTCTAACAATACAAACTGCTTTGAACTCCCATTAAACATTTCAAACTAAAAATATTTCAAACAAATAAACACACAATATAATTATTTTATATATATTATTATAAGTTATATATATTAGTATTAACATAGTACTAAATACCTCAAAATTATGCACCATTTATCATCTGTAATACCCTTGTGTAACCATTAGATGGCTGTATAGCCCTATATATCCATGACTGTGTATACCCTAGTTACTGGAAACTATTTTCAGTCATAATTATTTGCATGTATTAGGATTTGCCTGAAATACCCCAAAATATTCATCTGAACTGACAATTTTTGCATTATTATTACAGTCAAATCTGGACACAGAAAAAGCATGGTAAAAAGGCTTTACATTGCTAAAGTTGACAGTGCAGTGATTGACAGCGCACTTGTAAAATGGCATCAGTCATTGTCAGATACAGTACATTTAGTACTGTACATTATGTGCTGGGGGAAAATATGAACTAATCGAAGCAAATATGATCCAATTGAAGACTGTAACTGTGTGTAGATAACCAGGTCCTGTAATGATTGGGTTAAATCAAGAAAACTTACCACAAGTATCCTGATAACAACGATGATTGATGATAATGATAATGAAATCATTTGTCTGTGCTATTCCTAAGAAATCATCTCAACAATGTAGTGTAGCAGCAGATAAATACTGATAAAACAATAATAATAAAATATTTAAAATATATTTTTATATCATTAAAATGAAATGGGAAGCTAACACATCCACACTGGCAAGGCAGCACTGTCACTGACGCCTTCACTTCCAGGTCAAGAAGCTGTCAATCAAAAACAAAAAAACCAAAACCCCTCCAGGTTAGCAATGAGAACACACGCTGCTAGCCCTGCCCCCACGGAGATTTGTGTCAGACTGGGACGAAACTTCTAAACGTAAACGAAACTTTAGACATAAACGAAAACTCACAGAAATGGAAACGAAACTGTAGAAGCGTAAACGAACTGTAAAGCGTAACTGAAACTTTAGCATCTTAAACGAAACTTCAGAAAACGGAAACGAAACCTTTAGAAGCGTAAACGAAAACTTCAGAAATGTAAACGAAAACTGTAGAAGCGTAAACGAAAACTTTAGAAGCGTAAATGAAAACTTTAGAAGCGTAAATGAAAATTCCGGAAGCGCATTTGTAAGTACAGATCAGCGAATGAAAGAAGAGAAAACATGCAGTGTATTAAAAATGAAGTCAAAGATTTTGCCTGCATTTACATTTTTTTTTCAGTTTCAATTTATATTTTCTTAAGTTTCTTGAAAAATTACATTCATTTTAATTGACACAAATGTAATCCCATACCTTTGCCCCTACCGAGCTGAGTCAAGATCTGCGCTATGATGATCTCTGCTGTACTATAGAGGGGGGCAAACCATTAAAACTCACCCTCACTGGCTCCTGCATTGTTCTTTTCGGTTGCAACAGAGGTAAGGGGCTGCAGAGACAGAAGAAAACACAAGTCTAAATGTTACAGTGTGTCATAATTTTCTTTAGTGAATACTGAAACCTTGTATATTTGCTAATATGAGATGTGCTGATGAAAATGTTGAAGTTAAAAAGCAAGACTAATTCATTGTGTCACTGTTTTTTTCTTGCTTGCTTTCTTTTTTGTGTGAGCAGGTGGTGAATTTCGTGTGTCAGGTGCGCAGTCAGTGTACTCAGTCTCTGGCTCTACCCAACCGCATTAACCAGCGCTGGACTCTGAAATGTGTCATAGAGGGAGAGCACTGGAGCGTGTCGCCCACTCTCCTCATTGAGCTCCTGCAGCAGAACACCTATGAGATCACATACAAGCCGTTGGTCATGACTGCAGATGGGAAAGGCATGAGGTATGACACTCTCTCCTCAAGATGACTATTTCCAATAATTATTTTTGAAACAATTGTTCAGTTACAATAAAACAAGGGTGCAAATAGCCATTATAAAAAAACAATGTCAGTACAATAATAAAATTAAAAAAATTCCACTGTTAATGACACTTCCCTCTGCTGTGGTGCAGGGCTCTGTGTTCTTCTCCTTTCCTGATGGCAGTGGATTACTGTACATATTGCATGGCACAGCTGAGCCCCCGAAGGCTGAAGGCACAATAACTGAAGAGATCAAATGCAAAAGCCACCACACACAGACAGTAACTGTCCATAACTGGCTGCCCAGACCTCAGAGGTACCTCATCTAAAAGAAACATAACGATGCAAATATAATAATCACAATACAGTATTTCACATTCATGAAATAGGCCATTTTTTCTTATAAACATTGTTTAAAAACAAAACACTATTTTCAATCAATTAAAATGTATTTCAAAGACTTCAAAATCAACAGATAATGATGCTACAATTCACTAAAATAAATTATATTATTTGACGCAACATGCAAAATGCCATATTATCCTGTTGAAGAAACATTTTTGTCGCAATCTTGATTCATTACACATAAACATACGCTTATTGCATATGCATAAGCATTGTTAATCATGAAAGTACCTATAAAAAAGCCACACAATAAGTGCCTTTTGGGATATGCTTTGTAATGATCATAAAATCTTTCATTGACAAAGCCTCAGTTGCTAATTATATTAGTATAATTTATGTTTTATCATTCTGTGTTTTATATCCTGCTGTGCAGGTTCTGTGCTGTGATCGAGCTCATCAAACCAGATAGTTCAGATGGCATTGTTTCCCTGAAGGGCCTGGAATACACTGATGAGACTGCACTGGATACAAAGAATTACAAACTCTCCTTCTTTACTTATAAAGAGGACCAGTACAATGCTAAAGCAAGTGCCATCATGCACCTATAAAAAATGTGTTCATGCAGACTACTTTGGTTATAAAACAAATATATGACCCATAAAACATCATCATAATTCTCACTTAGACAGGTGACTTTCAAGAATGAGACAACAGGCGAGTACCTATTCTACAATCTCAACTTCAAAGCAACAGCTCCAGGAGTGATCAGCAATATAGAAATGGCAAACCGGGTGAAGCAGATGACGTCAGGGTCCGTGGAGGTGGAGAACCCTCTTCTTGTGGATGTGTTGTTCTCTGCAGAGTGTCAGAATGCAGACATCAGTGTTCCTCCACAATTTCTTGTGCCTGCTCAGTCTAAAGTAGGTGAACCTTCAAAAACACAAAGCTGCTGATATATAAAGACATTCTCGGGTAGGGCCAGATTTACTAAACAGGGCAAATTAGCGTGAGATCGCAATCCCATAAATTCAAAGATGAGAGTGGAAAATAATCTACTGACAATGTGCAAATGAAAGAACACGGATGCAGCCAGATCACCAGATAATTTCCGTAATGACTAACAAATCTACCAAGAGCAGCGCAAATTAGCATAGGGTCGCAAACAAGCAGAACCGATCAGGTGTGTGTAATCTACACAAGGAGCAAAACAGGTTAAGACATGCTTTTTCAGGTGTTAAATAATGGCGCAAATACCAGTAAATTGACTATTGCAAATTTTAATAAATCATGTTGCATGATTAATTTAAATACTCCCATAAATTTCTGAAATTGCATCTGAAAGGAAAACTCCTACAAATGCATATGCAGTAAGGTCAACTGTAAAATAATTGTCTACGCCTTCAATGCGTGTCTATAGTAAATCCTGTTAGTAAATCTAGCCCTATGTTGTAAAATAAATAATCAATTTCTGAACATTATTTATGGATCCAGATGGATTAACAAATTAAGAATTTGTTTCCAAAACATTTATTTCTCTGTACAATACCTTATTTTTTCCCGCATGTTGAGTTCCATAATCTTTTTAAGGGTTAGTCAACAAAAAAAATGACAAATTCTGTCATTATTTACTCACCCTCACGCTACCCCAAACACTTATTTAATGTGATTGCATTAAATGATTACAGCAGTTTAATTTTTGGACAGACTTTTCCTATAAGATGTTTAAAAAATATCCTAAAAATTACAAATAAATAAATTGTCTATCAATGCCAACAAATTAAAAACCAAGGAGGTTTTGCTGTGGTAAATCTGGTATTTAATGGTTGTTCTTAAAAAATCTTGTTTGTTGTTGTTGTTGTTGTTGCTGTTTTATTGCTTAGATTACATTGACATTTGAATATCAGCCTCTCTGTGAGGGAGAGTCCACAGCCCGGCTGGTGTTGTATGCTACTGAACTCGGACACTCTTTTTATGAGCTTCAACTGAAAGCCCTGCCTGCACCCTTTGAGAAGCCTCTATATTTCAGAGCACCACTTGGCTGCAAACACAGTGTCATGGCTAAGTTCACCCACTTTTCCTGTGTCAAGACTGAATATATACAGGTGCATCTCAAATTAGAATGTTGTGGAAAAGTTCATTTATTTCAGTAATTCAACTCAAATTGTGAAAATCGTGTATTAAATAAATTCAATGCACACAGACTGAAGTAGTTTAAGTCTTTAGTTCTTTTAATTGTGATGATTTTGGCTCACATTTAACAAAAACCTACCAATTCACTACCTCAACAAATTAGAATACTTCATAAGACCAATAAAAAAAATATTTTTAGTGAATTGTTGGCCTTCTGGAATGTATGTTCATTTACTGTACATGTACTCAATACTTGGTAGGGGCTCCTTTTGCTTTAATTACTGCCTCAATCCGGCTTTGCATGGAGGTGATCAGTTTGTGGCACTGCTGAGTGGTGTGGAAGCCCAGGTTTCTTTGACAGCGACCTTCAGCTCATCTGCATTTTTTGGTATCTTGTTTCTCATTTTCCTCTTGACAACACCCCATAGATTTTCTATGGGGTTCAGGTCTGGTGAGTTTGCTGGTCAGTCAAGCACACCAACACCATGCTCATTTAACCAACTTTTGGTGCTTTTGGTAGTGTGGGCAGGTGCCAAATCCTGCTGGAAAATTAAATGAGTATCTTCAAAAAGCTGGTCAGCAGAAGTTAGCATGAAGTGCTCCAAACTTTTTGGTAAACGGGTGCAGTGATGTTGGTTTTAAAAAAACTCAATGGACCAACACCAGCAGATGACATTTGCACCAAATCATCACAGACTGTGGAACCTTAACACTGGACTTCAAGCAACTTGCTATTAGCTTCTCCACCCTTCCTCCAAACTCTAGGACCTTGGTTTCCAAATGAATACAAAACTTGCTCTCATCTAAAAAAAAAAAATGACTTTGGACCACTGGGCAACAGTCCAATACTTCTTCTCCTTAGCCCAGGTAAGACTCCTCTGACGTTGTCTGTGGTTCAGTAGTGGCTTAACAAGCTGTTGGAATACGCACGGTTCTACTGTAGGCCGGAGAGATGTGTCCTGCGATCACGGTCGTGTGTGGTGTGGTGGCTCTTGATGCCTTGACCCCCAGCCTCACAGTCCATTTCCTTGTGAAGTTCACTCAAATTCTAAAATCGATTTTGCTTGACAATCCTCAAGGCTTGCGGTTCTCTCGGTTGGTTGTTCATCTTTTTCTTCCACACTTTTTCCTAACACTCAACTTTCTGTTAACATGCTTGGATACAGCACTCTGTGAACAACCAGCTTCTTTAGTAATGAAATTTTGTGGCTTACCCTCCTTGTAAAGGTTGTCAATGATCGTCTTCTGAACAACTGTCAGATCAGCAGTCTTCCCCATGATTGTGTAGCCTAGTGAACCAAACTGAGAGACCATTTTGAAGGCTCAGGAAACCTTTGCAGGTGTTTTGAGTTGATTAGCTGATTGGCATGTTACCATATTCTAATTTGTTGAAATAGTGAATTGGTGGGTTTTTGTTAAATGTGAGCCAAAATCATCACAATTAAAAGAACCAAAGACTTAAACTACTTCAGTCTGTGTGCATTTAATTTATTTAATACACGAGTTTCACAATTTGAGTTGAATTACTGAAATAAATGAACTTTTCCACGACATTCTAATTTATTGAGATGCACCTGTATGCAAGGTACGAGCCCCTATTTTGCCATTATCACCTAGCCAAATTTATCTTTGAGATAAAAGTCCTAAAGAGAAAGTTCACCAAAAAATGAAAATTCTGCTATCATATATTCACCCTTATGTTGTTCCAAACCTGAATGAGTTTCTTCTGAACAAAAAAAAAAAAGATATTTTAATGTTTCAATTGTTTTTGTCTGTAAAATTAAAGTCAGTGGGACTAAAACAACATTGAACTCCATTTATTTAACTGGTTTAGAATGACATCAGCAGCTTAAATTCTAATGTATTTGCTATAAACATTCCACTCAAATCTTGTTTCTAATTCAGACGGACGATCCAAACTTCACTGTGGAAAAGAACTTTAAAGCAGCAGCGGGGAACCAAACTGGCACAGATATTAGTGTGATGGTCCATTTCAAACCTTGCCAAGTGGGAGACATCCAAAGACTGCTCACCATCTGCTCAGACTTTGGAGGGGAGTACGTCTTCCCTCTGTATGGCATCTGCACCCCACCTAAAGCTCAGGGTCCCCTCGCCATCAGCTCAGGTTCCAGTGTCTCGATTTCCTTTAAGAATGTCTTTCAACAGGCCACCACCTTCTCTTTCCAGGTGGACAACCCTGCCTTCACTGTCAAGGGTGCAGAAACTATTTTACCTCAAAAAACGCAGCACATACAGGTTACATTTGACGGCCCTCCCACGGGCTCCAGAGGCCCATGTCATGGAAAGCTGACAATTTCTTGCCCACGTATGGAGGGCCATGGACAGTGCATCTTCTGGGTTTACTACTTAAAAGGTTACTTTCCAGAGCTTCCTTCAGAGGAAAGAACATCATGAAGAAAGGACCATGCTGTTCTTTGGCTGTTCCTAAAAATGGCTAAAACATTTTAACTGAACATTGCTTTTTGAAAAATACTGTAAGTTTCTTGGACAGTTATCCTTAATGTATTTTTATTATTAAGATGTTTTCATTTATTTTTAGTCAGTCTTTCAGTTAGAAGAAATATGCCATTTTAAACCAAATACAAGTTTATTGTAAATACTGAAAATGAACAAAAAAATAAACATTTCTGCAGCACTCGAGTTTGCAGTATGAATTATACCAGTCAAGTATCAAGTCAATGGCTGTTGCTCCTGCGTGCTCTTCTTTAGTCCACCAGGAGGTGCACTTGTTGCTCCTACATCACCTTTAACATGTCCCATCTACTTAGACATGGTGGGAGGTATATTCCCTTCATGACTCAGATACAGATATTCCATTGTGTGTATGTGTGTGTTTGTTGGCAGCGGTGTCTGTTTCATACTCATTTACAGTATGAATGTGTGTGAAATCTCTTGCATTTATCTAATTTTCCCAGCCAAACCTTCCTGCATGCTTTTTTTGCACTTTTCTGATAGTATGTTTTCTAGTATATTTTTTTGTATTTTCCTTTTCCTTCATTATTACTTATATTTATTACTTTATTTTATTCTACTGCGTTATATATATGAAAAAATAAAAAATCATATTTTAAAATATATTTAATATATTTTTTATATGTTTCTTTTATATTTATATGTATAGTCCCTAAGCAATGTATATAAATGTATAAAAAATATGAGCTTTAAGTGTACAGAGTGACAGTCTGCCTCTGTATCCAACTGCAGATGCACAGGACCCAGAATAACCATTCAGTAGTTTCATTTTACCCCCTGCACATTCCATGATATACCACTGAGTTTGTTTACGTGCTGAAAAGAGAGCCTGTCACTGCCATGCACAAACTGGCTGCAAGGGGAGTTGATCTGAGCATGTCCAAAGACAAGGGATTACTGCTTGTTGTAATTATCTGAGCACCCTCTGTGGTGAAGGAGTAACAGGTTGCTGTGAGTTGCCCTACATTAAAGAGATGCATCCAATCACTTTTTTTCTGTTTGCCCAAATGCCTCACTATAGGAACGCAAACTGTAGGGGGGTTGTACTTGGTGGTGCCAATTAAATTTTAGTTGGAATGACTTAATCACCCCTCGTAAAGGGCAGGACCGGGGAGCCTTTCAACAGTCTTTCAAGTCACAAAGGTCATTTCAGACCGTTATAGAGACAGTAAGGTAATCAGGGATTTTCTAAGAGAAGGAGTATCCACCCCAAAAAAGCTGCTGTCAAGCTTCTGTTTTTTCTGACCAGATACAAATTCCGGATGTTGATCCGGATGTTTTTTCAAACAAGTATAATGTTTTTTTTTATTATTATTATTTAGTAATGAATCATAGCGTGTATTTTTGTGGGACTGTGTAACCATAGCAACAGTGTGCCGCTATCTTGCTTTTCCACTGCAGTTTGTGCTCTACGTTGATAAAGCATGACAAATAAAGTCATCGTGTATCACTTTATCAAAGATTTAACCGTCACAAATACCACAAAATATGTTTTAAGTCGAGTTAACATTTAACTTTGTCGGTGGGGCCTAATTATAGTTTGCATTGCGGGAAATAACCGCGACAGATTGCGTGTTACATTTAACTATTGTAATTGTTCATCTGTATAGAACTATAGATAGTTCCCGTGGGATACTGTAATTGGGTGTTTTATTGTGTCTATTTAAAGGAACACTCCACTATTTTTGAATATATGCTAATTTTTCAACTCCCCTAGAGTTAAACAGTTGAGGTTTACTGTTTTCGAATCCATTCAGCCGATCTCCGGGTCTGGCGGTAGCACTTTTAGCTGTAGCTTAGCATAGATCATTGAATCTGATTAGACCGTTAGCATCTCGCTCAAAAATGACCAAAGAGTTTCTATATTTTTCCTATTTAAAACTTGACTCTTCTGTAGTTCGTGTACTAAGCCCGAGGGAAAATGAAAAGTTGCGATTTTCTAGGCCGATATGGCTAGGAACTATACTCTCATTCCGGCAAAAGAGGGCCAGTACAATGAAAATCGGAATTTTCATTTTCTCGGTCTTTGTACACGATGTAACTACAGAAGAGTCCAGTTTTAAATAGGAAAAATATAGATACTCTTTGGTCATTTTTGAGCGAGATGCTAACTGTCTAAACAGATTCAATGATCTACGTTAAGCTACAGCTAAACGTGCTACCGTCAGATTCGAAGATCGGCTGGATGGATTCGAAAACGGCAAAACTCAACTGTTTAACTCTACACAGCAAATTTCTGGAGTTGAAAAATCAGGAGTTAGGCAAAAAAGAGTGAAAGAGTTAGATTTCTGGAGTTTATTTTTTAACTTTGACTACAGCATGTGTTATGGGATACTCCCTGGCTGTGTTGTATTTTGGAGTTCATTAATTGGTGTTCAGGAGCGTGTTTTAACACCACATCTGGAGTTAAATGTTGAAAAGTGCGCCACGACACGACCCTGGTTCTGCAGCACAAAGGACTTGTACTTCATCGTGAGGTAGGTAAAAGCGTATTTACATATAAAAAAAACTTTCAAAATGTTCGATATTTTCTGACAGAAACACGTTTTGTCATAGCTGTTACGTTATACTGTGTACTAACGTCAATGATCGTGGCGAACTTGGTGCTGAACGTAACTCGTATTTTCTCTGTTTTTCCGAGCATGTTTTGTGCGGGCTTTTTTTTTTCGATGTGAAGGAGCCAACATTAGTTAACCGTTTTTCCATTCTCCGTGTTCCTGAAAATGAGTGTTTTGCCATCAAATTAAAGTAGTGACTCAGCTCAAGAAACATCATATTCAGCTTCCATAAACTAATGCCGACGAGGTAGTATATTTTATCCAGTAATGCAGCCTTATGTCTGTCAGATAGCCTTATGTTTTACATACGTGGTTACTAAACTGCAGTGTCTACCCTGGCTATAGTTGAGCTGTGAAAGTGTAGGCCTGCAATGTTTTGAATTGTAACAGCTGATAAATACGTTTTAGTCGTGACATGAGAGCGCGTGGTTTTCAGCTTAAACATTTTTTTTTTTACATTCTCAGTTACACTAACATTAGCTGTTATCTTAAATTACACGTTTTCTCTTTAATGTCAAGTCACGTTTTTGATAAAAGTGCAACGTGGAGGGAAGAATTATGTAAAACTGGAAGATGTTTGTTTCTCAGATTTTCTCAGTACAGGTGAGTTATGTTTAGTATTCAGTTAATAAAGAGTAAGTAGCAGTAATTTTGTCATTTCTTTTGTAAATAACATGTTGATGTTATTGTGTAGTCCAGCAGAAGTTTCTGATACCAAAGAATACAAGATTGAAAGTCACAGATGACCATTGCATAGAGGTGGATGAGGATGTCTTTCCAAAACTTGCAACAACCAACAAAATGCGTTTTATCATCCACACTGATGATGGTAGGACATTTAAGAATATTTTATTTGTTTTATAGATATTTTGAGAGTTTGTATCTTGACTCCGAGACAAAATGTGTGTATTTCAGAACTTCTGTTTGCTGAAACATCCAAGAACTCTGCTGACTTCTCAGACCTGACAAAGTTTGGTGCCTCCTCAAATCAGACAGATGTTGTTACTCTCACTACTTGTGGTAAGCAGAGTTAAATGTAATATGATAATTTTGTCTGACCCTGGGAATATCCACCTTGGAACATATGATAGTTTTGCTGACCCAGCTCTTAGATTATATTTACATTTCTATGACATTCAGAGCAACAAAGGCTTTCTTGAGTGGTGTATAAAGACTGTGTAACGTAAATTCCACTACAGATTCTCCCCGACCCGCAGTGATCAGCT
This sequence comes from Sinocyclocheilus anophthalmus, assembly GCA_018155175.1. NCBI lineage: Eukaryota > Metazoa > Chordata > Actinopteri > Cypriniformes > Cyprinidae > Sinocyclocheilus > Sinocyclocheilus anophthalmus. The sequence goes on from JADLZN010005933.1 coordinate 34,193, forward strand.
GATGTACTACAAATGTTTCCTCATTTCTTGGATGTCAAAGGACTTGTAAGTATTAAGTGAGAATGTGACATTTTATTAAAAAAAAAATATTATGTTACATTAGATGTCTGAATGGTTGTCTTTCCTTTTTTAATTAGATTGTGCAAGAGTTCTCACTGATGTTTGGAGCAGAGGTTGCTTCAAAGTTCCTGGAAAAATGGAACACCAGTTTTAAAGAAAAAGTAATCCAGGAGGCCAGGAACCTTAAAGAGACTGCTCTCCTAAAACAGCATCTGAAAGCTGTACTGAATGATGATCCAGGTACAGTCATCATCAAAATAGTAATGTTGTTACTTGAGTCAATCAATCTTCTTTTTAAAAAGTTTTTATTGATTATTTCCCAAAAGCATTTTTCCCCAAAATTCTGCGAAAAACACTTAATACAGTTATTTCTTAAAATTTTGTCAATTAATAAAGCTCATCAGTAAATTCATGCTTTGTGAATGCTGTTCTTAACTACTTACATAAAAAAACGTGATGCGTGTAAAAGTCCCCTTGGGTTTGGGTATGTACAGTATGAAATTTTGTTTGCTCTCCATAACACAACTAATAACTACCCCACTAATAGTTTGTACTTGTTAAAATATTATGATACACAATACACGGTGTTAACGATGCCATAAACAGACTGGTTTGAAATAACTACTGTTATTTTCTGTCTCCAGAATGGGACAGTGACATGGCTTCTCTACTTGTCCTGCTGGATCTTCTTACTCCACAATCAGCTGGAAGAAAGCAGCCCAAGAAGATCAGTGTTGGAGAGGCAACATATCATCTGGTGAAATTTCATAAGGTTTGTTAAGACAGCTCTATCCTATTCCAAATATTGTACTTAATGCCTAGTTTTAAACAAATTGTTTATAAAGGGACCTTTGTGTTGTGTTTCAGTCATGCCAAAGTCTTGATGATCATCTCCTGACCACTAATGGAAACCCTCAACCATATCTTCTTGCTTCAGGGTCTTCAAAAGCACAGGTTTCCACCTTTTACATTGTCTTGGACAGAAAAGGTTTGCCTTGTCAGTCATGTACATCCTTGGGTACTTTTGACTGAGCAAGTCCAATTTTGTTTTCAGTGTGAATGATCATAATGCTCTGTCCAGCCTGTAAACATGTTTGCAGACAACTATGTACAAAATTGATATAGATACATCTGAAGAAACTACAAAAGTCAAAGAACTGAGAGCAAGGCTGTTGAACAAGCAGTAATTGTCTTATTCAACCAAAATGTTAAGTTGTTTCCTCTGCACTTCATCCTTTGGTTCAGCTTTGCATTTGTTCAGGCACCTCAAACCAATTCATAGAATGTGTCCTGGTATCACAAGTTGTTCCTTGTTTCTTCATGTATAAGCATGTATAAGCGTCTTCCTCAGGTTACACAACCCTATACTGCACTACTTTTTTTATTTTTATAAACCTGCAAGCTTGATTTTATATAATGCAGCGATGTGTTGTTGGCAATGTTTTATACATATTTACTAAACATTTCTAGTTGGCACTCTGTTAGCTGGCTGCATGTATTTAATGTAAATGTTTTGCTGTTAGATTTTACAGTATTTTATGACCGCAATTATTTTCTAAGTGTATCCATGCATGGAATTTCTAAACCTAATCTATGGATTTGCTCAAATAAAAACAGTAAGTAAAGAGTATGGCATTCAGTGTAGTCATTTTCACATAAAACATTTGATTGTGTTAAATAAATGTTAACTCTTAAGAAGTGTTAAATTAAATATTTTTTAAATGTTGATTTTTAACACTGATAAGGAGTTCATATTATAATTAACTCAATTTTAGAGTTATAATTACTCTCCGTAGGATTAGTATTTTAACTCCAGAAAGAGTTACATTTTAACTCTGAAAAAGTGTTAAAAATTCAACTCCAGGAGCAGAGTTATTTTAACTCTGTGCTGGAGTCTTTTTGATGGTCACGCATGTACACTCAGATTGAGTTGATTTTAACTACCAGGGAGTTTATTCCAAAGACCAGAATTTGCTGTGCATGAAGTTGGAAATGCGCATATGTTAAAAATAATGGATGTTCCTTTAAAGGCACAATCATGTAAGATTTGTTAATCCTTACAATTGAGCCAAAAACGACTATAACTGTAATATATTTTGCTGCGCTCTTGTGTTAATCATTTCCTAACCCAACAATGTTAAGTTCCCCCAAAATAATCATTTAACATAAAGGATTTGACACGGCCCGTGTCCATTTGTGTGCCTGCCAATGACGTCAAGCGCCCCTGCATTCCCAGAAAACATGGACAACATGGAACACACCAAGACACTTTAATAGGTCGTGGGTGTTTTAAATAGACACCGCACAGATAGCATTATAACAAACTTTTCAAATGTAGCTATTAATGATACAACAAGCGCTGCTTTTTTTTTTTCCCCCCTACGCACCCGGAAGGAGCGGAAGCGGTCGACTGTGGCATAATAAAAGCTCTGCTGCTTTCGAGCCGTGTGTCACTCTCGTTCCGCGGCTTCGTTTCGCTTTGACGGCTTTCAGCCCCACCCTGCTTCATTCTACTACGTTAAAAAATCATTATCTCATCCATGAACATGATTTCTACCCAAGTCCCGTCGGATTGCTTCGGCTGTGAAGACCACAACTCCCATGATTCCAAACTCAGTCACGACGTCATCAAACTACGCCTTTGTCTATTTGTTTATTTTGAATACGCGCCCTCTAGCGGCAAAAATGTCATATTTTTTCCTTTAAGGCAGCAAATACAGTTTATGGACGATAGCACACGTACATCTCGGAGATGTCTATTTGACGTCTGCGTTTACATCTGCAAGACGTATTTTTTTGCTCATCTGCAATACGTCTATAGAACGCTTTATATTAGATGTCAAACAGACGTGAAGAAAATGTCTGAAGATGTTTATGATTTAGAATGTATGTTAAGCTGACATCTCAAAGACGTTTATCAGATGTTTGTTCACAGCAGATGTTTTCCAGATGAAGCGACTTGCAGACTGTGCTATCTGGGTACAGATCATACGAAAATTAGCCATGTTTTACTATAAATAAAACAAACAAAAGAATGAACCATAGTTTTGCTACACTAACCAAAGTTGAACCATGGTATTTGTAGTAAAAACTGTGGTTATACAAATGGTAATAAAAAAAAAGGTTACTACACTTTTACTATAATAAAAATGTTCGCAAGGGATATCCAGGAATGGTAGATCTAAATATCTAAAACTGAGAGTTACTGTAGGAAACTAACAATCAAAGCCAAAAATAGACCCAAACAACATCACCATAGTTAATTCAAAAGTTATTTTCTGGAATCAATGGGCATTAACATCGATTCCTGCTGTTTTAGTAGCTACTCTCTCTCTCTCTCTCTAAAGTGCAAATAATGCTTATCTTGTTCATTTTTCTGCATCTGAGCTAAATGGATGGCACTTATTGAACTGCTCCAGTTAGGTGTGACAGGAGGTGAGTTTTTGGGACGTGTGCCGCTGCTGATGTCAGAGAGGAGGGAGGGATCGCCCCCATAGCGCGCAGCATGAACGCTCCGCTGCAAAAGGATGTGTGAACAAGCAGCGCGCTACTGCAGGGACGGCGTCCACAAACTGCTCCACAAAGAACAAGCCAAACTCCGGGCACAGGACAGCAAAGACCAGCCCAATCCCGGGGCTCAGGACAGCGAGACAGCGACGGCTGCACAGTCCGGAAACAGCGGTTCTCAGCCCGGTGGAATAGACGGGCTCGTCCGCTGGATAGTCACCAAGATGAGCGACAATAAAAGCATCTCTACTCGGGAATATGTGAAGGAGGAGGCGGCGGTGGCTCAGGAGCAGTTCTTTGCACCGGAGCCCCGAAAGGGCATTTCTGTCATTTTGGATGTAGGTGTTTGATATTTTATTATTTTATGTATAAAGAAATATGAAATGCATGCACTCGTTTACAAACTTTATTCAATTGCCTTAAACAACCTCAGAATATTGTTGAGTAATCCCATAATTAGACAAAGAATATCACTTAGATAACTCACCAACATTTGACACTCGATGAATTACAGCAATTATACATTTTTACATCGACCTACTTAACTTTTTATCCAATCCAACCATTTTGCATAATTTGACACTTAACTATTATTTCTGTGTAATATAGCCTACTTTATTACACGGTTCCGGCGTTTCTCTCGCGTATCTTTCCGCGCACTGGCTCTTTACATATCGATTCTTGGCGCCACCGTGCGACTCGAAAGGCTCACTACGTTTGTCGCGTGAAATAAAAATGGCCTGTACTAATTTTAATATAGGCCTACATTGTGAGCATAAAACCTTAGATGGATGGCTAGAAGCTCATAGAGTCCCCAGCGAGAATCCAAAAGCAGTCGGTCGGAAATAGCCTACAACAAACAGAAAATAAATAAAAAGGATTGGATGAGAGAGAGCTTAAAAGATAAGTTACAATTGTATGTAAATCATAGATAACTATAAAAACTGGTAATTTTTGTAGAATATATTGTTGCAGTGTTATAATGTGTAATGGACTGTTTTTCTTAGCGGAAGCTTTAAGATAATCTACATCTAACAATGTAAACTCAAAATCAATATTTTAAGTTAATAGGATAGTTATTTATTTGATAATAAGTGGGATAATTTGCAGCCAGATGGTCATTATTGCAAGATAACCCTGTTTAGGGTATGACAAAATCCTTATCCCCATAATGTGACTCGTAGTCTACATTCACAGTCATATTGAAATACAGTTGAGCTTTTAGTACATGCATTGAAATAATACACGAACTGCAGGGGCGTAAATTTCGTCTAACAGTTGGGGGGGGCGATAAACATAAAAGTTCTCAAGAGCGATTTTTGAAGGGGACTCAAATAATACAGCTAAAATTGTACTTGTAAGGATATGTATACACAGAGGAACAGTGTTTGGGAAAGTTACTTTTAAAAGTAATGCATTACAATATTGCGTTACTCCATAAAAAAGTAACTAAGTACGTTACTTTTTATGGAAAGTAATGAGTTACGTTACTTTTGCATTACTTTTTAAATCTGGACAGGGCTTGCTTGTTTGTTTTGAAAATAAAAAAGTTCTGTTTTTGGCAAATATAAAAGCCTTTTCACCCCAAAAGTGAAATGAATAATCCTCAGGCTGAAGGGAAAGTAAATGTACGTCCGTACAGTAGAATGCAGAAGAAGAAATTTCAACACACTTCAGCAATAAAGAAAGACACACAAATGTTTGTCTAAAGTAATTTGTGCTTATTAGTACGGTTGAACTGGATCATCGAAGGTCAGAGGCAAAGACATTGGTTAATAGAATGGGAATAAATACAAAAAGGATATTTGTGTTGTATAAAATTTAATTATTGCAGGTTTGCGTCATAATCTGAGTTGCATTTCACTGTTTTAATTCATTTTGAGGAATACTGAATCTGTGTTTTTTGTGTGTGTGAGTGAGATGAATGAATGCATATTCATATTTATTTTGAACTACAGTAACATCTTCTGATTTCTCTCAACATAGCGACACCAGAGCTGTCAATCAATAAAAAAAATAAAAAAAAAGTAACTTGTGTTACTTATTTGAAAAAGTAACTCAGATATTCTCTTGTAAAATAAAAAGTAATGCATTACTTTACTAGTTACTTGAAAAAAATAATCTGATTACGTAACTTGCGTTACTTGTAATATTTTACCCCCAACACTACAGAGAACGCATACTACTATAGTTGCAGCAGGGGGGACCGTGCCAACTAGACAACTTCAAAGCAGTTGTGGGTCGTGGCCGTGACAGACGTCTGTCCGTGTATCGCTACAGTGTTGCCAAGTCTACGGTTTTCCTGTGGAATTGGGATACTTTGTCACTATTGCCGCGGGTTAAGCGACCCCAATAATGTGTATTTTATGCCCCGGAACGCAATTTTTACCGGGAGACCCCCTCGAAACGGTTAGTTTGGGCTAGTTTTGAGTAACAATTTGTTGTAAAAAAGACCTGGCAAACCCTTTTTTGTCACAGCAGGTACTTTGCTAACAGTTATTAGCTAACATAGCGACTATCGAAAAAGCCATTGGCATCATTGTATTAAAGAGTGAAAATAATCACTTATCTGATGTTTAAGTGAAAAATAGCATGACAGCCTTGGAGTTCCACAACTATTGGCTTTGTTCTCCGTGAGTGTGTGTGTGTGTGTGTGTGTGTGTATGTGTGTGTGTGTAGGCGATGTAAAAGAGGAAAGTAGGCATTTGGACCAAAGCACTGTGAGTCAAGGGAGGGGGAAACTCAAAACTTTATTTAAGAAACTTAAGTTTCTAAATTTAAAACGCATTTTTGCCCCGTTTGTGTTGTTTTACTGCTTACAATTATTTAAAGTATAAAACATTGTTATTTCCAACACACAGACTGGTTTTTAATCATATATTTAGGGGGGACAGCCCTCAGATACACTAGATTCTCTAGTATGAAACAGCAGTGAAACATCCAGCTGTACCTTTCAGCATTCTAAGGTTATACAACAGTTCTTTTGCTCTGATTTTAAGGCCGTATCTCCGAGAAGCATACTTGAATCTAAATAATTTATTGCGCTTTTCCTGTGAGCCTGGCAGTTATGCTTTGTGGTTGGCTGCTGTGGCGAGGTCTCAGCAGTATTGATTTAGTAGGTCAAAGTATTGCCTCAGTATTGTTCATCGGTGCTGGATAATTATGTGTATCTGATGGTCATACCTCTTGAGATTTCTGCATTGCTTTTAGGGGGAGAAGTTAAAACATTTAAGAGAGTGATAAGTAGATCAGTCCTAGACCCAGATACAGTCTCAGGTAAAAAGACTATAAAGTAGAGGGGACAAAAACTAATTAAAAACCTCAGAAAAAGACCAGAGGCACCAATGCACCCAAGTATAGATAATAGCGAAGGTGGAGGAAATTAATAAGGGAGGGGTTAAGCAGATAATGAGGTGCTGTGTCTTTTATGGATAGTGAGAATGTGTACATGATTTCTCCTGGAGACTTCGGTACGGAGCGCAGGTGCTTGTAGGGGAATTGATTTCCCCCAATGCTTTGTGAGAGAATTCCATTACTTAACTCTATATATCTCTACCAAATGACACGTCTGCTGCCATGTCTATTCCAGGATCAGCCATCAGCCCTGACCGGGCCTTAAAACTGCATTGGTAAACTACAGAGCCACAGAGCGTCATCCAGCATGCAATTGTAAAGGCCCCTCTTTGCATTTCAGAAAGCTTTCGATTCACCGGCTAGACTAGTTATGGATTCATTCAGGGTGTGTCGAATTCTCGCAGCACGGCTTCCCCACACCTGACAGTGAAAACAGTGGAGCACTAACAAGCTGTCATAAAGAAGGCTAAGTGTGTTTCCCAGTTCACAATATTTCATTCTTACATCATCATGTCTCAGGTCCCAGACCTCATCTTGCTTAAGGGAGTAATTAAGTGAATTTAATGTTTTTTGAACATTTCTTTTCCACTAGGGTTGAATGCTGTGCACTAAATTACAGTAGCGTTCTAGTTCACGCTTTAAAAGTGAGGATGCTGGATGTGTGAGAATAGATAGATGATCAAATGGTCACCAAACATGACATTTACTAAAGACTTTATTGCACTATTGATTTGAACTTCAAAATACAAAGATATTTGGCATTTGTTCAGTGAACTGGATTTGAGCCAAAGCATTGAGAATCAATCCAATTGATTTAGCAAGTCTAAATGTGAGTCCACATATTACTGACTATTAAACAAGTCCATTCGTTGAGTCAAGCTCTCTCCATTCAAACACTCTTTATAAATCTTTTTCTCCCTTTGCCTAATACCTCATTATCTCTTTCGTTGTTCCATCTTCTTTTGTCAACACAAAGACACTTTTAGCCTTCATGGGCCAAAGAGGAAATTTGGGAACAAACGTCATTGTCTTGAAACAGAGCCATATTTTTTCCTGTGTTGTCTGGATTTGGTCCAGTTGCAGGATTTGATTTGATTATTGGTCTGGATAGATAGTGGTTTGGTTCAAATGCACTAGTTGTTCTTTGTTTTGTACCTGGTTTCTCCGCAATGTATTTTTCTAAGCATTTTTTTCGTATTTATATACATATTTACCATTTATATTGTAGCTGCATGAATATGTACATTAACTGTACTAATTATTTAGTTTCTCCCTCTCTTTTATCAACTTTGTAGCTTTGTAGTTCACATTAGAACATTAGATCTTTTGGTAGCTGTCCCCTTTTCCTGTCATACAGAGATATATCTTCTGAGGTGCAAACAAACTGGGTCACCTACATTAAGTGACTTCATATTGCCAGACCATACAAACAGTATTTAACAGCCTCCTATCTTTAGTGCATCCCCTTTATTCTCAAACACATCAAGCAGACAATCACAATGAAGAAATAGTGATGTAACTCCCAGCTAATGGTGGTTCTGTTCTTATTTTTTCAAATGTTATTCAACATTATCAACTTCTCTTTTTACTTTTTAGACCATTTGACATCATCTGCTACTTTTGCTGTGATCCGGTTTAGTGATAACAAAGCAGGATCCTGTCGTTTAGTGGACCCGAATTTTATTTCGGACTTTAAGGTGTGATTTAACACTGTACTGGAATTGTGTACAAAATGTAAAAAATGTGGTTCTTTAAAATATGGACCTTTATTAATATTACCATGCACTTAATAGTCCCAACATTATGTCACTATTAAGACTACTACTTCACACTACTTCAATATTTTGGGGTCAGTAAGATTTTGCTTTTCTTGAAAGAAATTAACACATCTGTTCAGCAAGGACACATCAAATAAGTCGAAAATGACAGTATAGGCTTAAATTGTAAAAAAAAAGAAAAATGAAATATGAAATATGCTGTTCTTTTGAAACTTTTTATTCATCAGTAAATCTTGAAAAAATGTATTACAGTTTCTACAAAATATTAAGTGGCATAATCGTTTTTAACTGTGATAATAAGCAATGTTTCTTGAGCAGCAAATCAGCATATTAGAATTATTTCTAAAGGATAATGTGACACTGAAGACTGGAGTAATGATGCTGAAAAATCAGCTTTGAAATCACAGGAACAAATTACATTTTAAAATATTAAATAGAAAATAGTTATTTTAAATTAAAATAATATTTTTATTCATATTTACATGGTTTTCAAAACCAATAACAATACAGAACATAATACACACTAAAAGAATCACAAAAACATACTGTTCACCTATAATAAACAAAAATAATAATATAAAAACATAATTAATACCTGAAAACAGGTTCCCACATTTTGTCAAATGTGGCTGTGTTTCCAGAAATATTTGATCTAATTCTTTCTAAATGTAAGGTAAGTGAGTCCTGTTAACCAAGCAGAACATTTTTACTGTATATTTGATCAAGCCTTGGTGAGCATAAGAGACTTTTTTCAAAAACATAAGAAAATATTACTGACCCCAAAGTTTTGAACGGTAATGTATGCTGAGTAGGAAACTTTTAGTTTCTAAATGTCTCATGAATTGCAATAGATTCATATTCTGGACAGCCAGTTATTCACCACACAAACCATGTTTATCCTTATTGCAGGTGAACCCCAATTTAATAGAGTCTGATAATCCTAGTTGTAATCCTTTTTATTTTTATTTATTTAAATATGCAAGGTTATATGGTTAGAATTTTATAATTTCCATTTAGTTTTACTTCCTTTACAGTCCACAAAATCAGAGCATCCCTGCAGCAACCAATTTTTGGGTCACGACCCACCAGTTGAGAACCGGACTTGGCAATTAATGCTGCAGACACTTTTGCTTTAAGACATAAAATGGCTAGGAAGATTAAATACCAATAGTGCTTCTCAAGCGCTTTGTAAAATACATTACAGTATTGATCGGACATGTCACTGTTCCCACATTCACTCTCCTCTTAGTTCAAGAGAATGAAAAGCCCCATTGTTGTTCTACTGCAGATGCTTCAGTGGTTGTCCTGATGTCCATTTATCCCTTCTGTGTGGCTTTTGCGTTTGTTCTGTGATGGTGAAGTATCCTGACAGGTGGAATGCTGTTAGCTGTCAGGATTGAATGAAGCTCATCCAATTGAGAAGTGATTTTGACCATCAGCAGAAGGTGATCACTCTATTGAAGCAGATCAAATTGTGTGCTGTCAATATGTGTTTCAATTATCGGATGTTTGGAACACGCTTCCTCTTCGAGACACAATCATGCACGTCCAGTCATAAACATGCACCTCTAATCTTGCTTGTGCAGCCAGTACATTTAACATGGACATCCAGATCTGATCACAACAATTCGCACTTCACTGTATTTATTTATTTAGAAAATGAGAAAGGCTGAAGGCTGAATGGATCGACTGCTGTAAAATTAGCCCGTAGTGAGTAACGCTTCCCAGCACATTCTATTGACTGTTATTTTCCTCTTACCAGAGAGTCTTAAGTGGTCCATTTCACATCTGACTGGACCGTGTGATCAGGTTGCTCTTGCAGATTTAAGTTGCACCTCACTCACTCTCTTACAAGTTCAACCAAACACATCGGCAATATACAAACTTATTTAGTCTTGATTTAAAAAGGAACTTAAAGGTTATAATCAGGAATGTGATTCTTCCGGATTGATCCAGAATTCAGTTTTTTTTTCTTTTTCGGCCTAAAATCATGACTCATATGAATCATGCAGATAAGTAATGAAAAAAAATCGGTAGTGGGGTGGGGGGTGTTCAGGGTGATGCTGGTTACTGCATGAGGATTGAGACTGCGAAATGGTCTTAAGCAATTAACTAAATAAACTGTGAAAATGTTATGTTTTCTTATACATTATGGCATTACACAAATGTGAGTAGAATCAGTGCTGAAACGTGTTACTCGTGTTTCAGTGTCACATGATCATTCCAATCATACTAATATGCTGATTTGCTGAAAGAAACATTTCTCTTGATTAATTTATCACACACACGCGTACAAAACAGTTTTTGCTGCTTAATATTTTTGTGGAAACAATGATACCACTCAAACATTTGTGGTAAGATTTTTTTTTTTTAAAGAGAGAAATTAATAATTTTATTCATCATACATTAAAGAGATGAAAAGTGAGTGAAGACATTTAAAATGTTTCAAAAGATTTCTATTTAATAAATGTTTTAATAGATGTAATCAATATATTTGATAAATGCAAGTAAATGCTGTTCATTGAAAGGTCTATTTATCAGAGAGTCCTGAACAATGAAATGCATCACCATTTCAAGCAGCACAACTGTTTTCTACATTGATAATAATCAATAATAAGGTACTTTAATAATAACAATTGTATTAATACTTATTATATTCTATTATTATCATTATTATTAAATGGTGTTTTTATTTGTACGGACAATGTATATATTATTACAATATAAAATATATATTTTTAAATAATAAGTCTGGGATGGTCCGATTTTCTTGCTTTTTTGTCTCTAGCTGATCATATGCCTGTATAATATAATTTGTGTTGGTGGTCTTCTGAATGCAATGCAAAGATTAATCATTGCACCATATTAAGGGCCAAGGTATCATGCAGTTGAATTGCAGTCAGCCTATCTATAGAACCAGCGTCTCCTTTAATAGCTCTTCTGAGTAGGTTGACTGACACTGAACTCTACAGAGAGACGCTTTTATTAATTACTTTTATCCATCTTTTCTAGCATATACTTTATTTTTCTGCAGCCAGTGTCTAAAAATAATTGTTGTATGTACATTTAAGATTAGACAGCTGTATAATAATAAGTTTAGTGCTGAAATCAAACAGGTTTCCGATATTAAACTTTGATTAGCAGTTGATCAGGTTTTTGGATGAATTATTTGAAGGTTTAGGTGAATTATAATGATAATGTGAATTATAAATGAATACTATTTTTATTAATATATTGTATTTCTGTATGTGTGTGTGTATGTGTATCATTTCAGATTTTCCGGAGAGCTGATAAGGATGGTGAGTGTAATCTGCTTTATACCATGTCATCTTGAATGTGTTTCTCAGACTCTGTTCTGTTCTAAACATGAAATCCTGTCATTTTTGAAATTCATGTGCATCCCTAGCTACAATATGCTCACAAAAGTTGAGGTTGGTAAAGATTTTGTAAGTTTTGAAGAAGTCTCTTATGCTCACCAAGGCTGCATTTGTTTGATCAAAAGTACAGTAAAAACAGAAATACTGTGAAATACAACTTTTCAATCAAAGATAACTGTTTTCTATTTTGAATATATGATAAAAATGTCATTATTCCGTGATCGCAAAGCCGAGTTTTCAGCAGCCATTATACCAGTCTTTAGTGCCACATGATCCTTCAGAAATCATTCTAAAGGCGTCTTTACACAGCCAAGTCACAGGCTGCTCCTGTGCTGAAATATCTGTGTAAAGATCACAACGGCTCAGCAGCCACAAAAGCAGAACTAAATTATACTTGCTCTGAATGACAAGTACTGTATAAAAGTGCAATTGTAGGTAAAGCATTATACAACATGAACTTGAGCCGCATTAAACAGTCTGTGTAAAGATACCTAAATGCCACTTCAGAAGCACCTGTGCAGTGTAAATTTAGCATTATATACTGATTTGGTGCTCAAGAAAATTTCTTGTTATTATCAATGTTGAAAAAAGAACAGCATTTATTTGAAATATATATATTTTGTAACTTTATAAATGTTTTTACTGTTATTTTCATCACATTAATGTGTCTTTGCTACATAAAAGTAATATTTTCTTTCAAAGGAAAAAACAAATCTTACTGTCCCCAAACTTTTGAATGGTAGCGTACATCATTTCATAAAATATACAGCTATTATAGCTTTACACAACACTGAAGAACTTGACCATCTGTCCTCATACGGTTCTGACAGCTGAAAAGACAGAAAGTGAAGAAACGTTCCAGGAAAGACTATGCAAATGTGCTGCTTTACACATAATCTTTTAAATAATTCCCATTTGCAGGGCTTATTAGAAGTTTAGTTCTTTTTGTTCTCCGATGCCTGTCCAGTATGATTTCTGCATGGTATTAGTGAAATATCATCTGCTAAGAAAATCAATGCATAATGCACCAGCTAGTGATTTGCGTTTGCTGGATGTTCTAAAATGATTTTTCCTATATTGTCATGCAAATTAAATTGCAGCAAAAATTTCACATGTATTTGCTAATTGATTTTAGATTAGTCTCATTTTGCAAATTAGACTCTTTATCCATATTCATACCCTGTGTCCGCAGACTAATTATGATTATGAAGAAAGGCTTCATTACAAATTTTGCAATGCTCAAATTGATGTATGAGTAGATACTTATTACTCTACAGTACATTTCATCCATTTGTACTGCAATGTAGTTTTCTGTATGATTCTGTCTTGTCCGTCATTATCAGCATAGACCTGGTCTCATCTGGTCTAAATGTTTGGATTGAAATGAAATATACAGTGGGTACGGAAAGTATTCAGACCCCCTTAAATTTTTCACTCTTGTTATATTGCAGCCATTTGCTAAAATCATGTAAGTTAATTTTTTTTCATATTAATGTACACACAGCACCCATATTGACAGAAAAACACATAATTCTTGACATTTTTGTAAATCTATTAAAAAAGAAAAACTGAAATATAAAATGGTCCTAAGTATTCAGACCCTTTGCTGTGACACTCTATATTTAACTCAGGTGCTGTCCATTTCTTCTGATCATCCTGAGATGGTTCTACACCTTCATTTGAATCCAACTGTGTTTGATTATACTGATTGGACTATATAAAAAAAGCCACACACCTGTCTATATAAGAACTTACAGCTCACAGTGCATGTCAGAGCAAATGAGAATCATGAGGTAAAAGGAACTGCCTGAAGAGCTAAGAGACAGAATTGTGGCAAGGCACAGAACTGGCCAAGGTTACAAAAAAAATTCTAATGCACTTAAGGTTCCTAAGAGCACAGGGGCCTCCATAATCCTAAATGGAAGACGTTTAGGACGACCAGAACCCTTCCTAGAGCTGGCCGTCTTGCCAAACTGAGCTATCGGGGAAGAAGAGCCTTGGTGAGAGAGGTAAAGAAGAACCCAAAGATCACTGTGGCTGAGCTCCAGAGATGCAGTCGGGAGATGGGAGAAAGTTGTAGAAGTCAACCATCACTGCAGCCCTCCACCAGTCGGGGCTTTATGGCAGAGTGGCCGACGGAAGCCTCTCCTCAGTGCAAGACAAATGAAAGCCCGCATGGAGGACTCCAAGATGGTGAGAAATAAGATTCTCTGGCCTGATGAGACCAAGATAGAAACTTTTGGCCTTAATTCTAAGCGGTATGTGTGGAGAAAACCAGGCACTGATCATCACCTGTCCAATACAGCCCACCAGTGAAGCATGGTGGTGGCAGCATCAGGCTGTGGGGGTGTTTTTCAGCTGCAGGGACAGGACGACTGGTTGCAATCGAGGGAAAGATGAATGCAGCCAAGTACAGGGATATCCTGGACGAAAACCTTCTCCAGAGTGCTCAGAACCTCAGACTGGGCCGAGGTTTACCTTCCAACAAGACAATGACCTAAGCACACAGCTAAAATAACGAAAAAGTGGCTTCACAACAACTCTGTGACCATTCTTGAATGACCCAGCCAGAGCCATGACTTAAACCCAATTGAGCATCTCTAGAGAAACCTAAAAATGGCTGTCCACCAACGTTTACCATCCAACCTGACAGAACTGGAAGAGGATCTGCAAGGAGGAATGGCAGAGGATCCCCAAATCCAGGTGTGAAAACTTGTTGCATCTTTCCCAAAAAGACACATGGCTGTATTAGATCAAAAGGGTGCTTCTACTAAATACTGAGCAAAGGGTCTGAATACTTAGGACCATGTGATATTTCAGTTTTTCTTTTTAATAAATCTGCAAAAATGTCAACAATTCGTGTTTTTCTGTCAATATGGGGTGCTGTGTGTACATTAATGAGGAAAATTAACTTAAATGATTTTAGCAAAATGGCTGCAATATAAAGTGAAAAATTTAAGGGGGTCTGAATACATTCCGTACCCATGTACATATATAAAATATTTTAAAAGGAAAACACCACTCTAGTTCTTGTACCTGGGCTTAAAAGAGAGTCGATACAAATAGCAGAAAGCGAAAACCTGCAGCAAACCTTGTTAAAAGGAGTAGTGGCTATTTGATGTGTGGAGCTAGCGCTATTTGTGTTATTTTTAAACCACTCCCAGAGGAGCAGCTTGGTGACAGTTTTAATGAGAGAGAGAGAAAGCGAGAGGGTGGGGGAGGAAGAAGAACAAGAGTCGGGACCACAGGAGATGGGTGCCATATTTTGCAACTCTTTGGTTTTCAATCACAAGAAAACAGAGCACAGCAGGTTAATTTGCCTCCAGCATTTAGAGCTAAACTCCTAGAAGTGAAACATTATTATCCTCTTTCTTTTCGAATAGGGCTGCATGCATAAATGAGACAGTTCTCTCCAAAAATAATATTTTGTCATTATTTATTCCACCCTATAATGTCATTTTAAACCTATACTACTTTATTTTTTCCATGGAGCACAAAATAAAAATGTTCTCATTTCTGACAGTTTAATGTGACTACGACTGTCAAGCAACTTCAATATATGATATGATATGATATGATATGATATCATATCATATCATATTTTATATCATATCATATCATATCATATCATATCATATCATATACTACTGGTCAAAAGTTTGGAATAATTAAGATTTTTTAAATGTTTTTGAAAGAAGTCTCACCCAGGCTGCATTTATTTGATTAAAAACACAGTAAAAAATGTTTTACTATTGTGAAATCTTATTACAATTTAAAATAACTGTTTTCTATTTGAATATATTTTCAAATGTAAATGTGCTGATTTTTATTATTAGTATTAATTATTAATGTTATAAATAGTTGTGTTGCTAAATATTTTTGTGGAAAACATGATACACTAATATTCAAAAGTTAGGAGTAAGATTTAGGGGGGGAAAAAAAATTAATACTTTTTATTCACTGAGGATTGATCAGAAGTGACAGTAAAAATATTTATAATGATACAAAAGATTTCTATCTCAAAAACTGTTTTCAACATTGATAATCATAAGAACCATTATTAATAATGTAAGTACCAATAATAATTTATAATAAATGAGCACAAAATCAGCGTATTTGAATGATTTCTGAAGATCATGTTGTGACATGAAGAACTAGAGTAATGATGGATGAAATCACCTTTGCCATCAACAGGAACACATTTTAGAATAATTATTGAAACATTTAAATTATATTATTAAAACAATAAAAAAAATCTAGTATAAACAAAAAAATATTATTAAAAATATTTGTAAAAATATATATAAATAAAAGTACTTCATACTACTTCTGAACTTATACAGACAATATGATACATGAATAATTACGTCATTTAAATTTGTAAATGAACTTCCTTTGAAATCATGGTTTATGGATCAATTTACCTTCCAGAGTTAACCATCATATTGAGCACAAACCACACACAGAATGTCATGCCACCCTGCCGCATGTCTCTTACTGCAGAAGTGATTGGTTACATCATGCGTGTGGAGCAGGCAGAGAGAATCATTAATGTCTGTTGTATAGAGAAAATGACATGCTCTTTTGGCCTTAGAGCTTTTATGCAAGCTTGGTCTGGCACGCTCAGCCTCCTGCTTTTTGATTACCTGGTCAGTGGCAATAAATCTGCAAGGGATGTTAACATGAGAGCAGACTGGCAGAGACCTGTGTGACCCACTGCCTTATCTGCATCTGCAGTTTGCCCTCCTAAATATATCACTCCGTTTAAAGGGAGAGAAAGAGCGGTACAGGTACATGTAATGGAAATTTAATTGGTTCTTTCAACTGTTTTAAATTCTGTACTGTTTCTCTGTGCAGCATTTTTACATCAAAAAGAACTCGCAGGGTCAAAGAGAGCAAAAGGGCTACAGATGGGAAAAAAGGTTACTAAAATGATACATTTAGAAGCCAAATAAATTTTTCGTTGACAAATTACAGAACCCTTTGGTGCAGTAATGCATGGTTTATACAGTATATAGGCTATGGCTATTTAAGTACAATGAAAAAAAAAAGATTTTGAAACAATTTTCACTCAGAAATGGCTAGTAATTTCACAAACAATTACAAAGAAACTTGTTTTTGTTTAGTTATATGTAATTCAGGGATTCCTAGACTTTTTGTCAGCTGAACCCCTTCGATATAAAATATTTACTAGAAGTAGCCCAGTAATTTAAGGTTAAAATTTTACTAATTTAATGACACGTTTACATGTCCACAGTTCTCTGATGTTAGTTAATTGTCATATGACATGCAGGTAAACACATAAATTAATCTTTTTCATAAGTGTTTTATCTTTTATCTTACATTTTTATGATTTATGATTTTTTTTATTTAATACTCAAGAGTTTTTAGCTTAGACTATGAATCCATCCAGTCGGTGGATATCAAACATGTTTGATATTTTGAGTCAATTTTAGAACAAATATTGTTTTCATTTGTCACATATCTTCTAGCAACAAAGCAAATGTTCGGAACAACTTGAAAGTCTGGTAGTGTGAGTTCCTCAGTTGTTTAGTGTATGAGGCCAAGTTTTTTCTGCAACTATTTATAAAGTCAGAAAGTGTATGATGCCTAGTGTTCTAAAATCTGTTTCAATTGTAAAAGTCGTGCAGTGTATTACACCCTTTAGTCTGTTTCAAACTGACTCAAGAGCGAATGAGTTTGAGATTGTGAATCCTTTTCACTGACTCTTTAAAGGGGTCATATGATGCTTTTTTAAAGAATATTATTTTGTGTATTTGGTGTACTGAAATGTGTTTATGCGGTTTTAAAGTAAAAAAAACAACATTATTTTCCACATACTGTACATTTTTTCTCCTCTATGCCCTGCCTTTCTGAAACGCGTTGATTTTTACAAAGCTCATCTGTCTGAAAAGCGAGGTGTGCTCTGATTGGCCAGCTATCGAGTGCGTTGTGATTGGCCGAATACCTCAAGCGTGTGACGGAAATGTTACACCCCTCACCATACTGTGATGGAGCGACGAGACAAAAACATTAAAACCCATTATAAACGAGGCATTTCAGTGGGGACATAATTACGGATTATAATGATTTATACTGTCTTTTTACGTGTTGCGTTGCATCGCGCCACGTAAACATAAAACAATGTCTGCAGTTGTGATTGGAGAAATGACAAACAACAAGCACTGCTCTACACTGCTCAAAACTCGCGTTTGTATCGACAATGGCAAATCCTTTAAATACTGTATGTAAACGTACTACAGACTGTGAGTCAGAACTGCCGGCAATTTAGTCTAACGTTACTCTACCAGCATCAGAAAACAGTCCTCCATAAAATGTGCTGCCTGCACACATCTGAATATTTGGGTTGAACTGTTCTGGAACAGTGTTGCAAATACAACTCAACCACTGATTTCTAGTCGTGTCGTCTTTTGGAAGGCCAAACAAAGTAGTTTTGCTTTCACAACGAAACACACAGCGTTTGTGAACACACAGCGCCCAAAACTCATTCATTTGGGCGGCGTTATGCAAATCTTCCCACATAGTGACGTAGACATGTGGGGGCGTGTTAGAACGAGCCGTTTTAAGTAGGCGTGGTTGACGCTTAACTTTTATAAAGAATATATATCTCTTTGGATTGGAGACTTCAGTCTTTGCAACTTTACAGATCTTCTTTATGCACCAAGAGCTTGTAACACTCCAAAGAGAAAGGAAAAATTGAAATCGCATCATATGACCCCTTTAAAAATAATTCAGTTCATAAGAGCCATTTGTTCGAAAATCAGACATTCCTCTGGTGTTTCAAGAGGAAGCAGAATGTCGGAGAGAGAGAGAGTTTGTATACAGTAACCAATTATCATGCTTAGATTTCACTGAATAACTAATTCAAGGATTTGAATGTATAAATACAAGCTTTTCTCCTCTAGTACTATCCCCCTGTCTGGTCTAGATTTGCGGGCTCTCACTGGCAGTAAATTAGTGTTTATGTGTGTGCTCACTGAAAATAAACATGCTGACAGCAGCCTCCCGCACAGCATGCAAGCATCTAGGCTTCCCTGATCTAGATCTTATGAATCATTAAAGTTTTGTAAAAAGGGCATAATGGGTAAATAATGTCTCAGGTTAGTTTTCAGTCATGAATATTCTTGGTATTAATCTTGTAGATGTTCCAATATGTTTATTGGAAAGTTTTGTGTACTGCTAAATATTAAAGTCTTGGATTGGATTTACTTTAGATTAATGCTTACTTAGTGCAGTCCTGCATTGCCTCATTAATAGTGGAGCTTTTGGACACCATTTCTGTATCCTCCAGGGGCCAACGCTGAAGCTATCGCCACAAAGAACAGCAACATATGCTGTCTCCTATTTGGATCAATAGATGCATATTGCATGGTTCTCTTTGATATTTCATCATGCTTCGCTTGTTTGTGTGGATGAGCAGCTTTGTCTGCTTTTACAAACCCAATTCCAAAAAAGTTGGGACACTGTATAAATTGTGAGTAAAAAAGGAATGGAATAATTTACAAATCTCATAAACTTATATTTTATTCACAATAGAATATAGATAACATATCAAATGTTGAAAGTGAGACATTTTGAAATGTCATGCCAAATATTGGCTCATTTTGGATTTCATGAGAGCTACACATTCCAAAAAAGTTGGGACAGGTTGCAATAAGAGGCCGGAAAAGTTAAATGTACATATAAGGAACAGCTGGAGGACCAATTTGCAACTTATTAGGTCAATTGGCAACATGATTGGGTATAAAAAGAGCCTCTCAGAGTGGCAGTGTCTCTCAGAAGTCCAGATGGGCAGAGGATCACCAATTCCCCCAATGCTGTGGTGAAAAATAGTGGAGCAATATCAGAAAGGAGTTTCTCAGAGAAAAATTGCAAAGAGTTTGAAGTTATCATCATCTACAGTGCATAACATCATCCAAAGATTCAGAGAATCTGGAACAATCTCTGTGCGTAAGGGTCAAGGCCGGAAAACCATACTGGATGCCCTTGATCTTCGGGCCCTTAGACGGCACTGTAATGCTACTGTAATGGAAATCACAACTTGGGCTCAGGAATACTTCCAGAAAACCTTGTCGGTGAACACAATCCACCGTGCCATTCGCCGTTGCCGGCTAAAACTCTATAGGTCAAAAAAGAAGCCATATCTAAACATGATCCAGAAGCGCAGGCGTTTTCTCTGGGCCAAGGCTCATTTAAAATGGACTGTGGCAAAGTGGAAAACTGTTCTGTGGTCAGACGAATCAAAATTTGAAGTTCTTTTTGGAAAACTAGGACGCCATGTCATCCGGACTAAAGAGGACAAGGACAACCCAAGTTGTTATTAGCGCTCAGTTCAGAAGTCTGCATCTCTGATGGTATGGGGTTGCATGAGTGTGTGTGTCATGGGCAGCTTACACATCTGGAAAGCACCATCAATGCTGAAAGGTATATCCAAGTTCTAGAACAACATATGCTCCCATCCAGATGTCGTCTCTTTCAGGGAAGACCTTGCATTTTCCAACATGACAATGCCAGACCACATACTGCATCAATTACAACATCATGGCTGCGTAGAAGGATCCGGGTACTGAAATGGCCAGCCTGCAGTCCAGATCTTTCACCCATAGAAAACATTTGGCGCATCATAAAGAGGACGATGCGACAAAGAAGACCTAAGACAGTTGAGCAACTAGAAGCCTGTATTAGACAAGAATGGGACAACATTCCTATTCCTAAACTTGAGCAACTTGTCTCCTCAGTCCCCAGATGTTTGCAGACTGTTATAAAAAGAAGAGGGAATGCCACACAGTGGTAACATGGCCTTGTCCCAACTTTTTTGAGATGTGTTGATGCCATGAAATGTAAAATCAACATTTTTCACTTAAAATCCAGTGTTTGATCCAGTGTTATTACCGTTAACTAAATCTAGAACTAAAACTGAAAGCTGAAATAAAATAAAATACAAATACATTAGATGAAAAACATTAATTTACTTCAGTTTGTTGCCAAGGCAGCATTTCTAATTTTCATTTACTTTAAGCTGAAGCACTAACATTACTATCTAGAAATAAATAAAAACTAAAACTGATATAAAACTAAATTTAACCTAAATAGTAATATTTACAAAAACTAATATAAATGACAAAAGCACATACAATTACTCACATTAAAATTAAAACTAAGTTTAAAAACAACGCTTGTTCAATATTATAAAACTGTATCTGTGTACTAAACTAATACTAAATACCACAGGTGTGTTTCTTCTTACTAAGTCCCGTTTCCGTTTTTATTTTCAAATTTTCCATTTCCTTAAGGTACAAGTTTTTATTTATTAGTTTTAGCTTATTTAGTTTTAGTTATTTTAGGACATAAAGTTAAATAAATTAAAATTAGATTTTTTTTTAATGATTTTAATTTTGGTTTTAGTTTCAGTTAACTTTAAGAACACTTTGCTGAAACATCACTTTTACTGTTATAAATCATTAGAACGTCAAAGTGAGTTAAATTAGTGCCAAAGCATTTCAATTGCTCTAGCTTCAATGGCTGTGGCTTTTAGACCACTGGACATAGCAAGGTGCACATTGATGCTGTTGGCCAGTGGAGCATGAATGTACTGTGAAAGGGCTTTTTACACAGCCTGTCCTTTGGCCTACAGTGGGCAGGGACATATATTATTTAGCCATTTTTGCGATGGCATTTTTGGCATGCTGCAAAAAAAAGAAATGCGCACCTATGCTGAGTCAGACTTCGGCAGAGTGGCACATTTTAAGTCACAGCTCTGAAAAGAAATAAAACACTATATCATACTGTTAATGCTACAACGTTTCATGCCCATATGAGGGCAAAATCATCTTCTCTTAATGCATCACCTCCATTAACCCCAACACATACTGTATGCACATACACATAAACAAGTAGGTTTGTGTTACCATGACAAATAGCTGTCAAGCAGCAGTATGTGCTGCACTGTGATTACCTGTCTTACACCCAGAACCTGCTTGGACTTAATTACTGTGTTGTGCCCAATTTTGACCCCCTCTCAAATTATTACCCCCCCCTTGTTGAAGTCTCTACCTGATTGCCTAATCCTAACCCCTCCCCCACACCTACTCCTAAACCTACCAATAGGGGGTAATATTCTGGCAGGGGGGCCGGAACTGCTCTTGAATGCTCCAGCAAGTTATGCAACACCATGTCCTAGACAATTATTTCACTCACGCTGAAATACAGAGAACAGATCTTTATAGTTGTATACTTTCCCTGGTTAGGTGTGCAAATCTGTGGGGTTCTTTTTTTAACGTTTTTGAATGAAGTCTCTTATGCTCACCAAGGCTGCATTTATTTGGTTAAAAATACAGTAAAAATGTAATATTATGAAATATTATTCGAATTTAAAATAACTGTTTTATATTTTAAAATACTTTAATATATACTTTATTTTTGTGTCTGCTGTGCTCCAATCAGCAATTCAGTCACACGATCCTTCAGAAATCATTCTAAATCATGCTGATTTGGTTTCTTATTATTATCAATGTTGAAAACAGTTGTGAAGCTTAATATTTTTGTGGTACCCATACCACTTTTGTTTTCAGTTCTTTTATATCATATATAACATTATATTATATATATATTTTATTTATGCAACTAATATATGTATCTAAATAATAATTTATTTTTAATTAATATTGTTTTTTTATTTCTTAAGATATTTTATGTTGTAATAGACGGATCTGTAGCACAGTTTTATAGTACCCACTGTTAGTTTGTCTAATGTAATTTATAGTATTTCTTTCATTTGAGTGATTTTGTTGTTCTCCGTTCTTGTCTATAGGATTTAAGGTCATCTATATACTAGTACACTCCTAAACGTGAATAAAACCAAGGTTTAGCATATGTAGAGTTTTAAAAAAAAAATTATATTCCAAGGACCAGAAATATTGATGACGCATCAAGCACTTATGGCGTATCCATATTTAAATGCTCTTATAGTGAGAACATCCCCTGCCCCTGATAGCAAGTAGCAAATTATGTTTATTGCATGAAATAAAAGCTATTGGTCTTTAAAAAGAAAAGTGATGAGCCTTCAGGTATGTCCTATACTTTCTGTCAACAACCGTGTTCGTCTTTTAAACTGGACCTGGACCTTATCACCCAGTCTGTAATGGATAAGTAGGAAAATGCAATGTGCCAAAGTCTATATATATATATATAGTCTGTATAGCATAGTTATTCTGGTGTACAACACAGGTATAGCTAATGCTCTTCACAGTGGGCACGGTCCCAGCACAACTCATTTATGAATGCATTTACAGAACACTAGGAGAACGCCGGCTCTCACATCTTCCTCAGGATGAACCCTGCTTTGATGGAAGCTGGCCTGAGATCTGAGATCCCTCCTATTCCCACTCTAATAATTAAAGCCTGACTGGGGCTTCTGGACAGATCTCCGCTTTAAAAAATGTCCCTCTGAACTGCAAAACACAGTCTGATGCCATCTAACTGCTGCCTTAAAAATGGATCTGGAAGATAAATTAATATCCTGAGCCCATATGCTTCTCTGGGCACACTGTGTCAGTCCTCACAGCGGTCAAAAACGGCTTCTGAGAGGCAGCAGTTAGAGAAAGTTTAATTAAAGCACAGAGGAGTTTACAAATCATCTCAATCACTGTGGGTTCTGAAGGTTTGTTATCTTTGTTTTAGATGCATTTTTTCGGGGTCTGTTTTTGTAATGCATCAAATGCTGGCTCTCACAAACTACTTAAACACGAACAATTGTTGTTAGTGTAAGTTTTTCTGAAAAGTTCTTCCCTTTTTCATACATCTGAACAGCGTTGCTGAAGATCTGCCATAATGCAATGAGATATTTTTAGAGAAGCTTTAAAGTCATCAGAATACATTTAGGGAAGAACTTTCTTTGCTAAGATCATTCAGTTGCAAAGTGCAACATTAAGTGAAGTCAGCAGGGAATCTTTTTTAAAGTATTTGAAAATGTGTTTGGTTCCCGCAGGTCTGTTCAAATCACACTGTTCCGTCCCAGGAGACTCTGACTAATTAAAAATACTCAAGGCCTCCAGCTAAGAGATTTGAGTTTGTTGCCATTCTTCCATTGTTTTGTCTTCCACCTCCACCCCACGCTCACTTTTTTCCGACCCACTGCTGTACTTGCTGCTAATGCCAACTTTAAGTTTGAATAATTAAGCTTGGCTAATATTTTTACTTTTTTTAACCCTCATGTTGTGTTCCAGTCATTATGAGAGGATTTCCTTTTTCTCAAAAATGCTATTTACTTGTATATATCCCATTCTGCGCGAAAGCTTACGTGACTTCTGCTCACATAGGGTATAACAACTCAACCCCCCCCCACCCACCTTTTTTTTTACATATCTGGAATTTTCCCCACCTTGTTACACCTGCGGTGTTCCCGGTCAAAAATGACTGACCTACAAAAAATAGCTAAAAAAAATGTCTTGTTATGCTATATTACTACCCAATATTGGGACTCAATCTTTTTATCAACTTGTTCTCTTTCAGTTGGCAGTTGATCTGAGCTTATGCACCTCACTTTTTTCACACAAAAAAGCTTTTTTCACTCAAAACTGAGGTGCATAGCTCAGATCAATGAGGCCTACAACCAGTCAGTTCCAAAAAGAAACATAAAACCTGTGCTAATTAAAAGAAAACAAGTTGACAAAAGATCCAAGATTTAGTGATAATGTAGCAAAATGTAATATTTACACCAAAGGTAATGGTAAAGGATTTTCAACCCAACACAAGGGTTAAACAGGTACAGTATCTGATTAGTTTACACAATTCTACATGTAAAGAGAATGAAAAAGAAATCTTGAATGTGTGCTAGTCTTTAATTTAAAGTAGATAAGCACATATTGTGCCCAGTTGAGGAAGCGATTGCAGTACTTTGTTCTGTGTGCACTGAGGGGATTTCCCCACATTTTTCTGTCCACCCGACCGCGCACTGCCACATCAAAGAAAACACTCTCTTTAATGTGCTAGAAAGCACCGCAGTCAAAGGACTGCACTGCAGATAGGGAAGTAGCATGCCAGAATTTTTTTTAGGGAATCCTAGTGCTTTCAGAGGATGTCCCAAGGCATTATGGGAGGAGGTCGATTGGATTCGAGGCAGTGGAGATTGGTTGATTTCTGATGTTAGCAGAGACTCGGGGGAGTTCACCTGGCTGACCTGGCGGCCCACGCTTTGTGCTAAACTTGGCTGCATGACAGAGAAAGAGTTGATGTGGCATGTCAGTGTTTTTCTTCAAGATGTCTTAGGCTTTTGTTTTGTTGAGCATGAAGAGAATATGCAGAGTGGGGTTTAGAAATGTTTGGGGGACAAAATGCTTTACTAAATGTCTTGATCTATATAGCATTTTACGACAATCATGTTACATGATTTGACTGATTCGGGCATTAAATTTGGGCTTTTAAGGAGGGACGAAAGCACACCAAGTGAATTTACAGGTGAACAACTGAATTTAGGAATCACAAAATTATAATGTACATTATGAAATTAGTATATTCATTTTGAGATTATATTTATAAATGGTATTAAATTATTTGTATTTTTCAAATATCCAATGTGCATGAGCCTCAAAGGATTTATAAACATTTGTCTTTTAAAAGGTTTTATATGCTGTCAAAATGTTGATATTATACAGTGTCCATACAGTCATACAGTAGGTGTGCTAGAATCACAAAGAAGCCTTTTTATATGCTTTTTCAATTGAGATTGTATGCTAACCACCAGGTTCCCCTTCACTTCAGCCTGTCACAACCAAATAGGACTACAATACATAAGCAATGTGATCACTATGGTATTAGTGGTCACACAATACACACTGTAGCATTTCCTGATACCTTAGTAAAGTCATTGCTTTGTACTAAAAGAATTGTACTGGAGCACAATGTTAACTGTCACTCTTAGCAGTTGTTTCACAGGGGAGATGCCAGTTGTAACACTGAGGTGCAGTCTGCCAGGAGAACATGAACAGAATGCTGACAGCATTATCAGTTAGCTCACACAGCAGCGGGAGTGAGATAGAGATCCGGTGGGACTCATTTGAACGGAGAAGGTGCCCCATATGACTCGTGTGCTATCATATGCAATGGGAAATTAAAATAAGCACAAGGGGTGCATGACTTTATTGTTTATACGCCCCAGGTTCAGAGAGGTATGGTATTTGTGGTGCATGGGCAACATGGGAGATCTTTTTTTCTGGTGCCAAACAGTGGACTGTGTTGTTAACTGGGCCATAATGATTGGCATGCGTGACAGCTTCAGGAGAAGGAGATTGGGTTCGGGTAAAGCCTTCCTAGGTAATGTACAGATTCGTTTTTCAAAGACCTTGTCAAACCATCTTTCAAAGTTTCTCTTGACAAATGTTCCTTTTCTAGTTAAAAATGACACTTATTGCAGTTATAAAATTTCAATTTTACCACTTTAAATTCAATTTCAAACTGCAATTCTGCTTGATATTTGCTATCAATTCTAATTGAATTAAAATGTATTTTAAAATTAAAAGCCATTCTAATTCTGAACAGTTTGCAGCCCTGTTGGATGCAGCAATGTAATAATTTTTATTCTTAGTTTTGCCATTTCTATTTGTTATTTATGGAAAACGGCAAAAATCTCTCATAATGGGAGCTATTTGCTCATGTCATTAGTAGTATTGGTAAGAAATGTGCAAATGAAATATGCAAATAACCTTAAAAATGGTTTAATTTTGGAGTGTTTTCTCTTTCAAACTCCTTTTAGAAGATTTGTTGAAGAAACTGTTGGCTGTTCAACAGTCACAGAGTAAGAATTTGCAGCCATGATTCTTTAGTTATTCTCCTATTGTCTCCTCTCTGTTTCTCTTCTGGTCTCACAGCCCTCTCAAAGACCAGCATAGCTGCTCACCAGGATTTGTTGGGTTTTGGAAGCTGGTGTGCTGGTATCCCCACTAGATGTCCTAACTAGCTTAACCAGTGTGTCTTCCTTGGTTATTCAGCTTCAGACTGTGTTGATTGACCAGCATAACTTTGCTGATCTGCTAGTCAAGCCAGTATAAACCAGCCTGAATCAGCAACATTGATATTCTTTTCAGCAAGGAACTGTCACATCTTATGCTACAATGTTATTTATATACCACAGGTGCATCTCAATAAATTAGAATGTCATGGAAAAGTTTATTTATTTCAGTAATTCAACTCAAACTGTGAAACTTGTGTATTAAATAAATTCAATGCACACAGACTGAAGTAGTTTAAGTCTTTGGTTCTTTTAATTGTGATGATTTTGGCTCACATTTAACAAAAACCCACCAATTCACTATCTCAACAAATTAGAATACTTCAACTTTCTGTTAACATGCTTGGATACAGCACTCTGTGAGCAGCCAGCTTCTTTGGCAATGAATGTTTGTGGCGTACCCTCCTTGTGAAGGGTGTCAATGATTGTCGTCTGGACAACTGTCAGATCCGCAGTCCTTCCCCATGATTGTGTAGCCTAGTGAACCAAACTGAGAAACAATTTTGAAGGCTCAGGAAACCTTTGTTTTGAGTTGATTAGCTGATTGGCTTTTCACCATATTCTAATTTGTTGAGATATTGAATTGATGGGTTTTTGTTAAATGTGAGCCAAAATCACCACAATTAAAAGAACCAAAAGACTTAAACTACTTCAGTCAGTGCACTGAATTTATTTAATACACGAATTTCACAAATTGGAGTTGAATTACTGAAATAAAAACTTTTCCACGACATTCTAATTTACTGAGATGCACCTGTAATCTGATAATTTATTGGCATATTAGTCTAACTACGGTGTGTTACTTTTAATTTATTTTTATTTCAGTTTAAGTAATTTTGTTGTGCATTTGTAATTTTTATTAGTTTCTGTTTTGTATTTCTATTTACCTTTCATTTATTTTATTTTGGTTTGAGTAATTTTAGTACTTCAACCTAAACATATGTCCTACAACATCCCTTACATCTCATAGCACCTAGTCCCTATTTATCTCTGTAGACCCGTTTGTACTCATCTTACAATACTGGAGAGTGTACAGCTCCTTTCGTCACAGTACCTTCTATGTTACCTTCTAACAAAATTACGGATTTGTCAATAGCTAACATCTGAATCACACGTCTGTGTTCTGCGCAGTTGTTTGTTTTCGCTACAGTCGCTTACTCTATCGCCAACACGCTCAGCTTGTCTTGGTAATCACACACTTTTGGTTGTCCGGCGTTTGCTTCAGTGCCTCTCGGTGGTCAGGATCGATTCGCTACGATGGTGCTAGTGCTCTGTGGTCATGGTGCAATGAAGATGTGCGCCTGCAATCTCACGAGGATGCAGGGTTGTGGACCTTCTCTCCCTAAAGTAAACCCGAAACTGTGCCTCTACTATCTATTATAGAAATGTTTTGAGGTGTTGTCAACCAGTTAAGTGCGTGTCGTGCATGACTGCAAAAAGGCCATTTTCACTTGTAGGATCGCTTGCATGATGTACATGTACTACGACTGCTCAAATCACTCATCGAGCTTCACGCATAACACATAGCAGTATCACCATTAGAGATAATTCCTTTTTTTCCCTCGATACTTTGAGCCTTGCATTACTTATCTCATAAAAACATATATGCTGCTAATCTGAGCTGCCGACTCCCCTAGTAAACCGTGTAAAATGTGGCGGACTGTGAATCACGTGACCTACCTGGCCGTTCTAAAACCGCCCTTCTCCACCATTGCACTGTCAGTCTCGTTATCATCTAGGTACCTGCTTCTACTTTATTTTAATCTGACATCCATAACACTCACATTCCTCGTCGACCTCTACTCCGCATCCAGCAACTCTCGCCTTTCGCTAGAAACGGCGACCCATCCTCTTCGCAGTGCCCCTGCCTATAAACCTAGAATCCTCTCTCTTCAGATGAAAATCATCTCTGTTAACAGTACTAATCACAGCTGTACCTTTGTTCATAATCCAAGTATTGGTCTCAAGCACCTGCTGATGATCTATCACTAGATTATGATTGCATACACAGCTTTGAACCGTGTCTGACTCAGATGAGAATACAAACATATGCTTGTTTTTGGACATCTGTTTTAACCTCCTGAGACCCAGGAATAGACATTTGTCCTCCGTAGAGGACATTATATTTTAGATATATGTTTTTTAAGACTGCATGTCTTGTACAGAGCACATTCAGGACTTTTCAAAGATACCGGATGTTTGAAAGTTTCACCATGACCATTCCCTCTCCTTGCTCTTTAAAAATGACTGACATTAATTTAGTGATCAAATTTAACAGTCTTATGGAAATATGATATAAATATATACAGTACACACATATACAGTATTATGTAAACATAAACTTATTTTATTGTTTAAAGCAGCCACTTTAGACAATGCTATAAAAACGTGTTTGTTTTTTTTCCTTCTATTTTTTAATCATGTCCGGTAGCTCTCTTATCACATTCAGTTTAGAAGGCAAGCTGAAAATACAGATAAAGAGTTATTCATTTATATTTGCTGCGTTATAGATTCAGTAGTGGCACAGAAAACACTGTGTGTCAGGAGTATTTTACTATAGTGTCCTTTGTGTTTTTGGCAATACTGCAAAATTGCAATTGTAAAATTTGCAATTTATCTTAACATCTGCTACATAATTAAGTAGCCAAAAAGCAGGGCATCTTATTGATTCATAAATAAATGTATATGGTCAGGGTTGGCAGGAAGAACACATGGCATAAATGATGATAATGTCACACTGGTTGTTCTTGTGAAAACTACCATTGCGAGGGTACTCTGCATGCAAATGTGAATTTGTGGCCTTTCCCTGCTCTAACTAATGACAGACAGTTAAGTTGTTAATAATATGGCAGAATCCAAATGTGCAGCTAGGCTTGTGATATTTGGTGTCCATTGTTAAATGGCATTTAAATGTTAGTTAATTAGTGCCTTTATGTATGTTAACAATGTGTGTTGTATGTTTCTGTATGTGTGCTTTGTACAGCTAAGTGTCTTTTTGTAAGTGGACCAGCTTATGATCTGAAAAAGGGGTTTTCTTTCTTCTTTGGAACGCAAAAGAAGATATTTTGATTCTTTTTGCCCATATAGTGAAAGTCAGAACTATTTTTGCCCATATAGTGAATGTCAGTGGGGTCCAAAACCGCATTAGACTTTCATTGTTTGGACAAAAAAAAAGACATTTTTCAAAATCTCCTCTTTTGTGTTCCACAGAAGACAGAAATATGGATTTGGAATGACATGAGGGTGAGTAAATGATGACAGAATTTAATTTTTGGATAAACGATCCCTTTAATCTTTGGGATCTATTATTGAAATCAAACAGAGCTATCAGTTCACTACATGAAGCTCTTCAAAGTCTTCATGGTTTTATCATATCAGTGGCATATCAACACCTGCATTGCATCAGGACAGTGACAGCAGGATTTAATGCTGTGGTGGCAGCTTTTCTCCATAAATCAGCCTATATGTCAATAACTGCAATTGAAACGAGGTTTGTCAAGAGCAGGGTCGTAACACTGTGTTGATCTCTCCCAGAGCACTCCTATTGTAGCTTCTAGTGTTGCGATTCTTGACAATAAATAGGGTGAATTCAGTTTAACCACTTTTGACAGTCAGAGAATCAAAGCCACTATCTAGGAATGTTCTCGAGCACATTTAACAGAAATCAGCAGAGGTGGTGTGTAATATATAATGTTTTTCCATACCAACCTCCCTGTTGCCAGTTACCCATGGTTACAGCAAACTGCGATCCCTATATCCCATTAGGCCTCTAGCTCCTGATGTTGCCATGGTGCCATCATCTTCTCCCAAAGCTTATTTCCTCAGATGGCTGAAGGCTTTAATCAAATGGAAATCCAATATGGGGTCACATCCATGTCTTCTTCTCTTTCACGCATCCTCTGAGCCCTTAAGTAAGCTGACCCAGAAGTGTTCAATTATGTTAAATGTCTTTATAATAAAAGACAAATTCTTCTTCGTAGGCTCTCACCCAAAGCCAGATGATTTTTGTCTCAACTCGAGTCCCTTGAAGCATAAAAGAGTGTAAATTAATTGAGAATTTCCAATCCTCAGTGGAAATAAGGCAGACTTACTTGATTGCCGCAGCTGAATTGTGGGTGTGAGGTGCTTCCAATGAACTCTCTTCTCTTCTGTTCTCGTCTCTACTCTACTCGTCTCTTCTCTTAAAATGCTTAGTATTTATATGAAATATTACTATTATAAGCTTTTTTGTCTGTGTGCAGAATAAGTGTTACAAAATATAATAATAATAAACGTTCATTTAAATTTTGAACAGTGGTTTCACATACTGTAAATACCTTACAGTTTTTCTCGATTGCTAAAACACCATTTCTGAAACCTTGCTCCATTTTCTGAAAACATTAAACACAAAAC
This sequence comes from Sinocyclocheilus anophthalmus, assembly GCA_018155175.1. Taxonomy (NCBI): domain Eukaryota; kingdom Metazoa; phylum Chordata; class Actinopteri; order Cypriniformes; family Cyprinidae; genus Sinocyclocheilus; species Sinocyclocheilus anophthalmus. The sequence goes on from JADLZN010005933.1 coordinate 65,686, forward strand.
TTAATCTTCAAGCACTATTTAAAAAACCTCTGACTCAAAATGAAACTTTCGCCTCAAAACAGTTTTACCTGTGTTCAAAATCAAACACTGCTCTCAAATCATAAACAAAGTGATCAAAATGATATACACTGTCAAGCAGTCAGTAAACAATACACCAAAAAATAGAAAACACATTGTTCAAAACATATAGTTCTCAGGGAGAAGTACATTTTTAATCTCAAAACAAATTTCCTATTTTTCCGTCATTGTCTTTTGATGAACGAAAACATGTTCTATCATAGTAGCTCAAAATTGATCAGAAATTACTACTCTACTTTGCTCTGTGCAATTTGTTTTGTACTTCCTCCTCCTCTTCCTCCTCTTTCTTGCCCTCCTCCTCCTCCTCCTCTTCCTGCTCGTCGCCCACCTCGCATACGCACTCGTCCTCGTCCTCTCACATTGTTTCTTCTATTCCCCATTCCAACTTCTCCTTCCCACCTTCAACCACCTTTGTGTGCTCTCTTGACACTGGCTTATTTTGGTTGTGTCACATCATTTGAAACAGGTTAAATCAATTTTGAGTGGTTGTGTTCTATCAATGACATGTGTTCTCTATTTGTATTTGATTGTTGCCACTTGTGTTTACCAGTATGGATGACATGTGTATTAGAGTGCAGAATGTGTTTTGAGAATGAGAATGTGTTTAGAGTTTTGCTGAAAAGTCTAAGTGAGATCTGCAAATTGTGTTTTACCATGTGAAATGGTGTAAGGTATTGACAACAGACTGCACAATTAGCTAAATGAGTTCAGGCAACTGAGAACTTTGTTCAGCCAATGGGTTTTAGTGTTTTAGCTATCGAGAAAAACTGTAATATCTTGAACAGGGAACGCTATATTTTGTATAGCATAACATAACTGCATTGAGTAATATGCAATAAAATTAGACATGTCAAAGAAGCCTAACTCCATGCAGTTAACAAGTGAACGCACATTAGCATACTAAATGTCACTTTTCTTTTTACCATATGCAAAGTATGATATTGACGGGAGGCGCAAAGAGTCACTCCACTGGCAGTTGAAGAGTAATTGCTTTTGAGTTAAGCAACATTCCATTCCACAGTATTCAAAAATGAAAATTCTCTCATCATTTACTCACCCTCATGTCATCCTAAACCTGTATGGTTGACTTTCTTCTGTGGAACACAAAAACTGGAAGTTTTCTGAAGTGGTACTGTGTTCTTTCACCCCAATCAGACAAAAACATAGCACCGAAATGAAAATTCTGGGCCTAAACCGAAAATTGTGGATGCACCTGGCAGAAAACTGAATCCGAAACCGAAAAAGGCTTTGTAATAATCTATTATTATTTTATTAAATATTATAAAGTAATTTTGTAAGACTTTTTAGTTTAACTAAATATTTTTAATGATACTGAATTTAAAAAAACACAGGCCAATAAAATAACCACACTTTTATTGAAAGTAACAAAATTGGACAGAGAATATATTTATATTAATATCAATAGATTATTTTATCATTTCGTCACAAAATCAGATATAAGTTGTTGTTGTTGTTTTTTGGCTAATTATCCAAATAATGTATAGTCCCACAAAACTATCATTATCAGAACATGTGAGCAGAGCATAGCAGGGAGCAGATCAGTGCTAGGGGTGGTAATCTTTCAGTCATCCTCACGATCTGATGCCGATGTTTGAGCCGCCCTTTCCACTATCTCCGACAAACAACCCGTACAGACCGGAGTCTTCATTTCCCAGGCGCAGAGTAGTTGCGGGAGCTGTTGTGGAGTGCCGATCATATGCTATGCTGAAAATTCGATCCGATTTTAAGCTGCTGATGCGTTCAAATATTTGAACTTCTTCGGCTAGACCGTATCTCCCGACCGGCCCGCTCGGCACTGTGATGTATTCCTATTAAAAACTATTGATGTAAGGTTAGACAAGACCAATATTTTGTGTACACTTTACCACGTATATTCTTTAAACACTATTTCTGTGAAATGGTGCTTTAGAATAATTATGGCAGAAATAAGTATTTTCTAGTTATTAAATCATTATTTACAATGATTAGCCCCATAAAACCTACTATGTTTTTATTTTGGGGGTTATTTGTTTTGTGACGATACATTCATACATTAATTATATGTATTAAAATCATTAATTTTACCATGGTGAATATGCCGAGGTAAGGTTGCTGCACGACCAGTTTGAAAGTTCTGTGCGACTGCCACTAGGGGGAGAAATGCGACAGTCGTGTCCGAATGTCGTGTGCAGTGGAAAGGCGGCTTGGGAGTCACGATCCGATTCCAGAATGATTCTTGATCTTGAAATCCTTACATTTACATATCATTACATAAGTAATTAAGTACTTTTTACAATAATTTCAAACTGAAAAAAATAATAATTGAAACAGTTGTATGTTAAGAATTTTTAACTAATATAACTTCAAAACATACAAGCAAATAGCAAATAATAAAGAGGAGCATAGAAACATATTACAAACAACAAACAAAGCGTGCTTTCAGTCTTAAAGGGTCAGATGAAGGCCTAATTTAAAGATCATTATTTTGTGTTTTTTGTGTAACAGAATATGTTGACATGCTTTAATGTTCAAAAAACACATTATTTTTCAAATACTGTACATTATTGTAGGTCCTCTATGCCCCGCCTCTCTCAAACGTGTCGTTTTCAACAAAGCCCCCTCCTTTGACAAGCGCAGTCTGCTCTGATTGGCCAGCTGACCCAGTGCATTGTGATTGGCCGAACACCACAAGCACGCGTCGGAAATGTAACACCCCTTAGCATAATCGCGAGCTTCATCTTTCAAAATATATGTAAAGACAGTAAATAATGTCATTTTAGTTTTACCATCAGTTCAAGCCCGCAAGGGCAACAGAGTCGCGTGACAGACACAGTGAAGATGCAGTACACAAGCTGTGTTTAAGACTGCTGACGTGCTATGATTTCTGACAGATAGTTCACTCTCTGTGATGTGACCCTGTTCCCCTCTCACACAAACACACACACGGTGGTTATACTGCCTGCCAAAACTCAGCATTGAACATGCGTGTAGCCAAATGACTTAAACGATAACAAAAACATACTTACAGTCGCTGATTCAGAAGCGCCAGATTGTCATAGCAAAGTCAGAATTTACCCTTTTTTTGTTTTGTTTAGAAATTTTTAGCCTTTGTGCACAGCCAGCCTTGTACCCTTCTAGGTCCATAAAATGCGTTGCACAAATTCGAACATCTGGGTTTGCTGTTCTGTTGTAAATAAATCTTAACCAAATGATTCCTAATTGCATCTACTTCCGGAAGGCCAAATAAAGTGCTTTTGCTTTCGCACTGAATCACACAGCGTCTCCCTGACATGGCTGCATCAACACTACTGCTGTTCCTGAAACCACGCCTTCTTTTTTTGCGTGCACATTTGGGCGGCATTATACTAATATTTCCACATAGTGAGGTACATATGTGGGGGCGTGTTAGAATAAGCTATTTTAGGTAGGCGTGGTTGACTCTTAACTTCTATAAAGAATATCTCTTTTGATTTGAGACTTTAGTCTTTGCACTTTACAGATCTTCTTTATGCACCAAGAGCTTGTAACCCTCCAAAGAGAAGAGAACAACTTGAATCGCATCATATGACCCCTTTAAGATTATCTGAACGTTTTCCATTCAAGAACTGAGTGATTTTTCTTCATCTTTACTGTTGTTTTTTACTATGAGATCATAGACAGCGGGAGATCTATTGAGCTGCATTCACGCACAGATCTCTTTTGAAATATAATCAGCAATGTGGGTTGTCCTTTCCGTTAAAAAAAACGAAAAAAAAAGAAAAACTCAAAAACAAAAAAAAAAAAGGAAAACAAAAATCTCTTATAATAACTGGCTGTTTACATTCATTTTAAAACCATTTTGAGACGCAAGTGCACTCCACTTACACAGAGTCGCGCGAGCAGTCGAGTCTTCACAAACAAAGCTTGCGTCAGCATTTGAAATTGAAAGCAGCTTTCTGTTAGTGAGGTTCATATTTTAAATATATAAGACCACTGCATTCCAAACCACATAAATGATGACTTCGTAGAGCATTTGTAAGGAAAATGCAGATGGGCGAGACCGCACACTTTAAGTGTAGGCTAACATCAAACAAAGCGCGCGTCTCTCACAGCGTATCCTGTGCAATGAAGCCTGCGAATGTCCTTGTAATTCGCTTCAACCTTTCTGAACTTTTATGAAAGATTATTTTATGGAAGGTTCAAGTGGTGTATGTGTGTGAGGAATTGGAAGCAAGCAGAATACGGGTGTTTCTAAAGCAAACTCAGCGTCATCGCTGAGAATTGATCCAGAATCGTTGGAGAACCGCAATGCTCGTGGATCGATTTTTTTCTCCACCCCTAGTATCGTCCTTTTACCACAAATTTCCAGGCACCAGTAGTGCTAACAAACGCAAACCGTAACCATGTTATACTATAGACATTTCCTGTCAGCTTGTTATTTGAGCAGACTTTGCTTTTCCAGTGCCATTTTCGGCCGATAATTTTCGGTGACCGAAATTTTGGGGCATCCCTAAAAAAACACTTGAGACATTTTCCAAAGTATAGGCCTACACCAAATTTTTGAGCGTGTGCTGGAAACTGGAAATCAGTTTCAGTAATGCTATGTTAATTCTAGCCTAAATTTGTCATGTAGTCTCAGTGCAAATAGATTAAGTAAACTTCTGTTTTACAAATTTAAATGGATTGAGTGCAATTAAATTAAGTTGTGAGTGACAGAATGCTGAATAGTTGTGTTGCATTTGCTCATTTTAATTAAGTAAATTGAGCAAGTAGCTCAACTCATTTCTGAGTACAGGGATGAAGTTCTTTTCCTAAACTCTTTTCACACTTTATGAATGTAAGAACATGAGCTAGTTGGTGGAAATAGCTGTGATTCGTTAGCTGTAAGATATTCTTTAATTTAACACCTTTTAAGAGGACTTTTTGTAAGTTCATCTTGGATAGTGTCCCAGTATCAGTACTGCCTCTTTTTAGAAAGATTTTTCTCTAATTTAATAGCAAATTTCTTCTCTTACCACTCTCCTCTTGTTTCGCCGCGTGTCTGACGTGAATGTGGTGCTGTAATAATAGCAATCTCTGAAGGAAAGCGTCTCAGAGAGATAAGGGATGTCTTCAAGTGTGCACTTCTCGCTTCCTCATCTCTGCTCATCATAGGCGCCTATCCCTGTCGCCCGACGTCTCGCCCACTGTGTCTACCATGGAGATCGGCCCTCGGGTGCCGCGTGTCCGTCGGCTCTCAATAAGGGGGTCCGCGGCGCACCGCTGGTAGGGAGGTGCTACACGGGGAAAGGATAACACACGACTGACGGTGTAGACATCACACATGATGCTGAAGGTCGAAGAGGAAGGCAGCTGGGGCGACGTTTAAAATCCAGATGGCTTCCTTCCAGATTGAACCTCTGAGTATACCAAGTGGACTTGGTCCACGGCCCAGAGGGGTGCAATGCAGACTGGCGGGCTAAAACGTGGATGTTATTTGGAAATATAAACTAAACCGGTACGCACATTTTTGTAAAGAATAGTTTATACTTCTAAATCAACCCACATGACGATATTTTTTGGTGAGGTGACCATTAGCAACAGATCATTTACTAACCTTGAATAGTAAATCCTGTGATAGGGCGACAGGCTGTTAGGGTGTGCTTTAAGCCAGGGGGGGTCGTTGGGTGTAAGGGGTCCCGTAGCCTTGCTGCGAGCACAGGCCAGGAATCTTCGCGCCGAGAAAGTACCACTGCAAGGCAGTGAGCTCGGGCACATACGGCAGGCGCAGCCATTAGAGATGCTTCAGAACGTATTGACCACAAACACAACGGAACTGACAGAGTCACTGGCAAGACTCTGCATCCGATGACGGATGGGCAGGCGGTGAAGGGGGCGAGATGCCCCTCCCATTGCCACGGGCCCACAGAGACACGCACTCATACTCAAACAAGCGCCATGGTGAAACAGGCATCAACACGTCGCTGAGTGGCCCTGGGGTCGGAGAGCCAGGAAATGAGGCCGTGCGGGTATGATACGCGCGCAGGCCAGGTGGAAGAGGTGGGGATTTGTAAAAATAAAAAATGAACAGAAAGCGGAGTAAACAAAGCAACTGAGCTAAATGTAGTTCATCTCACGATCCGGAGCGCGAAGGGGGAGAGAACTGGCGGGGGGGCCGGTTTGTAAATGGCAGCAGAAAGGCGGGCCACGGGCCAGTTTGTGCGAGCAACCAGTCGCTTCAAGTCAAGGGTCAATGTAATGTCTAAGTGCTGGCACCAGACACATAATGGAAACAGCGGGAAAACCAGACTGGGAAGTCAAAAGGCCGGGAGGATGGAAAGAAAGGGGAGCCAAAAAGGACGCACCCTCAGGCCAGATGGAGATGAGGGGGGGCCGGAGCAAGGTTGGCTGATGACCGGGAGATCGGGGGGAGGGCTTGAGTAGGGATGTGGATCACTGTTGGGATTCGCAGGCGAAGGGACCCAGTCACTACCGAGGAGACAGGGGCAGGGGGGGTAATGCTGAAGGCGCCAAAGCGGGCAGAGGAAAATCACTACACCGCGGGAGGATCGGGATGTGCCTGAAGTGGCAGAAAGGGGGTCATGTGTGGGAGGAACGATTCCGGGAACAGCCGGCGCAGCGTTAGGGCGAGGGATAGGGCCATAAGCACGTGAGTGGAAATGAGCACGCTGATCCGCGGAGATCGCGCTTGTTATTGGTATATGAGGAGATGAGGTACTGGACAACAAAACAAACTAACAACATCATACAAGGCCACAGTGGCCGCGACACAGTCGATTAGTGTTCTAATGTAATTAAGAGATATAAATATTTTTGTTCTAAGGGAGAGTAAGCAGTTCTCAAAAAGTATTAATGAAAATATGAGCCATTGTCTTAAGTGAATATAAGAAGTTTTCAAAAGTCTGATGTGGGTTTACTTTTTTTGGAAGTCTTTTAAGTGACAATGTTGGGAAATACTGGGTATTTAATAACTTAATTTTAGTAACTTCTCAGGATAGAGACGAGACAAACAGAATTACTACGTTGCAGTGCCTATCCTAACTGTGGTTGAAAATTACTCAAAACACGGTAAAGATTCTAGTCATATTGTCCATCACTAAGTAGTTAGACTGAAAGAGACTAATCAGAATGTGTTGTTTTTACATGCCTTTTAGGCGTGGTTTTATCTATAGTTGATACTACAATAATAGTCATAGTGGGAAACAAATAATTTCAATAATTGCACAGCTGTCAGTTCATAGTCTGAAAACAGAAGAAATTAGGGGAAATGTGTGAGACTTTGTGATCAGAATTTATGCCTGAACATCCAAGAGACACAATTTCCAGGCAGACTGGTACACTTTTACTTCTGGAAATTGCGTAGAAGCCAGTCAATCAGATTGGTCCTGCTGATTTTCTGATAGTGATTGCCAGTTTTGTGTGAAATATGCATCAGACAGTGAACAAACTGTGGGTGGTCTGTGGACAGAGCTCTAGAGAGCGAGACTCATTTCTCAAAAATAAAAAAGTGTATTACTTTCGCCATGGCTGTTTCTCTTGAGAAGGTCCTTGGGTTGGTGCAGAGCTACAGTACTTCTGAGAGCGTTGCTTTTGAGATCTGCAGATTTGTAGCCCTCGTTTCTCTGTGCTAATGCACTTTTCTGGTGGCTGGGTCACACTAATAGGATTTCCATGTGAAATGCCCACTCAGGCAGCAGAGGTTAATGACTCATTTGAATGAATTGTGATTGAATCAGATTTGCTAGATGAAGCATTAATTGATTCTGTCAGTGGTGCCGGGGATTAGGATTCACTCTTATTCAATCAGATTCTGGATCAGTTCTCATACAGCAATCCCTTATCTTCTCCAAAGAGACAGAGTGCGGTGGGCTATTACATGTGCTGTAGTAGCTGATGTCTTCTTAATGAGGAGTTTAAACATTGTTCCTTAATTATTTGCATGTCATTTGTTTGGTTGATGATTGTGATGGGATATTGTTTTGAATAATCGTATAATGTCTATATGTTCCAATTTACCATAAGTGCCCTGCGATGTGGACTTTACAGGGTATTCTGTTATCTTAAGTCGCGGTATTCCAATGTTCAGTTTGAAGGGCCACTGTGAATGGCATAGGGAATAAGGGCACATTAATGCATCATTTCACAGGAAGCGAAGAAGAAATTTACCCACCAGTCATTGCACATCATTTAAGCACTTAAAGATTCGGTGAAAAAAAAAGAGTTGAGGTTCCAGCATTTTTATTGACTTTAATTAGTCCCAGGTGTGGTTTGTACGTGGTTGTTAGCTGATATAAAATGTGCGAGATAGTGACACTTACAGTGCAAATCTCTTTATTATGGTTAAATAAGCTAAAATATTAATGTAATGTAAACAAATTATGTTTATTTTGATATTAAAAATTGCAATAGACATTTATCAGTCAGGTGAGCAATTTTAAATATGAAAGTTAATATTAATTAAATAATAACTTAATTCATTTATTTTAAAGATGTGCTTAAGTCAGATCATTTTTAATAGGTCCTTTAGCAAGTCTGGCGATGAAAGTCAGGAGCTGCGGGACAGTCAGTTTTTTAAAAAATGCTCATTATGAGGATAAATGAAGGAGAAAAGGAAAATTACATATATAATTTATATTAAGAAAAAAAAATATAACAATGGATATATTATATATTATATCTATCTAATATCTCATATTCTATATATATATATATAAAAGCAAGTGGATTTTATATATACATTATATATATCAAAAGTACAGTACGTTTATGATAAAGCATATTATGTCATCATACCTCAAACATCTCTAATATGCACTACTGAAGTTTCATATGTGTATGATGATGTTGCAGTCAGTTCAAAATTAACACATTTCATCAAGTGAAGTGAACGTCAACGGATATCCCATGCTTAGGGAATAGTGAGCAGTGAACACTGCAGGGACCCTGTCAGTTGTAACACAGCTTCTTTTTGCACAGCAAATTGTGTGCTTGTAATGCCAGATTTTACATTATGCTCAGTTGAGTTTGCTCAGTGAGATTGTTTTCTTCTTTGTATTAGAGCTAAACCAGTAAGATGCCACCCAAGAGCTTGAGCATGTCGTGCAGTCTCAGTAACACCTATTTGTGATTTGGCTCATTGTGCACAGTTGCACTGTTAGCAAAACATGTCTGTGCTGGAGACATATGGAAGTGGGAGGATGAATTGGGTAAATGTTTAGCATGTGCTGATGGGTCCTCTCATGCTGCAATCACACTGTCCTGACATATGGCTGAATCAAATCCCAACAGACTTCAAAGGTACCAGTGTCCACCTCAGACGGGCAGACAGACAGGGAATCTGAAGGCAGATAGATTAAATGATGCTTTGACAGACAGGCTTACAGTGAGACAGGCAGGTAGTTCTAGTTTTTTTCCATGCTGATCGATGTCTGAGCAAGAGAAGCTGACAGGCCTGTGAAAGGCTCTTTTACTGTTCATCCATCATTACTCTCAGAGTGGTGTCTTTGGGACGGGCCAGAGGGAGTGTGCGACTTTCATATTAGTTTAGCTTTTGAGTTTATTACTGTTTTGCCAATGGAGAGGGGGGCTGGGGGGGGGGGGCGCTGGGCAGTGGAGTTTCTACGGTCATAGACGTCTGCATTGTATCCCCAACAATGCTCCAGAATCATTACTCTATGGGGGAAAAGGGGTCACAGACATGTGAAGAAACAGTATTTTTCAGCAGAGGTGGTAAACATTGGGCAGAGTCACAATGACCAAAGTGAGCTTTTGCAGTGAAAATGACATAAATAACAGGTGCAGATCAAAAAATTAGAATATCAGGAAAAGTTATTTTTTTTTTGTGTAACTTATTCAAAAGTTGAATATACAAACCCGATCCAAAAAAGTTGGGACACTGTACAAATGGTGAATAAAAACAGAATGCAATGCTGTGGAAGTTTCAAATTTCAATATTTAATTCAGAATACAACATAGATGACATAATCAAATGTGGTTACACTACTTGAGGGGTGGGCATAAGACGGACATGAACCTTCATAATCATGACACTGGACATCTACATAATCATGACATGACCGTATGTCATGGTATGAAGGTTTTTTTTTTGCATGTTTATGACAACTGTCATTAAGTGTCTTTCGCTCAGTTATGTAATTTTTAATGCTAAGATGACATTGTTTGAGATGTCTTTTTTATGGGCTATGGTTAGGGGTAAGGGTCGGGGTAGGGTTAGGTCAAATAATGTCTTATTTACATTAAAAATGACATAACTGAGCGAATGGCACTTAATGCAGTTGTCATACACATGCATAAAACCTCCTTCATATTCAGGACATGTGTCATGTCATGATTATGAAAGTGTCATGTCAGTCTTATGCACACCCATTCAAGTAAAGTGTAACCAAGTTAAAACTGAGCAAATGTAATTTTATGGGAAAAATAAGTTGATTTTAAATTTTATGGCATCAACACATCTCAAAAAAGTGGGGACAAGGCCATGTTTACCACTGTGTGGCATCCCCTCTTTTTTTTTTATAACAGTCTGCAAACGTCTGGGGATTGAGGAGACAAGTTGCTCAAGTTTAGGGATAGGAATGTTGTCCCATTTTTGTCTAATACAGGCTTCTAGTTGCTAAACTGTCTTAGGTCTTCTTTGTCGCATCTTCCTCTTATGATGCGCCAAATGTTTTCTATGAGTGAAAGATCTGGACTGCAGGCTGGCCATTTCAGTACCGGATCCTTCTACGCAGCCATGATGTTGTACTTGATGCAGTATGTGGTCTGGCATTGACATGTTGGAAAATGCAAGGTCTTCCCTGAAAGAGACGACATCTGGATGGGAGCATATGTTGTTCTAGAACTTGGATATAACTTTCAGCATTGATGGTGCCTTTCCAAATGTGTAAGCTGCCCATGCCACACTCACTCATGCAACCCCATACCATCAGAAATGCAAGCTTCTGAACTGAGCGCTGATAACAACTTGGGTTGTCCGTGTCCTCTTTAGTCCGGATGACATGGCGTCCTAGTTTTCCAAAAAGAACTTCAAATTTTGATTTGTCTGACAACAGAACAGTTTTCCACTTTGCCACAATCCATTATAAATGAGCCTTGGCCCAGAGAAAACGCCTGCGCATCTGGATCATGTTTAGATATGGCTTCTTTTTGACCTATAGAGTTTTAGCCGGAAACGGCGAATTTTTTGGGGGGGGGGAGAACGGTGGAATTGTGTTCACCTACATGTTTTATGAAGTAGGTCCTGAGCCCATGTTGTGATTTCCATTACAGTAGCATTCTTGTATGTGATGCAGTGGCGTCTAAGGGCCCGAAGATCACGGGCATCTAGTATGGTTTTCCGGCCTTGACCCTTGCGCACAGAGATTGTTCCAGATTCTATGAATCTTTGGATGATATTATGTATTGTAGATGATGATAACTTCAAACTCTTGCAATTTTTCTCTGAGAAACTCCTTTATGATATTGCTCCACTATTTTTCACCGCAGAATTGGGGGAATTGGTGATCCTCTGACCATAGTGACTTATGAGAGACACTGCCACTCTGAGAGGCTTTTTTATACCCAATCATGTTGCCAATTGCCCTAATAAGTTGCAAATTGGTCCTCCAGCTGTTCTTTATATGCACATTTAACTTTTCCGGCCTCTTATTGCTACCTGTCCCAACTTTTTTGGAATGTGTAGCTCTCATGAAATCCAAAATGAGCCAATATTTGGCTTGACATTTCAAAATGTCTCACTTTCAACATTTGATATGCTATTTATATTCTATTGTGAATTAAAATATAAGTTTATGAGATTTGTAATTTATTCCATTCCTTTTTTACTCACAAGTTGTACAGTGTCCCACTTTTTTGGAATTGGGTTTGTATATAAAAAAATATATTCTAGATTGATTACATGTAAAGTAAAACATTTCAAAAGTGTTTTCATTTTAATTTTGATGATTAGAACTTACAGCTCAAAAAAGTCAAAAATCCAGAATCTCAAAATATTTACATTTGAGTTTCATTAAATGACCATCCCTACAGTATAAATTCCGGGTATCTCTTGTTCTTTGAAACCACAATAATGGGGAAGACTGCTGACTTGGCAATGGTCCAGAAGACAATCATTGACACCCTCCACAAAGAGGGTAAGTCACAGAAGGTCATTACTGAAAGGGGTGGCTGTTCACAGAGTGCTGTATCAAAGCATATTAAATGCAAAGTTGACTGGAAGGAAGAAATTGGGAAGGAAAAGGTGTTTGACAAATTACTGTCAAACAAAGCCGTTTCAAACACTTGGGAGAACTTCACAAGGAGTGGACTGAAGCTGGAGTCACTGCATCAAGAGTCACCACGCTCAGACATCTTCAGGAAAAGGGCTACCAAGCCACTTCTGAAACAGAAACAACGTCAGAACAGAAGCATCTTACCTGGGCTAAGGAGAAAAAGAACTGGACTGTTGCTCAGTGGTCCAAAGTCCTCTTTTCAAATAAAAGTAAATTTTGCATTTCATTTGGAAAATCAAGGTCTGGAGTCTGGAGGAAGAGTGGAGAGGCACAGAATCCAAGCTGCTTGAAGTCCGGTGTGAAGTTTCCAAAGTCAGTGATGATTTGGGGTGCCGTGGCGTCTGCTGGTATTGGTCCTTGTGTTTGATCAAGTCCAAAGTCAATGCAGCCGTCTACCAGGAGATTTTGGAGCACTTTATGCTATCTGCTGACAAGCTTTATGGAGATGCTGATTTCCTTTTCCAGCAGGACTTAGCACCTGCCCACAGTGCCAAAACCACTTCCAAGTGGTTTGCTGACCATGATATTACTGTGCTTGATTGGCCAGCCAACATGCCTGACCTGAACCCCATATGGAATCTATGGGATATTTTCAAGAGAAAGTTGAGAAACAGTCGATCCAACCATACAGATGAGCTGAAGGCCGCTATTAAAGAAGCCTGTGCTTCAATAGTGCCTCAGCAGTGCCACAGGCTGATCGCTTCCATGCCACACCTCACTGATGCTGTAATTTGTGCTCAAGGAGCCCCGACCAAGTATTGAGTGCATAAATGAACAAACTTTAAAGAACTTGAACTTTTCTGTTTTGCAAATCCTTTTTTTTTTGATTGATCTTAGGAAATATTCTAATATTTTGAGATACTGGATTTTTGACTTTCATGAGCTGTAAGCTCTAATCATCAAAATTTAAAAAAAAAAAAACTTTTTAAATGTTTTACTTTGCATGTAATGAATCTGAATGTAGCAGAGTGAGCTATAGACCCAGTATGATTGGCTGGCGTTACCCAAACAGGTGAACCTATCAGGGTTTGTACTTTATCGTGATTGGTCAGTTGGGTAAGATTCATTAGCAAATTAGTGCCTGTTGTGTATATAAAAGGGGGAAGTGTTTGGTTGCTTGGGATGCATGATCCTTGATACCACCCCTTTGTGACATGTGGTGCTTTGAATGAGTGCTAGCAGTTGGGTTATCCTCCTGTCTGTTGGCCAGTTTTCAGGTTTGTCCGGTTTTTAAAAGTGCCTTTTTACCTGTTAAATAGAGGCTTATTATCTTTGTTTTTAGATATGGGCCTGCAAGTAGCTGTAATCCTGCGTGGTGAGCGACCATGTGTATTGCAGCATTGTACTGTTTTCTTGGTAGGTATGGGTAGTTTAAAGTTTGTTTTAAACAAGTTTATGCATAACTTTTGTTCAATGTCCAGCAGGATTGGTTGCACGTTCAGGGGTTTCTAATAATCTTAATTGAAGCATAACGAACCTCAAGTAACTGACTGCACTTCTGCTCTGCTCTACTCCATTTTGTTCTGTCTGGAATTCATCTGGGTCCGTCTGTTATATTTTGTATTGTTTGGTGTGTGGATTTAGGTTGGAGGGGTTGGCCATGGTACCTTGTACTGCGTGTCCACATGGAGTGCTGTTTAATATTACTGTGTCATGGGTATTGAGTGTGGGGTAGAAATCTGAGGGTCTTTGCTGGCCACCTCCCCCTTTCATTTTCTCTTATTGTATTGTACTTGTGTTATAAGTTACTGGTAAAGACGTGTGATATATTGAGACCTGGTGTGACGTGTTGTATGTTTTTATCAATTGAATGTTAATAAGGTGACTTTTTTTTGTTTATACTTTTATTGTTATGCTCACCCTGCCTTTTGGCAACGAACCTGTGTCCCTTTGTTTAGGGCTGTTATGTCCCGGTGTATTCTGGGTGGCGTAGTCGACTATAGGATTTCTCTTATTATTGGTAATTTTCTAAGCACCTTGCCACATGCAGAAAATATGAACGTTTTTTTCACTTTCACATTTTTTATTTATGTGAATGCACCTGTACGTTTTCTACAAGGTGATTTTGAAAGGAGTGTGGATCAGGGATTATTTTCTCAGATTGAGAGGCAGGGATCGAATTAGCCCGATTTTCATATGATCAGACCCTGATCGCGCGGGTTAGTCTCCCTTTCGATTTCGAGCCGATCCATTGGGTCAGCGGCACGGGCAATAATGTCAGCCGCTCATTCTCGCTCTCTTCTCTCCAACGACCCCTTCTCTCTCATACACGTCTCATTCGCTCCGGTTAAATGGTGCTCGTATTGTGCATTATTTTATACCAAGCACCAGAACTGATCTATATTAGTGGAGCGCACAATCCGCGCTCAGTCTCAAACAGCTTGTGAGCCACAAATACCAAAATAAGTGGCTAACTGCGCTAAAACATTCAAATACATAAGTTATGTCAATTCCCGTTTTGGTGAGTATCCAGTTAAACACAATCAGTTTTGGAACGTTAAATAGTTGAAAAAGAGAACGCATGTTGTGTAACAGTACATTGGGTCCGTGGATAAACTCTTAAAAGGACCGCAGTCCAATATTCCTACTGCTGTCTGTCATGTTAATCAAAGAAAAAACGACAAATCATTTTCTGCTCTTGACTGAAAAAATTTTATAACTTTAATGGTAAGCATTAATTTGTATTTAATTTTTACAATGAAGACTAAAGAAATTTAAGTAATCAAATGTAAAATAACACATACAGTGTTATTTTACATTTGATTACTTAAATTTCTGTAGTATTTCTTAACTGAATAAAAACTTAACCTGAAAAACTTAGTTTCATAGCTCTCTCTTAGTCTATGCACTTTATTGGGCTGTTTGAAATTTTGTTGGGTGTTTTGTTTTATTATGGCTTTTTACTTTTTTTTTTGTTTTTTTTTTTTGTATGAACAATATAAAACTGTAAAAGTAGAGGTTTGTATGTGGTCAATTATAGTTAGATAAGAGAATACGTATCGGCAGAATTGCAATTTGGTGCATCTCTTACAGAGTTTGCAAAACCGATCAAAATTTTATATTTTTTTGGAGTTAAACGGACTGTTTTTTGTTGATATTTTTATGTTTTAGTCAGAGTAAAAAAGCTTAATGTTTAAGAACAAACTTAATGAGGTTTAGATATAAGCTATTTAAATATTAGGCTAGATTTCTTGTTGAAGGTAAACAGAGTTTTATATTTAATGTGGTAAGAAACAATTTTCACTCTGAAATTTCACAAAGAAAGGGCAAGTAACACATTTAATTAAACTGAAATGGTAATTATTGTAAAAACATGCGTCAATCTTTTTTTTTTTTTTTTGACAACTTAAAATAAAGTTTTTTTTTAGCAAATCTCAAAATAACCAGTTTAATGCTGTAGACATTACTGTTGTGATATATAAATTTACTTGTAACATTCAAATGACTGATTTTAGTTTTTAGTGTTTTATTTTTTATTTATTTAGACAAAATATAATTTTAATATCAGCCATTTATCGGTGGTAACATGAAAATAATGATTTTTTTTTTATTGTATTGACTGTAATTTTATCATTAAATTAATTGTTTCATTTAATTGGTCAATTTGAATATGATTACAGAAGACAACCAAATGTCGCATAGGAGAGAGAAGGGAAGGAGACAAACAGAATGAAAGCGAAAAAAAATGAGAGCGAGCGTATGTACGATTAAGACATCTCTGATCCCAAAGGTCTGCTCCTGTTCTTTTGGTTACCATGGCAACATGTACCCCAGTTCTCCCCAAAACGCGGTGTGAGTTGCGAGAGATGTGAAATAGGAAGAGACGTGTTTGTAAGGAGGTGCTAAGATGTGCTGGGGCCATTGGTTGTGAAAAGTGCTAATTGCCTCTCTTTCATAGGGCGTAGCCAGGTCTGTGACAGTGTCCAGTCCCTGCAGACACTTGCCTTCCTACACACATTAACTAAACTTCACCTCTTGGTCCATTTCCACCTCCCCAAACCAGTCTGATCAGTTGCTTACTCTGCTCCCAAGACAAGGCAACATTCGCGTTGCCTGGTTGGTGTCTTCATCAAATGAAAACTTTCACTCTTTAGTACATGAAGACCAGTTTGTTATCTAGAAAAACTAAGCATTTTGGGTAATCAACTGATGTGTGTGTAGCTTTTAACTACAGTTATGGTGTGTGTTATATATATATATATACTACATTAAATGTATATATTTGGCAGGCATGTGTTAAATCAAAAGTGACATTGAAGATATTTATAATGTTACAAAAAATATTTTGTTTAAATTATGTTCTATTTCAAATTTATATTCATCAAAGAATCCTGAAAACAAAATATATATGATTTCCACAAATGATTAAGCAGCACAACTCTTTTTAGCATTGATAATAATAGAAAAAAAAAAAAAAAAGGTTTCTGAAGCACCTAATCATCATATTACAATTATTTCTAAAGGATCATATGAAACTGAATGCTGGAGTAATGGTGCTGAAAATGTAGCTTTGCCATCACAGAAAAAAAAAATTTTTTTAATAGATCATAGTTAGTTTAAACTGTATAATAATTGCATTATAGTAGTCCACCTGCAGTTTAGGTGAGTACAGCAAGTTTGAGGTAATTGCACAGCAGGACTGTTCACTCTCTTAAATAGCTCTGCAAGAAGATAAAAATCATTAATTCTAACCAGCATCATGCAAACAATGATCATTGACATAAAATGCTGGTTGTATGAAATAAATTAGCCAACTTAACCCAGTGCAGAGAGGTTTATTGTCTCATTAAGTTATATTACAGGTAATGTTACTGTTACGCATCAGCTGTCACTAGAACACAATGCTGAATGTGGAAATTGGGCAAGTAAATGTCTGTTTCCTGAGCAAGCACTCCTTCCTGAGAGAAAGAGAAGAAAAGTGGGTCACTGCCTAATTAAGGGCTGGGTTCCCCGTGCTCCTCAGCCTTGCATAGAGATGGGGAAAGACGGAAACACACACTCCATATATAAGCTATGGTTCAGAGAAAGATCTGCTTTTGGTTTTGCTTCCCTTCCACCTTCACTTTCTAACTGTGATAGTGACAGAGAAAGGATGAGAATATTAAGGTAGAAAAAAAACACAAATGCACAGATATGGTAGGGTGTTTTTCTTTAAAGAGCAGAATGGATAAAGGTCATGTATAAATACATGGCCGTGTGTTGGAGGTGTAGAACTGCATTGACAAGCCATAAGTGGTTCTCATTTCCAGTACAAGCTTTTGAATTTAGAAACTACAATCCAATAGTTGCTTTGGAACCACTGATTGGCTACACTTACTTTCATATTGTATTTCGTCTGTAGTTTGTCCAGTAAGCGCAGGTCTAACTTCAAGGACGAATCCAGGGTGATGAATATTTCATTTCTCCCAGCATTGACTGCAGCTGAGACTCCTATTTGTAACATCCCCCTTTTCTCACCAGTCTTGACCCTTCCCCATAGAGGAAGCCACTACAGTATATTTTCCTAGTAGCCTCCTGTCTCTCATCACTGGTGATGCTTAAAAAAAGGCAGTAAGGTTTTTTTTAATTAATATTTTTATTTAGCAGGGGCACGTTAAATTGATCTAATAAAAATGTATAATACTACAAAAGATTTTTATTTTCTATAAATGGTGTTCTTTCTTTTCATCAAAGAATCCTAAAAAGAGTATCACAGTTTCCACAAAAATATTAAGCAGCACAGCTGTTAGCATTGATAAGAAATATTTCTTGAGCAGCAAATCCGCATATTATGATTTCTGAAGGATCATGTGACATTGAAGACTGGAGCAATGGCTGGTGAAAATTCAGCTTTGCATAACTGGAATAAATGACATTTTAAAATTAGAAAATTACATTCAAAAATTATTTTAAATTGTAAATTTCATAACATTCCTGTTACTGTATTTTTGATCAAAATAAAAGCATTGGTGTGCATAAAAGACTTCTTTCTTCCAAAATGCTTAAACGTCTTATCGACCCCATATGTATGTTTTGGAAACTGAATAACTAAATGACACTACAATAAATTCAGAGTAATAAAAATGACTTGTGTCAATTCTGCATTAAGAACGACACACTAGAATTACTCAAAGATCTTGAATAAGTATATGCTTGCAAAGAGTGATGGCTATACAGAAGACATTGTGCAGAAAACCTATAGATGGAATTGGTTTGGGTATGTATATTATGTTAAGGGCTGGATTGGTAATCGGGCATACCGGGCGTTTTCCCGGTGGGCCGACGCATTTAAGGGGCCGACAGAAGGTTTTTTTTTTTTGTTGTTGTTGCCGAGGACCATCACGCAGGGATAGCGAGCAGCCAGATGCCCATTGGTTTGTCTCCTGTATTGACAGCGTAAACATCCAATCACAATGCGCTATAGACAGCGCGATGAAGTATTTTGCTCCGCCTATATAAAGATCGCTTCACCCCACCTTCTTCCTCGTCGGCTTTTCCCATGTTTTTGTGCCCCCTCAGATTTCTGAGCCAAATGGATTTTAAATGCAGCTTCCAAAAGACAAAAAATACCCGAATAATATTTTTTATATTTGATACAATCACACCGGTGTGATTAGATCGTTTAGTGCGGCACAGCATCAGCTGCTATTCAAATCTGCGTTTGCTTTGGCTGGCGCTGAGCCAGAGACAGACGCGTTTGTACAGCGCTGCCTTAACCATTCACACCACGAGACTGTTGAGCTTATGAATGCAATGGCCAATCAGAGACTTCAGATGAGTCATCCAGGGGGGGGGGCTGAACCGGTGTTTGTTCACTTTGCTCGCTTTGCCTGTGCAGATGTGCGTAAGTAAGATATTCATTTCACAGTGTAAACAGCTTCAGTGATTTAAATTGGAGTTTTTGAGAGTGCCTGAACTCTGGCTAGACTGAAGTGAAAATGTTCTTTGATAATTTAAATGTTCTTTGCTCTCTGTAAAATGAAAATGTTATAGCCTAATATAGTAGCCTAACTTACAATATTGTTATTAAATTCACATCATCTCAACATCACATCACACACAAATACAAAACATTGTATGGCATGACACCCATATCTGGTAGACCTATTTAAGTAAAAAGTTTTTTGTGTAGTTAATAGATTACACTATTACTCTACTTTGTCACCCACAAATAACAATCTGGTACAAAACGCATTTACTTACACATGTTTGAGAATCGAGATACTTCCTGATACACGTTTGGAAATATTTCGAATAAAAAGGAAAAAAATAAAATAAAACATAAGCCTATATCAGTTATACAGTGCTGTGTCACATGACAAGCATGACATCTGAAATAAAAAGCTTTTGTAACGTTATAGGCTACATATACCATTCAAAAGCTCGGAGTCAGTATATTTTTTTTCCTTGGGAAATGATAGAAATTAACACTTTTATTTAGCAATGATGCTTTAAATTGATCAAAAGTGACTGTAAAGACATCTATAATGTTACAAAAAAGTCATTATTTCAGATAAATGCGGTTCTGGACTTTCTATTCATCAAAGAAACCTGAACATTCTAATTCAGCTGTTTTTCAACATCTAATAATAATGTTTTTCTTGAGCATCAAATCAGCATATTAATGATTTTTGAAGGATCATGTGACTGGAGTAATGATGCTAAAAATTCAGTTTTGAAATCTCAGAATAAATTACATTTTAAAATATATTCAAATAGAAACCAGTTATTTTAATAGTAAAAATATTCACATATTACTGCTTTTGCTGTATTTTGGATCAAATAATGCAGGCTTTGTGACCAGAAGAGAATTATTTAAAAAAACATTAAAACTCTTACTGTTCAAAAAAATGTACTAGTATAGTGTGTGTGTGTATATAATATATATATATATATAATATATATATATATATATATATCTATATAATATATACATATATATCGAAGTGGTGGTGGGCAGCCTGGACCAAAAAATGCCAGGGCCGATTTTTTTGTCCCAGTTCAGCCCTGATTATGTTAATTACTAACCGTGGGCTCTCGTTCCCTCATTAAGGATAATCCGGATTCATCAACATTAGAACGAGGGTTAAGAAGAAACGCACCTAAACCCATCAATTTTCTGTGCATATTATAAAGAATGCTTTGTTCACACGCAGTTATTAGGGAACGTGACCCATGTGAGTCTATGGAACCTACACATAGTTGTATTTTAATTTTAGACAGATTATACTGATTGTATTTGTGATGTTGTGACTGATGGCAGCCTGTTCTGCCTGTTAAGATGTAGATACAGAAATACCCATGGTGCTGATCAGGGCCGTTTCTAGGCAAGCTAGGCGGTTGCCTAGGGCGCCGCCAGCTGAAGGGGCGCCAATGAGCGCACGTACTGGCACTTTTAGCAGGGTTGTGATAAAGAGTGGCACGGTCACCCTGAAATGACCCCATTGGATCCCCCAACATTATTGGGCTAGACTGAGTA
Organism: Sinocyclocheilus anophthalmus; assembly: GCA_018155175.1. Classification (NCBI taxonomy): domain Eukaryota; kingdom Metazoa; phylum Chordata; class Actinopteri; order Cypriniformes; family Cyprinidae; genus Sinocyclocheilus; species Sinocyclocheilus anophthalmus. The sequence continues at coordinate 86,491 of JADLZN010005933.1, forward strand.
CTGTCAATCTGACGATGCCTGTATTCCATTGGATCAGAGTGCTGTCAACTGCTGCCAGATTGTTGCATGCAAAGTCTGCATTTGGAGCGCTCAACAACGCCATTAGATCAGTGGGCTCTGTCAGTGCTTTGGCAAGGTAACCCTTTGCCATGCAATAAAGCTAAGTTCAAAGGCCAATTTAAAATATTGGTACAGTAAATAAAGTGCACAAAATATTTTGGTTTTAGGCGTATTTGTGGCACCTTTTGTGGCACATTTGCCCAAAAGGTGTGCATTTGTGCGCCAAATGCATTGTTAAAGGATCAGCGTGTCATGTAATATTCCCATATAAACTTTAACATCCAATTAAAAAATATTTGTATAGTAAAATTTTCTAATTCACGAGATCAATACATCCTTTATTAGACTGCTTTGTCGAGTTAAATGCATCCTTACGGAAGTGTCGAAATGCTGAATCAATTCATTCATTTCCAACAGCGCTTAATGGGAGCAGCTTCATAGAGGGCAGAGCGTCACGTTATTTAAAGGGGACGTTAACACGTTAACGGGTAGCAAATGATTAAGTAGCTGCATTGATTACTTTTTTGCCACTGATCAGGCTTTTATATGTAGTTTGGGGTAACAAAGGGGTTTTATAGGTTTAACTGAAATAATAATGCAATAACTGACACTTTAAATCAATGTTTCAAGAAACAACAACAACAAAATTGAACAAAAAAACAGATAAAGACAAAAAAGTAGCCATTGATAATATCTAAACAATATGTAGTAGTATAGTATATAGTATCCAATTTAAAATGTAATAAAATTAATTTATGTGTGATTTGTGTTTAAATTATGTGCAATGTCTTAGTCACTAGGGATTGTTACATAGGGCTATCTATGTGGCAACACAATGATATTACAGATATTAAATTGTGCAAAATGTTTATCTTAACAGTCAATTTACAAATAATGCATTCAGATTTGTGGAACTCAATGCACTGAATCTCCACAAATTAGTGTCGTTACTATGACAACCAATTTGAATGTGACAAGCAACTGGTGTCTGAAAAGAATTATATATATTTATATCTAATAATATATATATATATATATATATATATATATATATATATATATATATATATAGATAAAATTTGTGAGGTGGGGGGGCGCACAGGGATTTCGCCTAGGGCTCCCCATTGCTAGAAACGCCCTGGTGCTGAACACGTACTGTCGGATGTTCAAAATGAATGAGGCATGCAGCTAAAATCTCTGTTTCCCCTGCAGATGATGGAAAGCTATCCCTTGATGAGTTCCAGGCTTTCTTCTCTGATGGGACTCTGAATGAAGAGGAGCTGGAAAAACTGTTTCACACCATTGACTCTGATAACACCAGGTGATTCTACAGACACACAGCACTGAATACCATCCATTGAATCACAATACAGGACACCGAGGGGCAATAAAATAGCAGGGATTGGTCCCAATAACAAAAATAATATATTAAATTGTTGATCTTTGTAATTCTTTTCACTTTGTGTTTGTACATCCTGGTCAAGTTGTTAAATGTTCCAGTAAAAACATTAAAGCTATATTTAGAATTATCTTAATAGTTCATGACATATTATCCATTTCTCTACATGTTCATTGTAGAGAATGTTCATTTTCACAAGTTTAGTTTTTTTCTTCTTACAAAATTGCAGCTTGTCTGGGAATTACACAAAAATATAATTCATTAAAAATATATTTAAGAAATGTATAAATATATGGACAATAGAATAAACTTGCTTTAGTAGATGTAATTATTTATTAATAATAAATACTATATTTATTATATTGTATAATTAATCATACATATCACACAAATTTATTCCACACAATAGATATAGAATTTTTTTTAATTATTGCTTCTGCATGTTACAATATTTAGCATATTTTTATAATTATTTTTTAACAATCATAATTTTATGATAGAAATTCACATTTTCAGATCGAAAGTCTGGTTATGTGTAATAAAAATCACTCCCTGGGACATAAAAGTGCAGCCGTAGTTGGAAAAAACGCTGCATATAGTTTTTGACGATATAACCATATAGCCAGGATCTTCAGATCTTGGTTCTCAATTTAACCCCTGATTATAGGTAATGGTTTCTTAAGAACCAGGCAGAAAAGTGGGGCAGATTTCATTTTGGTGGACATAATAAAGTATAATTAACAGCAAGAAAAGGGGAAAACTGAAAGACAGTGACTGATGAGGGATAATAAAGGGATGGGGTTGAACTGTAATAGGACTAGACCCTTTAGAATAGCTGCTTCTTTTGGCACATAACATTGCTTTACTCGCTTTCTCTCTCTGTCTCGCTTAACGTTTTGTGTTTGGAAAGTGTCTTACTGTCATCATGACTGCATCTGTCTCATCTATAGCGATCTGCTGCCAGATCTCTCTCCCTTTCTGTTCTCTGTGTTTCACGCACCCTATTTCTCAGTGTTTGTGTGTATAGGTGTGTGTGAGCTGGTCTCTGGAGGCAGAGCAGCTCCAGTTGTGTGTTGTCTTTAATCACATTTCAGAATGAATTATGTAAAAAAGGAGGGGAAGTCTGCAGCTGCTAGGATGCGGTCGATGCTCTTCAGGTCCAATACAGCCTTTGCTCTAAATAATGAACCACCAGAGCCCATAAGGACTGGTGCAGAGAAAAGGATGGAGACAAGAGGGCTAGATGATGAGATGGGGGGAGGGCTGGAAAAGACACTGAGATGGGGGGTGCTGAGAGACGCTGAGGTGGTGATGATCAAACGGAAGAAGAAGAAAACTGAGAGCTTTATGCATGTCACCTTTTTGTGCTTGTTTCTCATTTACACTTGTGTTGAAGATTTGAAATGAAACATGAGCCCCTTATCTTTTGTCTTCCATTTATCTGAATATCATGCTGACATTCACACAATTTGACAGCGTTCTTAACAGGTGCGACTATGATGGAAATCTGTTTTTTTTTTTTGTTCTTACCAGTTGAGACCATGACGAGCAAGGTCTTTTTATTATTTTTTTATTATTTTAGCCCCGCCCACTATGAAATCTCTTTGGTCAAAATCCTGCTCTTTATAACTGTATATTAAATTAATGTTAATTTCTGTTTGTAAATAATTTTCCTTCCCTAATTTGACATATGTTTAATTGATGCATGACATTCAACAAGAAAAGAAAAAAATCAAGGGCAAATAAATTTTATTCACTGAGAATCAATTTGATTATGAAAAGTATGTGTTACATATCAGAATGAAGCCAGTCTGAATGCAAGTGTGTTAAAACACTGTTTTAATAGCTATTGTTTAACATGATCTAATAGCACTTGCCGCCTAAATGATGTCAGGAAAGTCATTTGAGGTGAAGAACTTGCTATTATTTTTTTGATTAAAAATTACAGACTGTTTTTTCTTTTTAATAACGTGCACAGATGAATCATTCACAGTGAGACCAAGAACACGCATCAAGAAAGTAAATAGGCTTAATTTTGTTTTAATGTTGACTCCATCCTTTCATCAACATATTGGATGGAAAATAATCACACTGATGAATCTGATCAGTAGCTTATCTAGCACCGTGCTAATGGGTATGAATAGAATAGGCCACTAAGAGAGAGAGAGAGACTCATGACATTCACACATGACAGTCTTACACACAGCAGTCTTCCCATCTCTTCTGTCCTCCGTTGAGGTGGACGTACTCTTTATTTGACAGGCCAGGCATCAAGAGCTCAGTACCAGTGAAAGGAGAGAGGATTGTTAGCCGTGTTCACTCTCAGTGCCCACCCTACACCTGTAAATGTCATACTTTATATCTTTTTTGTGCTTCCCTTTGCCGATGGCACTTCCATTTTAACAAGTAAGGGAAAGTATAAAGAAGTGAGAGATGAAAAGTCCAATAGCAAAAAAAGATAGAGAGAGGATAGGATGAAGCCTGGAAAGGGTAACAACCAGGCAGTAGCAAAATGGTTTTTAGCTTGCTTCTCTTTCTTTTTCCTCTTTTTTTTTCTAGTAGTGGCCAGTATGAGTACTTTTTGTAACATTATATATCGCAATAGTCATTTTTGTAGGAATAAAAAAGTGTTTAAATAACCATTTTCTATTACCTATTTTTGGATAATCCAGTCTATGAAATACTTAATCTCATTTGATTATTTCTCCTTTTTGTTTTTGTTTAGATCTCGATAAATTCAACCTAAAATATACGATTATTCATATTCAATTAAGTCTGGCATCAGTACAAATTACAAAACGTCATATTTTGTAACACTTGAGTTACAAACAAAATACTTAAAACATTCTAATTATATTAAAAAAATAGTTCTGACTATATTCTGATTGGTTGAGCAACAACAACAAAAAACCTCTCTAAAAAACAACATATGCATCTTACCATTCATTAGTTCCAGATCAGTGTCAAATTGGCTGATTAATTCATTTTGATGGAGCATGTAACTTCAAGGTCTGCTGAGGTACTGGTTTCAAAAATCACATATATTTAAGTTTTGTGTTGTGTTATCTTTAAGATCCATATAATAAGTAGTTAGTGATATTCCTTATAAACCCACTTCTTTTAAGACACGATATGTCGCATATTGAAGTTGTTCCGTGGTTTTTGGCACTTGTTTTTTGTTTCTTATCTCTTTCTTCTCCTGCTTCTTCTATTCTCTTTTTCTGTACGCTTCCCTTTTCCTGCGATGTGTTAGTAATGTTGACACCAAGGAACTATGCGGTGAGTATCAGTATGTTTGTGTGTTAAGCAGTTTAATTTTTCAATGTTTTCATTCTTCCATATTGTTTGTGAGTTTTCAGAAAATGCTTAATTCAGTTCTGGCTCATTTCTCTGTTCATTAGACTACTTTGCCAACCACATGGGGGACTATGAAGGTGTTCTGGCCTCCCTAGAGACACTCAACCTGGCCATTCTCAAAGCCATGGACTTCACCAAAAAGGTTAGTGTGCCAAAAACTGACTAAAGTGTCTTTGCTTCAGTGGCCTTCTGCATTTTTGTCAATATAATGTCCAATAACATGCATTCAGATTTTTGAATATTTCTATTAAAACATTGCTGGTTTAGCTTGGCGACTGCTCCTAAATCAGAGCCTGAATCATATGTATCTTTGGAGGTCTAAAACAGAATTCCATCTCTTATAAGCATACTCCAGTAAATCCTTCCTCAGACGAGGGACAGATATTGAGCATGTTATTGCAGTCTCTCCTACTTGTCTAAATATAACCTCTCATTTCAAAGCTTGGCTTGCATATTCTGTTTGTGGTTTTCTTCTCATTAGCAAGCTGGTGCTCAGTTAGACAGCACTTCAGATTACTGAGCTGTGGCCATCACAAATATGTGCCTCTCTCTTTCTTTCCGTTCTAAGCGAGTGTGTAATCTGATTTATAGAAGACGTAAAAGCCCAGTCGCTCTCTGTTTTTTTCCCTCCAGCTCTTCTCGTATCAGTCTTTGAGCATATTCCTTCCTTCTCCTTGTGTTTCACACTCCCCACCGGCACGCTGGAGAATGTAATTGATGTTAATACTGCAGGTTAGAGTTCTTAAATACCTGGCTGAGTGATAGTTGTAAAATATCTGGCCCGATACAAACTGAGTTTACCCTTTAAAAATGTATAGCCCATTTTGGGTACAGTTATTAGTGTTTGTTTTGTCTGAGCACACATAAGCTTCACAGCGATGGCTTCTGGGATCCAAAACCCTCTTACAGACAAACACTTCTGTTTTAATCCAGCTGGCTGATTGCAAACCCTACATTGATTTCAGAAAGCAAATTATTATACCTTGTGATTCTTCACCACGCCTATATTTGCGTTTCTGTTCTCAACAGATGCTTTCGTACCAAGGCCACTCACAATTGTTAGTGTGAGCGCATAATTTTGTCTTTGAATTCTCCTTTAATCTTTTTTCTCTGTATCAATTTTGCTGCCACACCTGAGATTCTGTTGTACATAATTTCTCTCTTGCAAACATAGCAATGTTCTGCTTGTGTTTTTGCATCATCAGACATTACCTGTGCATAATTTCATATTCAAATAAGTTGTTAATGCTATAGAGGAGATTTAATGTAGAAGGGGTGTCCAAAGGGGATACACTATTAGAAATACATATATTGCTTAATCTCTTTAATCCTAGAATCTTTTAATACATTTAGTGCTACTTCGTCATCACTCAAGTGTACTGAGTTTCGGGATATTATTTAATCTCTTTATTGCAATCTTCATGTGATAATAAGAGTTATCTAACCTTGGTTAGATTTATATATCTTATATTACTCTAATAGCGAGTAGATAAAAGTTACATATAGCTTTATAACAAGATTAAGATATAATATTTAATCTGTACTTTTGCAGTAAATTATATAAATTAGTATATATATAAGTTCTGAGATATTAGTATCATCGGTATAGATATATGATATAATAATATATATATATATAGATGTATACTGTATATATTAAATATATAGATCTATAGGTATATATAATATATATATATTTGTTGTATTTTTTTTTTTGTAAACCTTTAAAAGGTGCATTCTTCTTTAGATACAATATATTGAGGCCCTTGGGACCAAAAAGTTTGAAAAAGAAAGTAAAATGAGAGAGACAGAATGGTTTTTTTAACCATTATTTATGCATTTATTTATTTATGTATTTTTGAAAAACAAACATAGCAAGATGCACAAGTTCTATCTTACAAACTAATAAGCGTAATAGTGATAGTAGAAACAAACAAAAGCAACAACAACAACAAAGCAGCTCTTTATAAGGCCAGTAAATGTTTCCTTGTTGCATTTTGTTGTGTTATTCATATGATGGTTTGTGATATGGTATGGTTTGTGAACTTGTGTGATTTGAGGTGATGTGATGGAAAGAGAGACAGACACTGTCATCTATGCAGTAGTGGTAATGTGATATATACCAGATGCTCTGCAAAGTGTTGGTGTAACAGCAACTGTCATCTAATACAGTGTAGTAGCAAAACCACAGGCTGCCTCTCCTGCAATGAAGATAGCATTGTTGTAGAATATATTAGGGCTGAGAAACACTGTCATCTTCAAGAGATCAGTGTGTTAAAGATGTAGAACTATTGGCTTTTAATAGCTACTCACAATAAAGTAATATCACACACTTTTATACAACAGTTTAGTAATCAAGTATTTTATATTTATATATATGTTAATTTAGTCTGCTCAAAAGCATAGCAATAGCATTAATCTTTTGGTGCCACGACGTGAACAGCAGTATGTGAGTGGACTGGAGTGACAACAGCGTTCTGTAATCTCTCTTCCCCATTACATGAACCTTCGACATTACACTGAGTAACATAAGCTACAGCTTTTGTTTTCTCCATAACTGCCACGTCTCTGGAGATTCAAACCCCTCCACTAGCCGAGTAGCCGATCCATGAGATTGATGTCTGTCTGAGGGCGGATAATCAAAAGCCTAAAATCAAAGCGATGTGTGCCACAGGCATTGATATTGATAAGTGTTAGTGTCCCCTTACGCCTCTTCATTACTCAAAATCTAGTCCTCTGTTCTCTGGAGAAGGTTAAAGGCTTCTGCTAATTATTAATGTAAATGTGTTATTTTCATACAGCCTAATGAAATATTCATGTTCTTGCACACCAGCAGGCATCAATTTGCACTGTAGCTTATGTGCATTTTTAGTGGTGTGTGATGTGTATGGAGGGACACACTTCTATTGTAACAATGGTGGAAATAAGATGAACCCATTTCCCAGATGCCTAAAGCAGATTTTGATTTTTTTTTAAGTGCTGTGCATAGACTAGATAATTATTTTTATGGTCTCTAATGGGATCAGATGCTTTAACTATGCCATGGTGAATTGATCTGAGGTGTAGCCATTGGGCCAATATCTTTTATAGATTATAGACAGCAATATCCCCTCCTCGCTCAAAGCAGTCTGTAATTGCTGTACTCTGTTTTTTTTAAGTTTGCTCATTCATGTTGCCTTTTTATAAACACTGATACAGGTTATTTTTATGTTTATTTAAATAAATGAAAACCAATATGCAGAATCAATAGATTTTTTTTTTTCAGATTTTCAGACAAAAAAGAAAATATAATAAAAAACGTCTCAGGTTACTTATGTAAACATGGTTCCGGAGATAGAATGACACACTGCGTCCTCTAGGGGCGCTATAGGGAACGCCGTCGCATGACCCTGTCCTGCAAATAAATTGGAAAAAAACCCACACACTCTTGGCCGGCGACAGCCCATGACGTCACTATCGGTTGCGACTCTATTATAGCATAGCGCCTTCATTCACTTCGTGTCGTTCGAGCGTGGCGTTCGACAGCATGGCATAAGTCGCCAGAGGAAGCCTTGCTCTCTTCCTCTACTCAGGGAACCAGTGTTTTCATAAGTACACCTGAACTTTCCCTTTCAAGGGAACCGAACTGTGTCCTCTATGAGGGTCGCCTATGGGAACGGATACTCCCAGCCCGCCATTCTGAGTGGTAGTGCAGGGCCAGAACATTGACATAAGTACCGGAAGGCTTTTACCATTTTTCATTGAGTTGCCCCTGGGATGTCAGACAGCTGTCCGTGACTTTATCCGCTACGGCCAAAGGCTTAGGCTACATACCCAACTTACCTGTTAGGGCGAGACTCCTGGGCCCGGGGTAGAGCTCAAAGCTTGGAATCAGAAATAGATTCCTTTAAAGGAATACAACCAAGAGCCTAGAATCATACTAATCTTGGCCTGCCACACAGGGGCTACCGCTTGTTCTTGCATAAGCTCTGAAAGGAACTATTTCAACAGACCTCTAGTGGCCACACCCTTTTAAAGTAGGTATCCTAGGATACCTAAATGGAGTGGTGCTCAAGGTGAACGGGACTTAAACCACGCAGAGAACAAGGGGGCACAAAAGACAACTGCACCTGATCCCAGCACATCATACGAGGATTTTTCATAAAAGAACACAAAGTCATCTCAGGTCATGCGTAACTTTACACAATGTGGATTTTAGTAAAAGTGCACCAAGCCTTGACCGCACACTTCCCATAACATTGATTGTATCATTGGCCGTTCTACGGGGCTTCTCGTGGCACTCTGAAAGATGGCATTCAGTAGATGGAATTGTGCACCAACCCAATATCGTTTGAGATTCACACTTCGATCTAAGATATAACGCTGAAATGGCTACAGTCAGACCTCTACGCTGAGGGGTGTCAAAATCCTACCCGACTCCTCATCCAGCGGAATAGGAGCTCGACCTAAAGATCCGTGCATGTCACTCTCACAGGCTATGTGAACCGCCCTAGTCTAATACTCTTTGGATTTAATCTGTATGCTCGATAGGAGCTACACACCTCAGTGCCTCATCTAAACACGAGGTAGGCTTCGGACCGTTAGCAGCACGGGTTTTCCTAGTATACTGGGTATCGGCCTCTCGACAGAGAAGTCTTGACCTAGCTGAGTGGAACACCGACCCATCTCCTCACGATGAGAGGGGGCATCCGGGGCCCTGTCATAATGGGTTCTGTCAATCGCGTAGAACAATCATGGACAGGCTACAGTGTACTGGCCCACGCTAGCCACAAACTCAGACGCATCAGAGGGAGTTGATTTGAGAAGGACTGTTTCAACCTGATGCTACTGGTTCATGCTACTCGTGACCACACTCTAACTCAGAAAAAATAGGCGGCCGCTCATAAGGCACCTTTTGGTAGGGGACCACTGCTAAGCTACCGGGTACAACACGGCCCACTTAGGCGAACGCGTCGGCGCTCGATGGAGAGCTCACGCATGCTCTAGTAACCCTCAATGTAGCAGGGGAGCGTACTTCCAAGTTGTCAAAATACGGGGGTTGGGAGAGACACACTTTGAGTGTAGGCCCAATGGACCGGTTCTAACCAACTCAGAAGAAATTGAACGAAGCTACAACGCGTACGCCCTTACCGTACAAGATTTTCAGAAAGTGCGCAACTGCTTCCAGTTTCCAGCGTGCCACTTACCACACTGGTGGAGTTTCAAATTCGAAACTCAGTGCTCAGCGTGCACACTTACCACCTTGTGGATTTCAGAAAGTGCACAAAGCTTAGCGAGTGCACTTACCATAGCATGGATTTAAATTTCCAAGCATCTGATCACAGATACCCGGAAGTACTGGGCCAAAACGGGAGAGGCAAGCTCAACTATGACCCTCTAGCCAAGGCGATGGGAGCACTGCCTATCCCAAAGCATTACAACAAGAAAGTTCTCATACGCAAAATGCCGACCTATACTTCCCGGCTCGTTTGCCGTCCAGCAAGAGGGGAGATAGCCTGAGGAGGTCCCGGACATCGCAGGAGTCTTTTTGAATGTCTACTCTGGGGTCCTGTATGATCAAGGCAAGGCTCCCGCAGAAGCCTCTGACTGCCGGCATGGTCCATGAAGTATGAGCCAGGCACAGGGGCTACATACCGGCTGGACAACAGATCGACGAGTTGAGGTAACACGGCAATCGAGCACCTGTTTATGAATCCGGCAAGGGGTCTCAGCATAGGCCCTCCCTTAGAAAGTACAGAAACACACCGTCCCGTAATCACCTGCAAGAAATCTCACAGAAGGATTGTACACACATAACCACCAGCACATGAAATACATATATATATACTATATATATAATATTAATATAATAGATATATCTAGATTAGTCACTTCTTAGACACTATATAAAAGATCGATCATATCACTCACCCACGCATGGGTTCCCACGCCTGAACGGCCAACTCAAAGCACGATTCCAGATACGCCTTACAGTCTGGACCATCTACGGTGTGCTATGAAGTGAGAACCACCAAAAACACATAGGTCCACACTAGAACTGTAAAGCCAAGAAATATCCACCTAACCTCGTTCCGGTGGAGTGCTGGTTGTCGTTATAGTGCATTAGGAAAGGGGAAGAAAAAGGGCAGATTTGACACCGCCCGAAGGAACATGAGATGACTCACAAGTGTCACTCTGATCGTGACAAAGCGCGACGACACTTGTCCGGAGTCACATCCCGTAGTCTTGCCTACCCTCCTGTGACCCTCTAATTCCTCCTATGCCACCTACCCCGGCGGTGGGAGATGAGCGCGAGTGTGCGACACTACCGTCCTGTGCCCGTCTCTGACCTCAACCGGACGGACCAGGACCCTATGTTGTTCTGGATCAGACCTGGACCGTGCGTGGAATGCATGATTTACGAGCTTCTACGCAGGGTAGCCGTCGCACTCCCTGAAGCTTGTTCTCCACCGTCTCAACGGAGGTATCCAAAAATATTCGGAAGGTGAAACCAGCGCATCGAGAAGAAAGCCCCTCTCTTTCTTCCCGATATTTGCCAGGTTTACCCACAGATGTCTCTCCATTACCACCATCACTGCCATAGACCTGCCCATGGCGGAGGCGACCTGTTTAGTAGCACGGAAAGCAAGATCTGTGGTGCAGCGCAGCTCAGCTACCTGATCAGGAGAAAAGCCCTCGCCTTTATCCAGGTCTTTCAACAGATCACCCTGAAAAGCCTGATGCACTTGGCCTATAAAAAAACACAATTAAGACGTGTGTCAACAATTCATCAACCTGGACCTGGCTGCTGCGGACGCCGGCCCATTTACACGCGTGTTATCCTGGAGGAGTATTAGTGAGGAGTCCTCACCCAATAAGAGAATACTAGCCAGTGGCTCTTCTACAGGGGGGGCATCCTCTCATAGACGGTATGCACGCATCACCTCTGTGTGTGCAGTACAACTCAGCATGCTGAACGCGATAGATCACGAGAAACACGGCCGCTACCTACCCCGTCTCGATTTCCAGTAGGCAATCATGAGGAATCGGAAGGCGCTCACCTAGCTGGACGTTATGGTGCAAAGATAAACCCCATCATCGATGAACGACCACTCAGGGGAACTGCGCGGCGCCACTCTCTTGGCCCGTTTCCATGGGCAATTCGCAGCCTCGCCGTGCGTCGATGCCATAACTCCAACAGCTCCCCAATGGCAAATACGCAGGGGCGGAGAGTGATTGGGAAGGCTCAGCCTCGAGCCTACCTCTTGCCGCGTCCGTGCTCAGGACATCGCCTGCTCTTCCTGGCTAAACGCCAAGCAAGCACTCCTGGCCCCCAATCAATCAGAATGTCCAAAGTGATAACAATCATCCTCCGCTGGCTTCTCTCCCGCGTTTCCGCTTATGGCCCAACTAGCGCTATAATGAAGCTCCCTCCTCACGCCTCAGGGGCAGCAGCGTTCCCCCTGTCGAACCTCCATGACTCATTCTCCTCCGTAGCCCTCAGCAGCGGTCGTGGCGCGTACCTTGGTAGCAGATGCTGCCGCCACTCTTTCCTCAAAAAAGACAAACGTAGAGGCGATCTTTTTCATCAAAAAACTCTACGAATGCGACGCAAAGCCACCCACCTGCCAGACGTCACGTGCATGCTCCTCGGCTCCAAACACAAAACTACAGCGCGTGGTTGGGTGTTCTCAGGTGTTCAATAGCGACGACACCGATGCCACACACCCCTAACGCTCTGTTAGTGCTCGCCTAATAATAATAGTAGATCGCTCTACCACATTCAAATACACGTTCAAACAAAACAGTCATGAGACGAAGAAGAGATCGGACATGTTCTCCCGGCGCATTTAGCCTAGAGATCACACCGAGGAGTGGACGTCAATTGGCTGGCGCCGCCAAACATGTTTGTTGGGGTTATTTATGCACATGTATGCTTCAGAACCGGGCACGAGCGAGTGCGTTCCCCAAGCAACCCCTAGAGGACCCAGTTTCGAGTCCGTGAAAGGGGGAACTTATAAATTAGAAAGAGAAATAATACAATGGAGACAAGGTAACAATGAGCAGATAAATATAGTTTTTTTGATACAATAAACTTAATTCATTTAAATAGAGACCTGTGATCATCAACGAATGTATTAAAATAACACAGCTAATACACAAATGTTTTGTGTATTCACAAAAACAATATAACTAGATAGATTTTAAATACAATAAATGGCATAATAAGTTACACCGATCATCAACGAAACCCTATGGTAAAAGATAAAATGTATTTGACAGGGTAATACAATATAGATTTAAACATAATTAATTATTATTAGATATTAAACAAAAATGATGGAACGGTTATGAATATAAATCAGAAGCAGTAAAAACCAATAATAACCTTAAGATAAAACAGGGATGCTCAACGGTAGTTATTAGTTAATCGTGATTCGAGGGGGGGGGCCGGGGGCTTTAATGAGTTAAGTGTTGAATCTCTGATACAACAACATCGGGTTATTGGTCTTGCACTATACGAGCAGCATATATAATACTAGTGTTTTAGCGTAAAAAAAAATCAACAAAATGATTATTAAGAGATGAGAAGAGACATCCGTTAGAATTAGAATTGTGTTGGAAGACCACAACTGTGAAAAGGTAGTACGGTTAGTAAAACCAATTATTGGTCTGTCCTCTGTATTGGTTTATTTTTTCCACAAAAAAACCTACTGTTACTGCCAAAATTAAGCAACATCTATGCTCTTCCGCAACACGCACATACTCTGTAACTGTGGCCTATTCAGTGCACGTTTTTTTGCAATTTGTCTTTTGGGAATGCTTGAAGAATGAAAGATTCCATCGCTCTGTTTCTTCTCTCAACCTCGCTTCTCATTAAGTCTCTCAACCGCAATTGCTGACATCCCACTGAACAAATGAGCCCAATAGAAGAGCGCTGATGTCAGAAAAAAGGACAACTCTCTCTTTCTGTCTCAACCTGTCAGAGCAAGAGAGCAAAGGAAGTAGATCAGAGCCACCGACTGAGACGAAAACACCCGCACCCACCATCAGCGAACTCATGTTATCTGTACGAGCAACTGCTTTGTCGTTCGCACATCATCTTGACGTTACCGGCTTGCCGCTTGTCTTCTGTGTATTTTTCGAGTGAACAGAACAAGTCTAAAACATAGTGTCAGTGTATTTCCTGAGAACATACAAAAGATACATGTTCAAAATATCAGCTACACTACAGATCACCGATCGCACATACAGTTTAGGCTGGCAGATGGACTATATTATACAGTCTCCTGGTGTGCGCTTTGTCTCTCACAAAAGATGCATGATTTATTGTTGTAAATATGAAGAATGATACCAATTAAAATGTAAAAAAAAAACTTTACGGTTACGTACTTTCTGCAACTGAAAAGAAAGTAAAAGGGTTCAATTTTTTAATTTACTGAAGTCAAAAACTTTTTCATTTACTGAAGTCAAAAACTTCAGGAAGTGAACAGAAGTGTCTTACCCAAATCCCACCCAACAAAATCCTATCATGCAAATAAATAAAGGCAATTGTTTTTCAAAAGCGCAAAAGAGCCATCATCACCCGTGCCATAGTGTGTTGAAGCTTAATACTTCAAGAACATGTTTTTAATTGGCCATTTAGCAACTGGAGGTGGCTAAAGCAGGATGCCATTGGAGGGAAGATGATAGGAATAAAAGAAAAGCAAGAATTCATTAAACACATTTCATCTTTCCTTCGCCTGTCCTGCACACACAGTTTTAATGAGCTCTTCTCATTAGCTGCTGCTTAGTTCAAGCCCTTGGACTTTGCCCAGACTTTCACACACTGTGCTTCTTTTTAAGTCTTCAAATAGAGAACGCTTGCTCTTCAATTCACTCCCTGTAGTTTTTTTTTTTCTATTTGAGGGTATGATTTGGGTTTAGCAGTGTTAACAATGACAGAAGTTTACATAGATTAAATTTCTTATCATCTCTTCTCAAATCATGCTATTTGGTTCATTAATTGGCTGTCGGGCAGCAACAAGCAATATTCAATTGCATGTCTTTCAGCTCATTTCAGCCTGCTTCAAGTAACGTAACTTATGTGTGTTTTTTCATGTGCTGAAGTGAGCACACTTGTCAGTGGATAAAAAAAGCAGTTATTGTGGGAGTTTCTGTTGTTTAAAATGTAAATGCAGAAATTCATTAGGATTGCCAAGCTGGGAGCTGTCACGTTTTGAACAGGTTGGCTGTGCAGTGCACTCTGAAGCCTTTGTTTGATGCCAGAGTTGATATTAATGAGCCTGTCACATGGCAAACAGTAATTATGCTTACAAGAAGGGATTTTGGCAGGTAGAGGGGGACTGGGGACTGTTTTATACCAGTTTTCCAGTTTTTTCTATCTTGAAAGCTCGCCCTCACCAAAGTTCCATATATTTGATTAAACATACAGTAAAAACAAATATAATTCTATATCAACCCGTACTGTGTATCTATTTTATTATATTTTAAAAAGTAAGTTGTGTGCATGTCAGAAACAGCATATTTCATATTGGAAACAGTTCTGCTTCAAATTTTATGGAAACTTTAATAGATTTTTTCTCTGATGAATAGGAAGTTCGACAGAACAGCATTTGTTTGAAATATACGTTTTTGTAACATTATTAATGTCTTTAAATGTCAATTTGACATCTTTGAATGCATCCTTGCTGATTAAAATTATTAATTAATTTTTTTTAAATCTTACTGGGCCCAAACTTAGTGTTGAACTATAATGTTGGCTATATATTGGAATATTTTGCAATATTTTGCAATAAACTATATCTATACCTATACTCTATGAATACAGGTGCTTCATGCAAGTAAAAAGAAAAAAATCAAATTTTAAAGTTCCAAACTTTTTTTTGTCACTTTTTATCCTAATATACCAAAAAGTCAATCTTTTTGTCTTATTTTTTTTTCAAGCATGTTCAGTACATACAGTTTCTCATAGACCCCTGCTGTGAAAATCTGAGGTCCCAAATAGAGGTGAAGGACATTTCCTGAAACTAATGTTTTCTTAGCCACAGAATGCTAAAACTTCTCTTACCTTTTTCCCTTTATTTCATGTTGACCTGAGGTGAGCAGTGGCGGCTCGTGGGTTTTAAAATAGAGGAGGCACACTAATTGTATTGGTCTGGGATCCCTGCCGATTATTATTATTATTATTATTTGCTTAACCCCTTTAAGAACTGCCTTTTTTGGTTGCTTTTAGTCTGAAAACGTAAAGAAAACGACATACATACAGCAAGATGATATAATTTCATTTACCTGGCCTATCACTTGAAGTAAACATCTATCCCTTCTTACAAGTCTGTGTTAAAAGAGAGCTGCCTATTGCGCCATTTAATTAAGCCGACTGTGCTGTAGCCTCTATCCAGCTCTGCTTTTTTTCCCCCGAAATTCTTTATATATACTGTCTGAATGAACAGCTCGGGTAAATCTGTTGGCAATCAATATTCCAATAACCCGCTTACTCCTAAATACTTGTGGTACTTATCAGCGCAATCGTCAGACATTCAACTATATCAATGTAATTACGTCGCTATTGATGCTGGTGTATAGCAGAATGAGGCTTACCGCCTTACGAGGTTTCTTTTCTCAACACGCCCTAAAGCGCTTGAAAGTGAACCTAATACGCTGGTGATTGACCAAATTGTTGTTCATCACGGAGCCGAGATCTCCGACGCATCCCCCGGCCTCCCCCTACCTCCTATTATCACCTAGCGATTGTAATTACAGATCAGCAATTCGCACATTTCCGCCGATAGGAAAAGCGGCAAACTTTCACGTTAGGGATACAACTGTTGAAATTACAAACAAAACATACACCGCTCTGAGACCTTGAACTGAAAGTGGAATTGAGGTGAATTATTTTAACATTATAATCGTCCTTCCATCCCATCTTTGTCCCCTCAAATTATGGGGAAAGCTGGGCCTTCCCCTGCTCCCCGACGACCAGCCACTGGTGAGGTGAGGTGGGTTTTGATGTCCAGCGTGATATAATAGTACCATAATTACCTAGGCTAGCCCCCTAATAGCTTGACCTAAAGTTAGTCTACGAGAAGATTCGTGGTCAACCACTACATTTTTATCTATTCGGGAAAAAAAATCCAGCAGGTAAGGTGTCGAGGGTCGATCAGATCGTTAACGGCTGATTTTGTGGGTAATACAATACATCCAACCGCCACCATCATTCGTCACCAATTGGCTTATCACTGAAATATGTAAGTAGTACAACGTCATGGGCCTCTCAATCTAATGTTAACCTATAGAAATGTGCGCTATTCAAGTGTCTGTGCAGAGTGTGAAAGCGGAACAGTAGTGTGCTCACAGCATGACAGATGGAGGCGCCGGTGCGGTCACTTGCTCTTAAAATACTCCGTCATTTTTGTCATACAGATAAGAGTAATACACCTTTCGAATCTGTAAAGACTCTACGTTCATTTGTGTGCACTCACAATAACAACAAAACGTTGTGCTTTTGTAAAATAATGAAAGCAACAGGATGCGCTTTCTGCCGTCTCGGCCTCTGCTGAGCGCGAAACCCTGTGTATACTTGCCTTACAGACATGAAAAAATATATCTATAGAGAGTGAAATGTTTACTTTCAAATGAAACAATTCAAATCTGGAAAAAAAAAAATCATATATATATATATATAGTATTATATAGTATATATATATATATTTCTCAGATATGTAATCCTAATGAAACTTTCATGCGCGTGTCCCACTGCGTGGAATAGTCTGTCGCCGACTCATCCTTAACCGAAAACCACAAAAACACTAGTGGATCTAATAGAGTAATAAAATGTTCATGCTTTGTTACTCTTACTTTGTTTTTTGCTCTCCCCTTAGCACTTCACCCTCATTCTTTCTCTCCGGGATTGCTGTGGCCTATGCAGTCATAAGGCTCATTAGCATGATTTAAATGGTTTATTAATACATGTGCGATTAGTCGACTGATGCTTAAAATGAATGACTACTAGTCGACCGGAAAAATCTTTAGTTGAGGGCAGCCCTATATATTACACACCACCTGTGTTCAGTCACCCTCTCTTGCACTCATTTGCTTCAGGTTGCAGAGTGTCAGCCCAGTTACCTAGTTTCCCTGGTAACCACTTATGGCATTTGAGGGTTATTTTGGAGAACATCATATGGCGTGCTTAAAGAGCTTGGCATAGTGTGACTTTGGGTTTTCTTGTAAATAATAAAATGATTGACTTGATTCTACTGATTGCCTTGAAATCTGTTACTGTAATTTAAGAATTGAACTTACCGTTGAACTTACTGTTACCATATTTAATGTAGTTGCTCTTAATAAGATGTTAATGATAATGATAATGAACTATGTTATATTGCTAAAAAGATTATTGAGCTTTCAATTTTCAGTTTCCCTTTGGTCCTTTCTAACAACTTCTTCGTTCAGGAAGGGCTTTCATTATATGTTGTTTGCAGAAATGTAGTCCCATTTAGACATGAACACCTAAATTAAAAGGGGGTGTCTACATACTTTTGGCTTTATAGTCTGCATATGGGTATAATAATAACAATATGAGAGTGCAAAAGTGTCAAAGCATCATGGACCTTAAACTAGAAATGCTTTCAAGAATATAAATCTGCAGTATACAGAAACGATAAGTCAGATTTCTGGAACCTACTATGGTGCATTACCACTATCCTTGAAGGTAATTTAATTTGGGGCTTATTGGAATGTTGCTGCTGCTGATTCAGTTAGTGTGCAGGGCTTCAGTCTCATACACTTGCTATGTACATTTGTCATATGCAGTATAGGCTGTTTACTGGCCTGTTAGAGCATTTAAATACCTAGCGCTGGGGACAGGATAAAAAAAATACTTGCATAAACAATAAGAAGATTCATTCTTTCCTCCCTTGCTTTTCTCCACAGTGTGACTGAATTTTTATGAGACGGCGAGCCTGGAATTCAGATTCTGCATGTTGCCATATGTTATCCTTGAGCAGGCTGTGTGCTAATGAGCCTGGCTCAATGTACCAAGCTGCCGTATGTTATGGAATTGCTTTTCAAATACTTCTTTCCTTTCTGCTTTGGCATAACTTGAAGTATGGTGTTGAGTAACATGAGAGTGGCTTTAAAATCCATTTGTCACCAGTCATTTTAAATTTACATCCTATGGTTTCATCTGCACCTGGATAAATGACCATTTTTGCAGCAACAACATGGACATAATAGGAAGAAAATGAGAGGACAGCAGTGGGATACACTAGTTAATCAGAATGTCACTGTTGAATTTAATTGTTGTGGATCAGTTGACAGGAAGTGTTTCATAGTCTAATCATTGTTTTGCTGAAGTATCACGGGGGTACAGTGCTTGGTTTATCAAATCTCCAATACAGAAAATCTAGCAAAATGAAGAATTTAGGAAATATTCCCTTTCCATTCATGTAGTAGAACATCAGATGAATTGGCCACATTCCATGGGAAGTTTATTTGGAACTTGAATTGAAATGGCAGGTATAATTTAAATAATTGCAATTCAAAAAGAAGCATTTATGTTCTCAGAAATGATCTGCTCTGGCCCATAAAATGTAGGTTAATTTATGAATTGTTTCTATGCACTGCATTTCAAACATAATTTTTTTTCTGGTAATACCCATACTTTGTCCTTTATGAGTGATTATCATCAACTGAAAAATGAAATGTTGATTAAAACTTTATAACTTCTTAACTACATTTAATACTTTAAATTGTATTATGAATTATAATTCGACTTGATGTTCATATACAGGATATGCATGATATATGATATACACATACTGTATTGTTACAAAATATTTCTATTTCAAATAAATTGGTGCGTTTTTTTTCTTTACTTTGTATTCATCAAGAAGTCTCAGAAAATCTCCTTGTTTCCACACGCACAAAAAAAAAAACATTGGTTACTATTAGAAAATGTGTTCATGAGAACCCAATCGCATATTACAATGTTTCACAGCAGTATGGTACACCGGAAAACTGTAGTAATGGTTGCTGAACTTTCAGCTTCGCCATCAAAGGAATAAATAACATTTTTAAGTATATTAAGAAAATTAACTATAATAAATCACATTTTTACGTTATATTTCCGATCTATTAAGTTCTTAATAACATTTTTAAGTATATTAAGAAAACAGTGATTTTAAATTACAGTAATATTTTACTATATTAATATTTTTACTGTATTTTGATCACTAACTGTTTTTTGAATCAAACTTTTTAATGGTTGTGTACAATGCTAGTGATAACTGTTTTTATAATACATTCTGTTTCTATTCATGCAAAAAGCAATCACTTTAATGAACGTTAAATAAGTGTCTGTTGGTATGTAGGCACTTTGATTTTAACCCTCTATTCACACCAGTGATCCCTATCAGGACGGCACAGCAGAATAACCCAATATTATAATAATTTAGCCAACTAGCAAATAAAAAATCAGACACTTGCTTACTTTATGCTATATAAATCAACTCGCCTTGCCTTGGCCTTCGGCCTTCAGCCTAGTGTTTAATTTTGTTCGGTTTCGGCTTCAGTCAAGAATTTTCATTTAGGTGCATCGCTGATTTAAACAGTCAGCAGATTGCTGCTGCCCTTGCAATATGTTCCACTATTTCCATCTCGAACTCTTTCCTGTATCGGTGGTGTGAAGTGGTAATTTCACAGGCATGTGAAGCTCTAGGCATTTTGCTGGAACTCCCACCTGTCATTCATTACTGTCCTGAGACTCCACTGCTCTCTCCACTGCTAGTGTGTGAATCACAGCCTGTGCCCATGCGCTCTAGCGCAGCGGTGGGCCCTGCGCCTGCCCTGTGAGAGCTAAGTGCTGCCACAGCGCTTGTCCTCACTTGTTCATTAAACTTCTGAGGCTCCTTCTATAAATCTCTTTGCTGCTGCATTTTATGATGAACTGCACTCCACAGCCCTAGTTGTTTGTTTTCTGACTGCGTTTTATGGCTGGAGAATCGTGAGCTCTATTGCCTGAATCTTTTCAGTAAGCGTCATTGCTGGTGAAATTCACTGCCTTCCTCCTCCTATTTATTGTGCTTTAGAGTAAAATGAATAATTCCCCCAAAAATTAAATTTCTGTCAAGACTTTCTCTCTTCCATAGAATGCAAACGGAGAAATATTTAAGAATATACTGAAGCTTTCAAACTTCAAAAAGGTTGGCAAAACACCTGAAAAGTGTCCAGGATTTTGGAAGCTGTTTTGGGCTGTTTTTGCTTGTAAATGGTCATTAATTTTGCATATTTCTCTCCTGATTCAGACCACATGACTTTTTCATTGGAGAAGCAATATCATGGTCTTAACCCTTTCAGTGGTGAGTTTTAAAATATTCTAGCGGTCCCCCCAGAGTGAGTTTTTTTAAAGCGACCGTTATTTTAGAACATTTCCCCTTATTGCCAATATATTAAAGTGACAGTAACTTGCCAAGAGTTATGGGTGTTTGCTGAGGTAGATCCTACTGTTTCCATGGCGAAGCGTCATGCTTGTCACATGACACACCGCGGCCACAATAACACTGTATGAAATACGACTGTATGAGTCTTTTATTTTGTTTTTCCTTTTTTATTTGAAGCTTACAATATATTGTTTTGTCCCCCTTCTGCTGATTGGCTACAAGTTTGTTTTGCGATTCGGCCCAAATCAGTTTTCTAAAGTGTTTTTGAAAAATCACTTACTCTGCCTTTAAGGGCTTTGTTTAATTTTTTTAGTTATGTCTATTTTAAAGTCAACCCAAAATGAAATAGAAAAAGTGGCAATAGAAAAATAAATGTTCAATATCTTCAACAGATACATTACAAAAGGTACATTTATCACAAACACTATGAATATACTGTATCTGCTAACAGCTGCATTTACAGGATAGCACCTGGGAATAATTTTGTAAAGTATTTATTTTACTTTATTAGAAATTACATATTTATTTGGTAACATCCAAATGCTGCGCCAAGACATGCAATGAGGTTTAAGCCATTTTGATTTACATGGAGGATTGGATCAGACATTAAGGGAGTTTCTTATAAAACTGTTATTAAAACGCTTGTCAGAAAAGGAGAGACCATTTACAGAAAGTTGGAGATTTTGTAGGCTTGTATTATTAATATTCACATCAGAGAATTTGGTTAAAATTATTATGCCACTAGGAATAGCCTTGATTACTTTGTTAAATTCTTTTTCATTTTCAAAAAAGCCATATTTTGTAATAAAATTATGGTAAGTGTATAATTGCCCATTCTTGTCAATAAGCTGGTTTACAATTAATATCTTATGCCGAACCCAATTCTCCATATACAATGACTTGTTATTATGAGTGATATTACCATTGTTCCATATAAAACACCTGCTAGGTGAAAAATTGTGTTTGTACAAAAGTGACCAGTAAAGTAATGCTTGTTTGTGATAATTGGCCAAAGCAATGGGAAGTTGGATGCGGTGTTTATGTACACGGTGAGAAATAGACTTTAGGACAATATAACGTTGCAATCAAATTAATAATAATAAATAATACACATGATTATATATTACAATGTTATGTGTCTGAAACGATAAGTATGTTGTGAAAGTATATCGCCACATGGAAATGTTGTATATAAATAAACTGTAAAATAAACCTGAATTTGACCATGCAAACAATCATGCTTATAAAAAAAAATAATGTAATGTACAATTTCTCAGCATAGCGAAATTAGGCATACAATGTTTAGCTAGCCAGCTCACAGTGAGCATAAGCCCCGTACGGTCCGTCATGCTGGTTTGTTTACATCTAGCTAGCACAATTCCTTGCGCTCAGGCAGTTTGGCGTGACTTGCCTCGAACACTACAAAGTCGTGAGTCGTGGTTTGAAGTCGTGACTTACGGGCTCAAAAACCTGCCTGGAACGCAGCATTAATCCCATATGTGGGACCATACTCCCAGGGGCACGGAAATAAAAATCCCATTTGTGGGACCTTACCACTCAAAGGGTTAATGATGGATTTGTTTATTACAAACATGCTGCTTTTTGCTTCATGCTAATTGATCGATTGGAGTCGTGTGGATTACTGTGATGTTTTTATCAGCTGTTTAAACTCTCATTCTGACGGCACCCATTCACTGCAGAGGATCCATTGGTGAACAAGTGATGTAATGCTAAATTCTCACAATCTGTTCTGATGAAGAAACAAACCCATCTACATCTTGAATCTTGGAAAATGTTTTTGAGTGAACTGTGAGCTTTAAAATGGTATCTGTTCCTCAGACAAGAATATTACATGACTTTCGAAGACCCGAAATAAAGACATATGGACTTCTTCCAATGATACTTTTAGGGTGCTTTTCATTGTGATTGCATGGAAAAGTGGGACTGGCATTTCCAAAATTACTCTTTTTGTGTTTTGTGGAAGAAAGCAAGTCATGCAAGTTTGCAGTGACATGAGTAAATTATGACAGATAGGGTGAACCATTCTTTCATTGACAGTAACTTGTGTCATTTTATCTCCTGCGTTTTGTGGATAAAGAAGAAGAGAATAAGACACTGATGATGGTTTGTGTTTGAACATGGTAGTACTTGCCTCATCACCATTATGGCTTATAGAGGTGGGCACAATTGAAACAGCTGGAGCGCTAGATTTCCTGACTGCTGTCTCAATCAGTGCGGTTATGAAACGCTCCCACCGTGGCACAGATCAATGGACCTGTGTTTCTTCAGCGTCGAAAGCTAAGGCTGTCACTGTTACACCGAGTCCTGTCTTTGTGATGATAATTCTCCAGCATCAAGCCGCCTGATTAAAATTGCCTGGAAAACTCTGCAAGAGGTGATTATAATTAGAAGCCCTGTGCATGTTTGGTATTGGTGGTTGCAGCTCGAGAATAACATTGTTCTCAGATGCCTCCCACTGCCTGTGGGGTGTGAATAAAGATTTGCACTTTCAAGTTGCAGATTCAACACTGGTTGTTGTTGTTGTTGTGTGCTCTCTGAGGTAAACTAGAAATTAACTTATTTATACAAGTCCCCTTATAAGCCTGCCATAAAGCCTATCCTCTAGAGATGCCCTCAGGAATCTAAATGTCAAACCTATAAAGGTCAAAGCCACAGAGGATTTGATTGACATGTAGTTAGTGATCCGATCTAATAAGGTTTGTGAATAAAGATCTATGATATGGTGTTTTCTCTTAAGTAAATTCTTCCACATGGGGATATGGATATTTGGCAGTGAAGATTATTGTCGTGTGCCTCTACATATTCAGCTTATGCTCTTTTTTTATTACTAAACAATTTTTGCTGTTTGTGCTTTCTGCCAGCGTGACTAAATCTATTGAATTTAAGTCACTAACAGTTACTGCGAACACAGATGTATTAATCTTGATCCGTAATTCAACCAAGCAAGTTGAAAATTATTATTCCTCACATTGATCGCCGCTTTGAATAGGCTTAAAAAAGAGACGTTGTGTAACTTGCATTTAAAAGGTGAAATTGATTTGTTTTTCTCATAGGAATATTTTTACTGAATTCTTGGAAGAACAGTCTTGAAAACTATAAATGTACTTCCAACCTTTCTCTGTCAGATTGTACTGCAGAGGGGTCAAAGAAACATGAAATAGCTGATTGCGTGACTATGCG
Source organism: Sinocyclocheilus anophthalmus (assembly GCA_018155175.1). NCBI lineage: Eukaryota > Metazoa > Chordata > Actinopteri > Cypriniformes > Cyprinidae > Sinocyclocheilus > Sinocyclocheilus anophthalmus. The sequence continues at coordinate 110,926 of JADLZN010005933.1, forward strand.
TCTCTAAAAAGGATACATTTTCTGCCTTTCACAGCTGCAGTGTCACACTTTATCTGTTCTTAAAGGATAAAATCCCTACTCTAAGTCTGTCAATGGACTCCTGGTTAAACTGTTCTCTCTGGGGGAGATGAAAGTGAAAGTGAAACAGATGATCTCTCTGGGGGAGATCATCTGTTCCAGTGCAATAGCTGGAACAGATGAAAGTCTCCCAAAAGGCTTGGCTTCCTGAAACTGTGATGTCCAAAGTTAGATAAACCTTCAGCGTCACACTGAAAGATGTTTGAGACACCTGCAGCAAACAGCAGAAATCAAAGTGTAAGTCTTTATCTTGTAGCATTGAACAACCCATTTCCCACACACTCTCAGACAATAATGGAGGCACAGCTCAATCATCCTTCTTCTACAATAGGAAGTCTGTGTTCTCATCTCTTCATTTTCTACCAGACTGGGATTTAATCCTGGTTTTGTAAAGTCTCAGCAACTGTGATTTGGGCCTGTGAATGGATGTGTCCCTGGCTGAATAACTGCATTATGCCATGACTTCTGTTTTCAGGCTTGGCTAATGCGATTGTGATTGAATCTCTTCTCTCAATTCTCGGAAGCTTTGTCTAACTAGGTCGAGCCGCAGGTTTAGACTGTAGGTGGGAGAAAACCTTTGCCTGCCTCTGTTGTGCTCTGTAATTTTGGGAGGGTTTTCCTTTTCAAGTTGTTTACCCTTTCGGCTTATTTTAAAGAACTGTTTAACCCTCTTTTTCATTTGGCACTTGGAGAACAAGAAGCAGCAGAGACTGTAGATGATGATCAGGGGTGCTCGCAGGATTTCATCTCAAAGTACACACAGAAACCTGACCTGATGTTATTTGTGATTTAAATTTAATGTAACATTTATTTTAAATAGCCTGTATATTTAAAATAGTTTTATTTTGCATGTAGGTAAAAATAATGTGATTTGAGTAACTCCTCCGTGCATCAAATTGATTATAATAATATGTTTTATTTGCTTTAAATATATTTATATTTTTAGTGTGGAAGAGAAAGAGTAGCTCTGCAGCCCTACATATTAAATATAAATATATTTAATACATTTATGTTAAACATAAATGTATAATATATCTAAATATCATTTTGCTTAGCACTGAGTGGTAAAATCTAGCTTTTCAAAATAAAGTGTTTGTAAAGTTTAAAGTTTAGACTGGTAGAATGATTACTGTGTTATGATGGTGCTCAAATAAAAAAAGTGATAAATAGCAATTTAATGTATTGGATCAAATATAATGGAGATGAACAGATGCTTGTATGTTGTATAATTATCTGGCACAGTATCTGTGTATCTTTATCAGCCAGCCTCGTCAACAAATACAAGGGTGTGACTAACGTTTAGTTTTTTTGTAAATATGTTAGCATAACTGTAAGCTTTTTTCTATTTTAAGACAAAAATACACTAGACGTTCTCTGTTCAGACATAAGCCAATTAATCGTATCCTAGCAACAGCAGTCAATATGTTTCTTAGCAGCAACATTTTGTGATATGCAAAATTGCATTTAAGGAGCCTGGGACAAATCAGTCAAATTACTTGTCCCACCATAATATGCCATTTTATTCTGGGGTTCTTTTGCCGTTGGCTGTTTAAAATGACCAGCATTGGTTATTAAGCTTGGGTTTCTTGATACCCGGTTTTCCTTTGAACTATGAAATATTGCGTAAGTAGCTGTACTATCCACTTGTCTGCATTTGCCTCGCTCATTATATTTAATGCTTGCTCTACAAAGGACAAAAATGTTAGGTGTCAGCGCTTTCACTTTATTTATTTTTTACCAAAGGAGACGTATATTCTCTGTGGAAAATCTCCAATTATTAGATAATTCCTCACAAGCTCCTCTTCAGACCCTGATGGTATTTTCATCTTGTATGTGCCATTGTTTATTTTGTGGAAAACCTGTCTTTGCACATCACATATAATGCTCTTCACGACTATTTAGGTCTCAGCTTGAGCACAGGTGTCTCGGGATGCTTCAGTCCAGTATGTCACTCATTGTTATTCAGTAATTCACCTTATCAGTCACACTTTCATAAGTGTGTAGAGCATATTTTACAGAAGGGTGACAGACCATTTGTTCATTTGTGGTTGGGTATATGTGTTGCTGGAGCCATAATAGAGAAGAATGAATATTTCATGACACCGAGGTTTAAACCCCATATCCTTATGCACTCATGCAGTCTGTGCACCAAATCATTAGATTCGCTCTAAGCATGTTGTTGTCCTGAGAATTCAAACACTTACCTCATTAAAGGCCTGTCACGATTATATAGAGTTTTTATCTTCAGGTTATTTGTTTTACTGCTTGATTTACTTCTAACGTCATCATTGCTTTCATTTGGTTAAAGCATTATGCAGTATTGAAAAGTTGTTTGCTTTGCCAGTTATGTTGAGAAGTCATGTTTATTTTGACATGGACATTAAGCCCTACCTCCGTGCTTGCTGATGTGTGTTAAGGCCCTCTTTGGCACTAAAAGGCAGTGCAGAGCTGCTGACCTGGCATACCGTTAGCATAAATCATTCGGAATCTTCCCAGCCCCCATCATCACCACCTGGAGGCTGCTTGTTCAGGCAGGTGGGCATGACAAACACTAGCATTCTCCATTTAGAAAAGAATCTTTATCACCACACTACCAACTTTTTAATGCAATGTCACAAAAAATTATATTAGTAAACAGGGTTACAGGGTATCAGGGTAATTGTAGTTAACTAAAACTGAAACTAAAATTAAAACCATTAAACAAATTGTCACTTGAAAAAAATTTAAAAAACGTATTTTAGCTAATTGCCAAGGAAACTTATTACTCATTTTAATTTAGTTTAACTTGGTATAAAACAAACTAAAACTGCCTATAACTATATAGACACTATCATTTTTAGTACAAAAATTACTAAAACTTTAACTAAAATTAAAATGAAAATATAAAATAAAAACTGATTCAAAATATTTTTTTAAAAACTGTAATAGTATCTCAATTATACTAAATTAATTATTTTCATGTTATTGTTGATAAGTAAGGAGCTCCGCACATGACATGCAAGAAAAAATAAATAAATCGTGCACACGATTACTATTTCGTTCCATCGATTTGCTAATTCGTTCCCTCGATTTACTAAAATGTGCACAGGATTACTATTTCGTTCCCTCAATTTGCTAAATCGTTCCCTCGATTTATAAATTGTGCACACAATTTACTAATTAGTTTTCTCGGTCTATCCTCCCACCGATTTATAAATCGTGTGCACGATTTAGCAAATCGATGGAACGAATTAGTAAATTGTGCGCACAATTTATAAATCGAGGGAACGAATTAGTAAATTGTGCACACAATTTATAAATCGAGGGAACAAAATAGTAAATCGTGCACACGATTTAGCCTACTATTTTTTTTAGTGATGCACCGTTATGAAAATTTTGGCCGATACCGATAACCGATTATTCTTTATTTTTGAAAGCCGATAACCGATATGTTGGCCGATAAATCTATATCCAAATTGTTATATACTTTTTGAGAGCCTGATTACAAAAAAGGTCTCATCATTAAAAGCCACATCCCAAACACTTCAACATAAGCAGCCTAGTTTGAACGGTTACGTTTTAAAAATATTTTTACTTTCCCTTTACCAAATTTAGTCATAAAAAAGTCTTTCAAATAAATAAAATAATGCATAAATATTGCAAACAAGTCACTGGACATCATTACGTGTAAAGAATCAAAATGAATGCGTCATAGATCAATAAAACGGAATAGCCTCTGAACGGACAATAATTAAATTATTTTAATTACTAAACCATATTGTTGATAAAAATAATAAGAGAAAAATACAAGTGGTTGTTGTTATTAATAATGTATCAATGATTTTGAAAAAGTAACAAATTAATACCACTGTTTTAAATAGCAGTCGTTGAGCTGCGCGTGCTGAAGCTGAAGATCTGAATGAGCATGGTAAACTGAAGCGTTTTGCTGGGAGCTTATTTAATTCAAGGAAATGCATCTTGAGATTAATATTAATACAATATAAACATAGTATTACAACTTATATATGTACAAAATGGCGCAGTTATTGCGTGCTATAGTCAGATTGTGTGATCCTGTTGTGGATGCGCTCTTTCCATATCAACAAAACACACCAGAGCGCTTGAAAAAAACACAGCAACTAAAGAAACCCCAGAATGCCCAACTTTAATTATAATAATTTTTCCCCCTCATTAGAATGTTATATACTACAACATTTCCCAATCATAGTTTTATGGTTGTGCAACTGCTCTGCTCTGCCGGCTGCGCTGAGCTCAAGATGATCACCAGCGCGTTTTACACTGAAGTCGCACTCTTTTAAAAAAACTTTAACTTAACCCAAACCACTACGCATTCGCTATGAGATAATCAATATACAATCACATACACACATATTACAAACGCTTACAATTGCATAAAGGCGCAAACTGACAGCGGAGCATCTGAAGTGATCTTCTTGAAGGAAATAATTGCATGATTTATCGGTGCTTAGTATCTACATATCGGCCAAATTTTCTTAGCACGTGTCTCGGCTCTTCTCGCTACGAGAGTCTTCTTACCCTTAGAAAATTAACTCGAGCAGTTTTTCCCTAAGTTTTTTTTTCGATGCCATTTTACAGGGCTCCGTATGAATTAAGCCACTTTATCGGCTGATATTAAAATCTCCTGTATTAAAACACAAATAAAATTTAAAATTGCTACAAAGTTAGTTTAGGCAAGACCACATCAGTGTTAATTTCGGTCAATGGAAGACGAATGACAAATATTCTCACGAACTTTTTGTCTGTGACCTAAGATGCGACGTTTGCTTATGATGCCTAAAAGGAATACTCTGATGATAAACTAGTATGTACACGATATTTTTACTGCCAGGCGAGTCTCTGTCTGCTAACAAGATGAGACAGTGACTAAATGGTCTATTTGAGGACTAACCCGACATTCAAAATACATCCTCTAGGGCTACTGTCTTTCTTTCAAAATGTGCGATCCCGTCTTTGGATTGAAATCGGATAAGGGGCGTTCGCATATCTAGTCTCAGTATGGCAGCCGCAGTGGATGGATAGGCTAACAAAATGCGAACTAGCGATCTGAAACAATGGCCTCAGCACCCAAAGGGTTATGGATAGGGTGACCAGACATCCCGTTTTTCCCGTGAGTCACAATTCGTTGTCGATTAACTTCAAGTTAGTGAAGGCAGGATAGGCGGAATCGCGCTGATAGAAGTGCTCTCTCTCGCGCACGCTCCAATTCTTCAGTTCTCATATACAGCGCGCGATCAGTTCTCAGTGCTCAGATACACACACAGCAGTCCAAATGTCTATGTGTAGTATCTCACGTAAATACAGTCGTTTATGGATTAAGTGAACGTAAACAGGTTGTTGTGCAAACTGCAACGTGTGTCCGTATCTTAGTATGCATTCCTTCCGTCTAAAAGGGACGCATGCTATTTATTATCGATCCATGTCTTATGTTAGCCACAAAGATGTGACTAAATATGTTAAGTAAACCACTGTAATCTGAAAAATTTGTTTAATTATGTAGCTCTTTCGTATTGTTAAATTATAAATGATATAATGATATAGTAACTATCATTTTTATAAGTTGGGCTCCCTTTTCACTGTACTGTTAACGGAGGGATATTTTCAGGTTAAAACAATCAAAATTGTCATCATTTATATACTTTTTCCGAAATTCAATCCTTGTTCAATTTCTCACAAGCTTAAATATTTGGTCTAAAGAGAGAACGAATTAATTCTATTTTTGTTTGTTATGACTACATCATAAAATAGCTACACAAAATAAACTGTTTGTACTGGCTAGTTTGCTAACAGTAATGACCTAACGTTGACAAAATGCAATGTACTTTTCATCGACTATAAACTAGACTAAACTATGAGACTCAAAAGCATTTTTGTCTCAAGATAAAGACTAAATCAAAAATGCCTGTCAAAATAACACTGAACATTGAAAAGTGTCATGCCCTACCTTGAAAATTGCCTGTCATCGTTACTCTGTGGAACACACAAATATGTAGATTTTAAAGAACTATATGATATGTTAAAGAACTATATTTTTGTTCAATTTATAGGGTTTGTCCATTTTATAGTTGTAGGTCCAAACAACATACCTATGTGACCACAAAAGAACTCAACAGATTTGGATAGAAAACATGAGTTGAGTAAATTATGAAACTAATTCTGGTTTAACTACCCATTACCATAGATCAAGACTGCAAAGCTTGTTCATTTCCATCCCTTAATCTAACTACTAGCCACATAACCCACACTTCACCCCTGCTCCTTCATCCCTATTACTTTTGTTTTTCTTGGACTGACGGAGCACGGACAGGTTTATTACTCTTTTCTTCTGTTATGCGGTCTTTTATCACACAGTCATCCTAGTCTGCATGCAGGCGCATCATTTAACGGAGATACCTTACAGAGGCCATTTTACATATCCTTGCCAATGCTGCCTTTCCTTTGACAATATCAGTGCGATCAGTAGGAAGCCAGGTTGGTTAAAATGCTGACCCTACGCTCTTTCTGCAAATTCAGTGCTAATATCATGCCAAGTGGACAATGACTGCCGCGTGAAAGACTAGTGTTTTAGCTTGTTTTTTTTTTTTTTTTTTTTTTTTTCAATGTTTCTTTTTACAGTTTGACTGCTTGCCAAGCGTAATTGCTGTTATTGTGGGTTTTTTGCCATCCCCGATTGGGGAAAATCTCACGTGATAGGACAACGATCAAGATAATGAGGAAAATTGCCAAATAAGATAGACATTTGTGGTTGAGAGATTGTTAACCGTCTACTGAGACTCCACAGTGGCGACTTCGAGCGTTTGACAGAATCCATGTGTTTATATCTGCAACGATAATGATTAAAGTTCAGCACTAAAGTGGCTTCAGGGCCATTATCCTTTAACACCTTCACAGTGTATTTCTTTCATACAACACCCTTGTGTGACATTATGCCTCTGCGATGTAAAACAGCCCTTGAGTGTTTGGGGAAGCGGTCAAAATGTCACCAGATCAATGAGTGTTGGCTCCTCTAATGTTCGATACCATTGCGAACGTCCGAACCTCGACCTCTCTTTACTCGCCCTAATTATCTTTTACTTTACATTGAAACCTCAGCATCTTGTTTTTCTTGTTTCTTTGAGCTCATTCCAGATATGTTTATCCGCTGGGTCCCCGCTGAATTTGCAAACCTCTTGGATGTTACTTATATCACTCGTGCTGAGCAAAGTTCATTACCTGATGACGTGATCCCTCAAACAGAACTTCATCAAATATACATGCTTATGATCCTCAGAAAAGTGCTGATGTGCTCTTATCTGTCTGGCTTCTCTCCTCTTCCTCTCTCTTTTTCTCTCTCACTCGCTGTAGGTATATGAACGTGGAACTAATGTTGAGCAGTTTGTGACCCGCTTCCTGTTGAAGGAATCAGCCAGTCAGATCCAGTCTCTGCTGAACTCTGTAGAGAGTGCTGTGGATGCCATTGATGAGCAGCATTCATCAGTGGGGTGAGAAATAGAGCATGTCCTATCATGACCCAAAGCATGTGTTCCACAGTTTCATCAACATACATGTCCATTAGGACATGAATATATCCATAACTTAAGTAGACTTTCAATTTAGCAAATGCTTTATGATTACAGTACAGTAATTGCAGGATTTAAATGGCTTGTGGACAATAATAATAATAGAGCAGTTTTAGGATCTCACATGGGTATGGGATAGAAAATGGATCCTTTGTTGTAGCAGTCTATATAATTGATTATTGGGCTGCAATCATATATTTGAAAAGGATTTGCTTAAGTTAAATTAAAAAGATGACTAGTAAAATCACTCAAATTAAATAATTAGCTGATTTCAGTTTAACAATTTAATCATCTGTATTCCTTGTCCTTGATCTCCCTGTTATGACCTAGATCCTACCCTAGTAAGACCAGCCCACGCGTCCCAGATAGGCGCTATGAGGCCCCAGTGCCAGATTATCCTCCCAACAACAGAGTCAGTGCAAAGGAGAGCATGAGGAACATCAACACAGGTGCAGGTAAGGTGATCACATCTGTTTCCAGCTATTTCCAACACATTTGAAAAACTTTCAAGTTAGTAAATCATGATCATCATCTAGTTTTTGAACGCAATTGGTTCCACAATACAATTTTTAGGGGTCTATGAATGCAATTATTTTTCAATTTTTTTGTTTTTTCCTTTCTCTTTGAAGTGTTACAAGCTCATGGTGCATAAAGAAGATCTGTAAAATGTGCAAAGACTAGGTCTCAAATCCAAAGAGATTTCTCTTATAGAAACACCTCTTCACTGAAGATTTCAACCACGCCTACCTAAAAATACAATGGGGACTCGTTCTAAACAAACCCGGCCCCCCCCTCCACATGCTTGTCTCCAGCTAGCTACTAATAACAGTCATATTTGGGAAGATTTTGCTAGCGCCCACCCAAATGTTCAACCGTACTTACAAACAGAAGGTACGTGAACCATGTGTCGTTAATATTCTACATGCTTCCCCCTCTGTAGTATTTGTTAGCCTCGCGCTGCGACTTGCCTCTTTTGCTCTCTGCTTTTTAGCTCTCTGGCTTTGCTGCCCGGGGATTGTTGCTAATTTTGCTTTTACGCCGCCCTGGGCGTGGATCGGTGAAGTACGCTGTGCTGTATTCGTTGTGATATGCAAACTCCTACTTTTGTTTGGCGCTTTTCCAAAAGAGGAACTAATATCCCATCCCCCGCGCTGATAGTCTCCGTTCATGCGCTACGATAGGCTCATCTGTCTGTGCTGGTTGCTGAGGAATACACCCTTCGCGTGTGGAATCTTCGCCGGATCGACTTTCATTTCACCGGGACGCACGGGAGTCGAGCCCGGGGTCGTCAATGTGGTTGCCAGCAAAGCCTTCTCCTCTCCTTCGTCGACTTCGCTTGGCCCCGCCGGCAGTCTTTACGGCTCACTCAGCTACTCCAAAAGAGCCCCGAGCCGGCCGTCAAGCGGATAATCCGTTCGGGTAGTTGATCCTCCCTGTAGGCCCGCTCGTGTGTGTCGTTGTGAAAGCTAACACTACTTTGTTTATGGTGGTCTTCCAACAGAGGACACAACTAGAAATCAGTTGTTAAGTTTTATTTACAATACTGTTCCAGAACAGTACAACCCAAAATATTCAGATGTTTGCAGTGCATTTTATGGAGGACTGTTCCCTGATCCTGGTAGAGTAGACTACAATGATGCCGGGGCTGTTTGACTTGACTCACTCCAGACGTAAGTTGTAAGCTTTCAGTTAAAAGGAGTTTCCCACCCCCATTTCCCACTGAACGATGTCACAAGTTAGTTTTGAGTCATGTAGCATAGCACTTTTTGTTTGTCATTTCTTTTTTCTCCGCTCCCCACCTGCCGACACATTGTTTTAAAGTTGGTGGTGGTTATCAATTATTTCCGTGGCGGGGCCGATGCCACTCTATCCCCGCGGGACAGAACCAGATAACGTACATCATGGTCATATAAATCTTGTAATTATTTCCCCACTACATGCCTCCGTTTCTATGACTTCTGATACTTTTTTTGAACTTTTCACTCCGGAAATTTTTTTTTGGTTGTTTTGGTCCGTCCTCGTCGCGTACGTCTCATCTCTTTCTGTATTCTCCCTCTCGTGTCGCTCGTCCTATCCGGTTCCGTAAACAGGGCATCACAGTCTGGTAAAGGTCGTACATTTCCGTCACAAATGACGCTTGAGGTATTTGGCCAAACACTGGATAGCTGGCCAATCACAGCAAAACTCGCTTTTTCAGACCGATGAGCTTTATAAAAAACGACGCGTTTCAGAAAGGCAGGGCATAGATGAGAAACAATAATGTACAATATGTGGAAAAAAAAATGTTTTTTTTTTAACTTAAACCGCATAAACACATTTCATTACACCAGAATACACAAATAATGTTTCTTTTTAGGCAACGAATCACTATGACCCCTTTTAAAAAAAAGAAGAAACAGCTTGTATAGTTTTAGTAGAGTATAATATTTTTGATACACAATACTTTTTGCTCATCATTCAAGTCAAGTCACCTTTATTGTATAATCGCTTATACAATACTGTTGTGTAAAGCAGCTTTATCGTGTTAAACAGAAAATAGTTTGTCATACTTGCAAGACCATAACAGAGTAATATTTTCCAGTTGAATTCGTTTTTCTCTACAGTATGATATTAGGCGACTTGATCTCATACTCAGGAAGAACCCCAAACTGAGGAAAAACAAGAATCGGCGTGCCGTTGCAGGCTATTTTTATGGCTGGTAAACGTTTAAGCGTGAAATCAAGTTGATATAGCATGTATTGTAAACAGCAATAGATCCTACCCGTAACAGTATAGCATTACTACTTACAGTGGCCTCTATCACTATCACTTGTCACTTTTATATCTCCCAATAAATATGTTTTAATAAGGGGGAGTAGACCTTGTATAAGGGGGGGGGGGGGGTTGGCAAAACAATATACTGCAATTAAATATACAATGATATTGGAGAATGTAAAATAACATTCCTCAATAAAGGTTATTCTTACGTTTACTTTAAAAACCAGTACAATTTTTACAGCAGAAAGTAGATGTGTACCACAACCTGGTGGACAGTTTTACCATTATAATAAAAGGCCTTTTACTTGCTAAAAGAAAAAGTCTAAACCACTGTATCAGTCAGATGACAGAAAGCATGTAGAATATTCTGTACAAGTTTTTGATCATGTTAATAATTTAGAGGCCTTAAAAACTTGTGTATCAAATATGATACAGTAGGTTTTATAGGGTTAAGAATGTACTTATGCAGTAGATTCATTGCAAGAATTCAAGCCTGAAATAATGTAAATCTGGAAAAACCTGGTAGCACAAACCTTGCAAAAGTTACTTTTACATAATGAATCCACTTTTGATTCCAAGCATTAGCATAAATGCACAATGCATCTGTTTATATGAGCAGAGCCAGCTGTGATGAGACATTTTGAACAGGGTTATGATGAAATGGTTGGTTCTTATTTCATACGCCTGAGAGTTCTTTTCCAAGAAACCTCTCATTTTTGTCATTTACATAAGCTCTGTTCCAAACCCTAGCGAGCTGTCTTGCTGTTTACTACTTACACAGAGAGCTGCCTTCTACAGCAGAATAGGCATAAAAATACAAAAATGTTTAAGAACTTTATTATACAGTTTAAAAGTTTGGGGTCGATAAGATTTTTAAAATGTTTTTATAGAAGTCTTTCATGCTCACCAAGGTTGCATTTATTTATGCATTAATTATTTAGCAAAAATGCAGTACAAACAGTAATATTGTGAAATACTCTAATTGTTAAAATAATGCTTGTGTGATTTATTAATAGTATTGTAAAAATGTAATGTGCCATGATGCAAAGCTGATTTTCAGCTGCCATACTTCCACATACATATGAGTGTCCATAATCCTTCAGAAATCATTCTAATATTCTGATTTGGGGCTCAACAAACATTTCCACATTCAAAAAACAGCATTTATTTGAAATAGAAATCTTTACTAACTTTTTAAATCTCTTTACTGTCTCTTTTTATCCTTCTTTTCTGAATAAAAGTATAAATGTCTTTTAAAAAAATAAATAAATCATACTGACCCCAAACTTTTGAACAGTAGCACACATAAATACTGGGTAAAATAATATTTTTTTTATATATTATACTGTTAACATATCACACAAAGTATTATCATCAATACTTTGTAAAATTAAAGGGGTGGTTCAGTGGTTGTTTTCAAGGGTTGATTGTGTTTATGGGGTGCAGTCTAACATGTGTTAACGCTTAATTTTTTTAAAAACACATTATTTTTCACATAATTTACCTTTATTCCACACCGCTCTGTCCCTTCTCTGAGAAATGCGCTGATCATTTCCTTCTTTTATGAAGCCCCTCCCTCAGAAATAGGCGATGGGCTCTGATTAAGAACAGTATTAAGACCCGCTGCTTTAGAACATTGATTTTGAATCTTGTGAATCCATTAGAATCGTTAGAAGACAGAATCGCGATTCATATATGAATAGATTTTTACGTGCACCTCTAGTTTTCTCTTCCTCTTCTCTAAAGCAGCGCAGCATGGCCTCGCCCCCTTTGCTGCCTTTTCCCGAGGGTGGGGTTTATCTGTAAGTAACTCGTTGTAGTCCCTACCAGCCGTTTTTGTAGGCATTAAACTGCCAGAATTTTAAAAGACAATATCTCCATTTGCATTGAACTTTCAGCTTCGTAACTTTGCAGATATTGTTTATACTCAAGCAGCAACATTACACACTAACTAACGTTAAAAAAGTGAAATCGCAATGAACCACCCCTTTAAATGAAATATGTTTATTTATAATCATTTCTTTCATCTTGTCCACCGTCTTTGCTGGACTGTTGTATTTTTTACTGAGGTTTACTTGAGGACTTATTTAATGGTCTATTTGGCACATTGCTTTATTGCTTCTATTCATCATGGGGTTTGTTTTTCCAAACATTGCATAAATCAATTTGGTAAGGATCTCTTTTGTGGTGCAGACATGGTGGCCAACTACATTATCACGCAAAACATCCATTCTGTGTGCCGTCTAATTGCCGAAGGCAAAGTTAAAGTCTGTCAAAGATGTGGTTCACAGGCTTTCCCGTGGGCTTTCTGTATCAACAAACTCCACATTCCCATTACTGATGAGATTTGGGCCTGAGCTCCAGTGAGTTGGTTATGAAACCACTCTAAAGAGACACTAAAACAACACAACGCCATTCATGTGCCAAGTCAGCACATACCACACGCTCACAACAGTCTAGTATGCATGATGCAACTGAAGAAATGTGTGAGTTTTTAATGAGAGAGGGTGGAAAAAAGGTCTTCCTCAAAGCGTTCCCAAGTTTCAGTCAGAAAAAAGGAGCAGAAAAAGGGTGCCTGGAGATATGGTAACAAATTAATTCTAGTGTTTTGCTTTTTTTTGTGTCAGAGAGAAAGGCAATATATGATTCTTTTTTAAATGCCCATCTCACTTTCCTCATTCTCTTAGTGCTAATAAAGTAGTCATGCAGTCAATTTCTCCAAATCAGCCAAGCAATACAGACATTTCTGTTGCTGTGGATTTATCATTCGTACAGATCCAGAGCTTCTTTGGAATAGTGGCTGTCTGATCTTAGTCTGTCTGAATTTCAGCAGGTGTGTTAGATGTCATTTGACATTTCAGAACAAAAAGCTGTAAAGGAAAGCTCCTTATTGATGGTAATTAATATAGATCTCAATTGTCCTCTCATTCACATTCGTTTTATTGTAGAGTTGGCCTGTCCAATATGCCGATATTGTTCGAGTGACACCACAGTGCTGAATCGAAGAGGTCTGTTTTATGGGTGACGTTCAAACACTAGCACTAGTTTTAAATTTCCCCTAGACACTGATAAAGCTGACTCGGCTCACAATAAAAGCGCCATACAAGCTGTCAGCTCCGGCAGGGAGAGCCGTGATTGGAGCGTGCTGTCCAAGCTGTAGTTTATGAGCACCGGGATGAGAATATTGATCAATACTTCTGCAAGACTTGCTTTGCACATGGCACTTTTTCTCCCATCAGTCAATCACAGGCTTTTTTCAAAATGCTGTCCTTCTCTCACTCTACTCTCTGCCTTATTTCTGCTCATATTGCACAAACACACACACAGGCTCAGTGCTAAAGGTTTGTTTCATGCAATTCGATGATATACAGTGATTCTTTCTGATACTGGATTACTAATATTGGATATTTAATTGTACATGCACATTTCCCCTAATTTAGATTACATTTTAATGTTGTGGTGCCTGAATTCACTTGTAGCATATTTTCATTTTTAATGTTTTGTTTTTAATTAATTTAGACAAAATAGTTTAATCAAATTTTAATACCTGCCTTTTATTTGTTAGCGGCCATAACATTATCAGTAGATAAAATAATTATTAATAATAATTAGCACTAAATCGATGATGTCATGTAAGACAGTTTGTAGTAGGATGAAACAATGGCGCTAATAGAAACAATGTTATTTTGGACAGTCTAGGCATATTGTGAATAGTATAAAAAAAGAAAAAGAAAATTAACTAATAGATATCACCATACTACCCCAGCTGATTGATTATATTAAGAATTGCAAACTTTTTTTTTTCTGTTACAAGTTTTTCCTGAAATGTTATATTTAAATATGCAAATTATATATTATCTAATTAAATATACACTCATTTGCATACCTTTTCAGAACAGAAATCTGAACGCTGGGTTAAGCCAGAAAAAATAGCCAGTCAACATCTAGAAAAAATGCTTTTTCACAAATTCTTTTAAAAATAAAATGCTGTATAAAATCAGGCGAATTATATATAAATGAACCCCTCTGTAAAAACCTTCAGAATATGGATAGAAATAAAACTGTAAACTTTTCGTGTATATACAGTAAGTGCTACTGAAGTGGAGATTTCTGACTCCACTGCAGAAGAAAAAAATTATTTTGAGAAAAATGCCTTTAAATATATACATTGTAAATTAAATGGATAAAGTGCGATAAAAACAACACTTAAAAGCATATTTTTTATATTTTTTTCCACTAGTTTGAAACAGCACTTTATGAAAAGCCAGATAGCCCAGATTCTCAATATTGACCAATGAATGAAAAAAGCCTGTTGTGCCTGAAGAGTCTCGCCTTAAGTTTGCCTTTTTTGGGTCATTGTGTTTCATAATGTTTCAATCTAGGCAAAACTTTTTCCAATTTTTCCATACACTCTAAAAAATGCTGGGTTATTTCAACCCAACTTTGGGTCAAATATGGACTAACCCAACTTTTGGGTTAAAAATTTTATGTAAAAATGTAACCCAACAGTTGGGTTAGTCCATATTTGACCCAAAGTTGGGTTGAAATAACCCAGCATTTTTTAGAGTGTAGATACCATGTTGGCATGTCATTCATTTGACAGCACTAAATCTGGAAGGAGCAGGTGGTCAGGGAAGAGTTTGGGTTCGGCCCAGCTTGGTCCTGACTGGAGTCTGAACTGATGTTCTTTCCAAGTCAGTATGTCGTGGCTAAAGCGCCCAAGCTAATTAACATGACAGTCTCATATGCAGGAAGACCATGTGGCAAAATTCCCAGATTATCTTCATCCATTCCAATCTTTACTGTATGAGTGAAGAAATGTCTGTTGCTATATTGCTGTTCATATGAAGAAAAATGAAGACGTAATTTGAACATTGCAAACTATATTAGTATTTTCAGTGCTGATTTTATGGCAAAATCTGCAGAATTCTGTGGCATATTGTTATATTGACCTTAAACCAAACTCAAACTTGAGTCACCTGAAGGCAGTGAGTTAAATGAATCTGAGAGTACTCTTATAGGTAGAAAACATAAACAAATTAGCAAAAATATTTCCTAAATAAGCATAAAATGGTGGGCGATGTGTAGATGTGTAAGCATTGATTCTGAAATGTGCTAAACATTCTATGCAGTTCTGCACACAGACACACTCATGGGACTGCTTCTCAGCATGAAAGAAACATGTTTACGTGAGCTGTGTACATTTACTATCTAATGCATGTTTCACAGTATGCTGTGCTACAGTATGCCCTAATATTACTCATTTTTAGACAACTTCAAACTGTCTCAGTTCAGACTTATCATACTGATTTAGTGACCATTTCACTGTGCTTTTAAAAGGTTTCAGACCCTGTTCATTTGGTCCCGCTATTGCTATGGTAACAGTTAATGTGTTCCAAAGTGTCTTCTCTCCCCGTTATGCTGGCCTCATCAACACAAGAGAGGTGTTAAGGCCTAATTGGTTTGGCACCTCAAGTGGGGCTGATTTCAAAGGCAGAAAAACCTTTTCCCTCATTAATAGGATCTGTCATTGCATAAAAGAAAGGAAGGAAGGAAGGGTGGAAATCATGTTAATCACTCTCCATTTGTGTTATTTTTTTGAAAAACAATATCCTTACGGTATGTACTCATTATTCACAATGGCGATACCATGGTACAGTCATGTTATCAAATGGTAATACTATGGTACAATTCCAGAAAACCGTGGTAATACTTTCAGGACTTTTTTATGTGTCATCTGCCCTAACGAACATCTTTTGATGTGTAAAAACTCAAAGTAGTTTGCAAAGACGTGTAAACGTCCATTATAATCTTTGTAATAACTTGAGTTCTTACTCTGAGATGAGGTTTCAGGTGCCTGGAAGAGTAAAACATCGTTGAAACTATCTGCAAATTATGCATTGTGCCTCTCTGTCTCTGTCAGGAGCTGTGGAGGTGAGAAAAGAAGGACTTGAGGCACAGATCAGTCGACTGGCTGAGCTGATTGGACGTCTGGAGAATAAGGTAAGAGGTTCGTCTCATAATACTGAGAGGTCAAGTGCTTCCTCCTGGGAAGAGTCTTATAATAGCAAGAGGTCAAAATCCACAGACCCGTGCAGATGCAATCTAGTGTATTAAGACACTGAAAATAAAAACATGGTTGATAACAAATGGAAAGATATAGCTTAGTTTCTGGCTTTACGGCAACTGATAACATAATAATACATAGATTTCAAGGGTGTTTTGTATGAGCAGGTATTTCATATTTATTTGTTTCAAATAAAAATGAAATATCATAGAAGTAACACTGTACAAAAGTGTATATGTTTTAGAGGGTGGCAGGTGTTGACTGTGAGGGCTGTTATGATGTTATACTGGTCTGTAAATTGGCTTTGCTTGTTACTGCATTATTGTAGTTATTATTTTTGAAAAATGCATAAACCTGATGAGACTTTGATTGGATTAAATAGTATGTCATTATAAACAAATATTATAGTAGTGGTTGTTTGATGACAGTCTCAAGTATATACTACCATTCAAAAGTTTAGAGTAAGTTAATAAATGCTGTTCTTTTGAATTTTCTATTCATCAAGAAATCCTTAAAAATGGTATCATGGTTATCACAAAAATATTAAGCAGCAGAAGTGTGGACACCGATAGTCCAGCCTGGTCTCATTGTTTATACGTAGGTATTAATACGTAACATGTACAAGCACAAAACATACATTTTTGTACGTTTTCATTGATGCTAAAACGTACAATTTAGACGTATTTCAAGGTTTAAAACTTATAAATCGCTACGTATTTTTAGCTAAAAATCGTACAATATTTACGTAACATTTATATAATTAAGATATTCGTATTAGTGTATTTTATCAATAAGCGATTTAGATTTTTAGACCCCTTAACCTACCCATTTTTAGTGAATATGCATTTTTATCATTTTATTAATACGTGATTTAGATTTTTAGACCCCTTAACCAACCCCAAACCTAAACCTACCCATTTTAAAGCGAATATAAAATGCAATTGACTGAAATATGCAGGAAAATAAAAATTTTAGTAACAATATAGCATTAAAAATATTTTATAGTCGCTAATCCCACACCTACCTATAAGCCTAAACATGACTATTTCTGTACAGTATAAGAAAAACATGACAGACAGATAAATGCAATTGCAATCATTTATTTATTGCACAAATGTCAAAAGCAGTATCAAAAGTAATCCAAATGACGACGAGTAAACAATTTAATAATGCAATTAAAAACAAGCTAATTCATATGACAACTAAAAACCAACAATACTAATAAAATTAATGGCCGCGATTACTAGTAATAAGGAGGATTCATTTTTAGGTGTCGTCAATAAGTCAGTTTTGTACATTTAAATGCCGAAAGTACGTCAATATTGTACGTTTTAGTGCCTGTAAAAACGTAAGTAAATGTATGTTTTATAGAACCACATTTTACGTAAAATACATACAAATTATCATGAGATCACGTTGGATAGTTATGTGACACTGAAGACTTGAATAATAGATGCTGAAAATTCTGCTTTTATCACAGATGCATTTTAAATTACATTTTTAAATATATTAAAGTAGAAAACAATTATTTTAAATTGAAATAATGTTTCCCAATATTACTATTATTTACTGTATTTTTTATCAAATAAATGCTGCTTTGGTGAGCCTTCTTTTGAAAAAAAAAAAAAAAAAACTTACCAACCACAAATTTTGGAACAGTAGTATAAGGGTGACCTGTAAATATCAAATAGAGTTGGGACATCAATTTTTATTAGTCTAAAAACTTGGTTTCTTCATTTCAGAAATCCATAAGAGGATTAGGAAGTAAAGGCCATGACACACCAAAATGACAGCAAAGAAAGCTAACTGTGTTGTTGTCTCACATCGCGTAAACACATTGCGATGACTACAGCCAATGGCCAACTAACACCTACATTCTGTAGCTGTGTGAGGAAATAACTGTTTGTATCTGTAAAATTAGAACAGCATTCATTTGATTGATCAGATTGATCTGTCCGCTTGTTGACCATCAGCTTGGTGTGTCACGGCCTTAAGACTTTGTTGTGGAAAGAGCTTTTGTGTTCCTCTTCCTATACCTAAAATACAGCTCTGTCATTTCTTTTACTGCTACACATATAGTACATCCACATATGCACACACATGCACACACTGATAATTACACACATTCATATGTAAAGCCCTGAGAGGAGATTCAAATTGCATTTAGCAAAGCCTGTAATCTTTTCTTCCTATAGTTATTACTTTCACTGATCAGGAGAGCAGTGAAGGAGGGCAGGAATGATACGGTGAAACAAAGAAAGAAATTAAACAGACCTGTCAACCACAGTACTGCACTAGTAGATGACTGTTTTCACCATTATATTCTCTACACTCAACATTTATGTAACTTTTCTTTCTTGGTTAACCATTATTTCAACATCTCTCTCTTCCTCTTGGTCATTTTATTATGTGTGTCTGATAGACATTTGAGCACAGTGGACTAATAGAGTCCCCAGTTAAAACTGGAGTTTTTGGCAGACGGGTTCTTATAGTTGGAGCTAAGAATAGCCAAACCAACCCAACTGGTTTATTCCTCTCTCAGTGGAAGGGAGGTTCTGACACATCCTGGTGAGATGGGATGAAAGAGGGCATTTCTGGGTTGAGCAGCAGAGGCTTCTGTGGCACTGGATGATGTTTTGGTTTCGGTCCAGAGACAGATTAACAAGGATACATGCATATACAATCAATTCTGTAATGCAGGAAGAGAACAATTTTGAAGAGCTTAATTTTAAATTAATTAGCTTAAAAATTGTAATTTGGTGAAATGCACTACTGTTCAAAAGTTAAGTAAGATTTTTTTGAAAATTGTTTATTCGACAAGGAGGCTATAAATTGATCAGAAGTGACAGTAAAAAACATTTATAATGTTACAAAAGATTTCTATTTCAAATAAATGCTGTTCTCTTGAACTTTCTATTCATCGAAGAATCCTGAAAAAATTTATCAGAGTTTCCACAAAATTATTAAGCAGCACAACTGTTTTCAACATGAATAATAATAAGAAATGTTTCTTGATCAGTAAATCAGCATATTAGAATGATTTCTGAAGGATCAAGTGACACTGACGACCAGAGTAATGACATCACATTTGACATCAGTAATTTGCCATCACAGGAATAATTAAAAATATATTAAAATAGAAAACCGTTGTTTCCAGGTAAGTCATATACACTTGTTACAGTTTTTACTGTATTTTTGGTTAAATAAATGCAGCCTTGGTGAGCATAAGAGATGTATTTTAAAAACATTTTAAAAAATCGTATCAACCCCAAACTTCTGAACAATAGTGTATATAATAGTTACTGCATAGTTACTGTTTAACAATTCAAAATGTTTTTGATCTTTTACTGACTTGGTTCTCTTTCATATTTATTATGAATTATTATTCTTTATTTATTAGTATTTATTATGCTCTTTCAATAGTAATATTAACTCATTCTGAGTTTGAATTTAGTTTGAATAGAAATAATGGAGTGTGTTTTGATCGTTGGCTTGCCTTCAAAGTTCTCAAATCAGTGACAATTTTTTCCAGTTGCCTTGTCGAACTCTGTTCTTCTGCTCAGTCCACTGTGAGATCTGCTATTGTTGATCAATACAACCAGACCTGCAGCACAGCTGGGTCTGTGCAGGACTGAAAAGCACAATATGTAAGATTTTTTTATTAAAATATCCAAAAACCACTAGAACGGTGTTATATATTTTGCTGACTTGTGTACTTACACTATCCCAAATGTTTCGAAGAATGTTTAAATCCAGAGAAATAATCAATTTTAACTAGTGACACAGACCGTATCTGAATGTCATTGTGTCACCTGCCAATGACGCCATAACCCCTCGATTTCCGATTTTTTTTGTTTTGTAGAAAATATGAAAACACCAAAGACGCTTTAATATGTTATGCGTTTTAATATACCGGTGACGATCGCACAGAGTAGCATAATAACAGAACTTTCAAATGTATCTAGTATGATAAAACAGCGCTGCTTTTTTCCCCCACATACGCACGACCGGAAGGAGCGGAAGCAAAAGACTGTGGCATAATAAAAGCTCCGCTGCTTTCCAGCCGTGTGTCGTGCTCGTTCAGCGGCCTCATTTCGCTTCGACGGCTTTCAGCCTCACCCTGCTTCATTCTACAACGTTAATAGATCATTAGCTCATCCATGAACATGATTTCTGCCCGAGTCCTGTCGGATTGCATCGGCTGTGGGGATGAAGACCACAACTCCCA
Source organism: Sinocyclocheilus anophthalmus (assembly GCA_018155175.1). NCBI lineage: Eukaryota > Metazoa > Chordata > Actinopteri > Cypriniformes > Cyprinidae > Sinocyclocheilus > Sinocyclocheilus anophthalmus. The sequence continues at coordinate 131,633 of JADLZN010005933.1, forward strand.
TGATTTCACACTCAGTTACGGCGTCATCAAACTAGGCCTATGTTTCTTTGTTTATTTTAAATTTTTGAATTTTGAAAATTACATATTGTGTCTTTAACAACATGCTTTTCTAAACATCCATACTCAGTGCGTTCAGTTTAATTGAAATGTCAAACATAGCACTGTACGTCTGTCCTGTCCTGTTCCCCATTTTCGCTGTCGCTTTAGCAGACAGGGCAGCCTGACTTTGGTGACCCACTTTGGCTCACAGCTGGATCAGTCATCAGAACGCTCTTGTTGTCTGCATAATGCGCCCCCACAGCTTTAGGAAACGCATAATTTCCTTTCCATCCGGTTGTGGCACCCTGATAGCCTCCAATCACTGTGGAGACTAACGCTCAAGCCGTTCCTGCAGTATTCATACTCGACAGTGGGGCGGTTGTCTTTCTTGCTATTATTTTTGATGGAAAACCCGCCATCACTTTTCACAGTGAGAGAGACAGCTGCACGAATTTGTGGCATCATTACCGGCCATTATGTACTCTGTCATTCCATGATAGGAAAGAATATTCCACACTATCCCTGTTCACTTATGGATGGACTGATAGGCGATACCAGCACCTCTCTTTTTATGAGGCACATAATGATTCATACATTGTGATGGTGTTAACTTTTCAGAGTCAGGGATGCTGTAAATTCCTCATGAATTCATAAAGTATTGGAATATAGTGAGAATATTTGAAACATATACTGTTCTTGTTCTCAGCATTTTTTATTATCTGCATACATCATTGCATCCCAGTGACAGTGCTTGTAGCCTCTACATGAAGGAAGGGAAATAATACTTGCAGGCTTTCTTTCACTGCTCAGATTCTTCATACTTGAAAACATGTCCTGCAACTTTACCCTTCATTATATGTTAAAAGAGCAACATTTCAAGTTTGAAATGAATCAGAGTTGAGAATAAACTAGTATGTCCTTAACCCAAATGTACCATTTCATGTGAAATTCTCTGTATTTAATCAAAATCATGACATTTTTATCACTTTCTACTTCTATAAACACCTGCCACAGACTCTTGTGTTTCATTATTCAAAATACAAATATACATATGTTTTTTTAAAGAAAATGATGTACCTCTTAATATACCTCTTTTTTTAAGTTTCACAGCTGTGTCGCTGTGAACAATGTCAGATATTTATGAAAACATTTGAAAAATCAGGCAAAATCAAAGTCAGTTGCCATCCTGAAGGTTTCCATATTTCATCTGCTATGAGTTCCAGCACATCACACAGGCCCTGATGCGTTCTGTATTTGTTTTTTGTACTTTATAAGTAATTAATTATGCTTAATTTTCTGTGATTTGTCAACTCAATCACACAAATTGTGAAGAAATTTGAGCTTTTATGTCCTATTAATAGCTAGAAACACCTGAATACCTAAATGGCTTCTGTATGATTTTCTGATTGTGGTGACGAACATTCTTTAATTCATTAACGTGAATACAAAATTTTAATACAAATATAATAAATATTTAATATTATTTTAACTCTTTCGTTACTGACCCACATTGAATGATGGACAATTACACACAATTATGAAAACATGAACTTCTTAAACATATTAATTCAAAATGACTACTTGATACATAAACTGTTTTTATTAAAATTGTTTTAATTTCTTCCTTCTTTTCTTTCTTTTTTTTTATTGTGAAGTCAGACAGATGTGTTTAAGCAATTCATCTTTCATGAGCTCACCTGACTGTGTTCGCAGACAGACAGCAGCAGTGAAGGGCAGCTGAGGGGGTCAGTGAATTCACTAGTGGCTTTTCTGTTCTGGTTTTTGTTGCAGACAGTTTGGTTTGACCTACATCAGCGACTAACAGACACTGATGGCACAACTAGCGCAGTAAGTACTAAAGCACGACTTCTATACCAAAGAGCATGAAAAAAAATGCATAAAAGGAAAAATGCATGACCAATTTCACCTTTTCCCTCCATGTTAAAACACAAAAACAGCATTATTACTTAAAAGCAGTGAATAAACCCCCGTCAAATCAAGATTGACTCCTCGTGGGTCTCTTCAGTGCTCCTCATGCTGTTCCACACACCTGCAGCAAATCTGCCACCTATTCCTCAGGATTCAGCCACATTTCTTTCTCAATATGAAAGCACCAGCTCCGTGTTTAATACCAGCATGCTCCGGGAGTCATTTGTGCCTCTAAAAGATAAGAGGCGGTGTTACACTACACTTCGCCAGGCCCCAAATCAGTTCCGCTCTGTGGACCATTGATACACACAGCAGCACATGATGGGAATGCACAGAAATATCATACAGTTTTGTTCAGTTAAAGTATGGGAGTGCTGGGATTTAATCTCTTGTAGACCTTTGTGATTTAAAAGTTTTAGATCTAATAAAGAAAAAATTGCTTTGTTTAAAAATAGGAAAAAGTGCAACCGAGTTCAGTGTGTAAAAGAGATCTTAGCTCAAATTGACTCCCATCTTATTGACATTGGAGGGATCAGGGGTAATTGAATCATTCCTTTTTATCCATTAATCCTTGTCAATGGGGTTGAACAGGTTCCACTTGACAGCTTCAGTGTGTGCCTCTGTGTTTGTTAGTTAACACAAGCTTTATTTTGGGACCCGTAAGATATTTCTTGAATTTATCACACCTACAATAATATTAGGGTGTCCTGCAGTGATTATCACACACAGACCAGAAATGAGCCATTTTAAAACAATGACTGTACCATTTCGGTGTTATTTCTTTGTTTACAAGTGATTATTGCTCCATTTGTTTATAGTAAATTGCATGCATTTTGACATTTGGATGACAAGAAAGCATTTTAACGAAATGAACCTAATTTTAATACATTTTGGTATGAACAGTAATGCCGAGTATTTAAAAGAAAAGGGAGCGGGTACAGGTAATTGTAGATTTTTATTACAGCAATAGTGTATTTCTTCACACCCTCATATATTTGAATATGTATGAATGTATATATTAGCATATGATTATTGCTACTTAGGTTTTTGTTTTTTCTCCTGTAAATATTTATGTAAATCTTTACATTGAGCATACAGGTTGTACATTTCACAGGTATATAAACTAAATGTTCAGGCATCACATCGGCAATGTGTTGCCACCTCCAAATATAAGAAAACAATGGCTTTTTGAAGTCTATAACAGAGTGGAAATGCTCAAAGAAGGGAGGGGTCTTATCTTCTCTTCAAGCCATTTTTTATAGAGAGAGGACTTACTGATCAGTCCAACAGCTCAATGCATCTGTTAGCTCAGCAGTTTATACTTTAAAGGCTGTATTCACTGACTTAAATAAACTCTTACACCACCTGCAGTGCTTGTTTTGATTGGCCAGGAGGAACATAAATCACCTGTCTGCTATTAAAACCACAGAAGCTAGGCAGAAAGAGAAAAGGAGAGCTATCTGAAGCAGTTATACAACTACGTATCTGAAAGCCATCTTTACTCGTTAAGAGGGAATTATCATAGGATGGATGCAGAAAGGGAGAATGAGCTGCTCCTATTTATGCCTCTCAGACTTTAATAAAGCAGCTCATTTAAAGAGATGCTAAAGTTCAGAAGGGGAGAAATTAAAATGCGATTTACTCTGTGATACCAGTGAAAGGAAAAATGGGGGTAGAAAGATGTCAATCATAAAAGAAATGGGACGGTATTCCCCAGTTTCCATGGTAACGGTGAAATTTCTCAAATCCTCTGAGGTTTCTACCATTTTTTATGGACTCATACTGTACCTGAGACATTCTACTCACTTACATGGTAGGAAATTGTGCACATAAAATACTCCCTCCTCTCTTAGTGTGTGTGTGTGTGTGTTTGTGTGTGTGTGTGTGTGTGTGCTGTATTGAACTGCGTGTGTGTATGTCAACAGTCTGGATGCCACTATGTAGAAAGTGGAGCAGTTCAACTCCACATGGGGGTCTTTAGGGTTCATTAGTTTAGGTTCCCTTCTGAGCTAAAGCGAAACAATCTCTCTCTCTACAAGGCACCAACAACACACAACAAACACCACACCACACAGCCTGTGGGCGTGCATTCACATCATACACATACACAAAGCACATTGACCACATCAGGGATTGCTAATTCCACATAAACCCAAATGAGAGACATTGCAATACACCCAATAAATATTACTTAAGGAAATTTAAACTGGCTCCAATCATAGTGAGAGATTTATGGATTCTAATAATACAATATCCCGCTGATCCCAAAGCCTCTTAACAGTTAGACTATGGGTCACATTTGCTTCATCTACAGAGCTTTGTTTTATCAGTTTATTCCACAGCACTGAGTCTGAATGAAGCCCCCTCGCTGTTCGAACAAACACTGAAGACTAATGAAAGACATTAGTGCAATCCGTCGCAATGCAGCTCGTTTGGATCAGTCACATGTTGAAATGCAAAGAAAATTGGATTCCGAACCCTCTTGCATTTCTCTAATTATTCGTATGTGTCCATCAGATTAGGCCTCCAGTGGAGGAGAATGGGAAGGCAGAATAATACTTATTGAGTTTTGTGTAGGTTGGGTAATGTAGTGTTTCTGATTGCATTCTGGCTAGTGTTGGGTGGCATAGTGCTCTTGATTAAGTTCAGGGTTTATTACCACGCTTCTGCTCTTTTATTGCCCTCCCCTTCGGGGAACAGGACGGCTGTCAAATCAAAGGGCCTAAAGGGCCTACTTTGGCTTTTCGCTTGGGTTTATCGTTCCCCACTGGCTCCGGGCACAGACCAATGGCTATTAAAGATGGGTGACACTACTAGGTTTATAGCAGGCACTAACCTGAGTTTCATTAGGTACTGGGATCATGACCGATGCCCTAATCCCTTCAAAGGGTTTACCCTACGGAGTGAGCCCGCCTTCGAAGGTTGAAGGTTTGGGTAGGGACCAATCAACTGTTCCTTGAAGTGCCCTTCTGCATCATCATCACGTGCCCACACAGGAGGAGCGGTCATCCATCTTGCAAAAGAATGTAGAATCCGAAGTTGTTCATCAGTTTAGTTAGTGTCCCCTTCGAAATCAGTCAGTTCCGAAGGGCCCTTTTTTGAAGTGGCCAGTGGTTGAGAGCAATCTTCGGTTGGACCGGTTTGGTGAATCTACTTCAATGTATGGCGGCCATGTTTGTTTTTCATCTGAAGTGCCCTTCGGAGGGGGGCGGAGCATATCCCGTTTGGAACGCACCGTACATACAGAAAATACACCTTGGTTTCTCTAAAAACATACCCTTTCTTCACTATTTAATTCCTGTAAAGTTATGATTTTTGTTGCGGTGAGGTTGTTTGGTTGTAATATGGCATATAAAAGTTATAGCCAAACCCAAACTGAATCGGAAGACTTTTCTGTTAGGGAAAATAATTTAAGACTAAATAATTCTGCAAAGTTTACCAGGTGCGGTGGGCCTGGTGGGGGCTGGTTATGGAATAATTAACAAATGTTCAAAAGTTTGGGGACTACACGGCTGCATTTATTTGATCAAAATTTAAGTAAAAACAGTAATATTGTGAAAATATTATTAATATTTAAAATAACTGTTTTCTATTTTACTATTTTAAAATATAATTAATTCCTGGGATTGCAGAGCTGTATTTTCAGCATCATTACTCCAGTCTTCAGTGTCACACGATCCTTCAGAAACCATGCTAATATGCTGATTTGGTGCTCAAGAAACATTTCTTTCGTTATCTGACTGTTTAAGATCAGTTATTCGCTTATTTTGTTCAACCATAATACTTTTCAGGGATTCTTGATGTATGAGTATAATAGGTTAAAAAGAAACAGTATTTATTTTAAATAGAAATCTATTATAACTTAATGTGTTTACAAACCTAACTTTTTGAGTATTTAATTTATACTTGTTAAATAAAAGTATTCGTTTCGTTTAAAAAATCCTACTGACCCTAAACTTTTGAACTGTGGTGCATTATAAACATTTTAGAGAATATTGCTTCAGGTTGAAATGATGTGCATATAGGCATCTGAAACTTTTATGATTTTCAGCATATAAATGCAGATGTTATTCAACACGTTAGGCTCCTCAGGGTGCTCTGCAGTGTGGAAATAGTCCGCCAAACAAATATTACATTTAAACCTATAATTTCTTAGTCTGTGGCAAGGTAATATCAGTTATTTAATCAAATCTCTCAGACTTAATAAAATTGGTTCAAGATGACAGCACCAATTTAGAAAGGAGTTGGAGGCTTGAGTGACGTGTTACACGAGAGGCGCAATCATGTGAAATCTGAAGTCAGAAGAGGTTTATTTTCATTTCCGTTAAGTTCTAGGTTGTTCCGTCTGGAAATGTTATGAATTTTTTTTTCGGTGCTTGTTGCAAAGGCCAGCTTTAAAGCCAGCACTGTACTTTATTTGGTAGCCAACCACACTCCCACAATTCTACATCATTTACTGATTACACTGGGAATTAATTAGTTACTTAGGCGACGATCCAAAAGAGTAGCTGTATTGATTTTACAGTCTGGTATGTATCATATTTATTTTTCCTTCTCCTAAAGGAGTAACCATATGCAGATATTTCATAACCCTTCATCTGCAATATAGACCATGACTCTGAGTAAATGAGGGTCAAAGCCTTTAAGGCAGTTTGCTTTTCCTTAACGGGGTTAGAATTAAGTGTTTATAACTTATGATTTCTTGAACCCTTCTGCTGTGATTTGAGTCTCTAAATATGTCTGGTTTTATTTATTTATTTTGCCTAAAGAGAATATTAAGTGAATATTAACATCAAGACAAATGTTAATAATATTCAAAGCGTTCCTGTTGCTCTCTTTCTCTTTCTTCAGTCTCTTTACCTGATCCGCCAGGAGATGAACGTTTCCCAGAAGCAGCTGGGAGAGTTCTGCGAGGCCCTGAAACAATACCTGAAGAATGTGTCTGCTCAAAGAGACTGTTTCCAGTGAGTTAAGTTCATGGTTTTGTCTTAAACTTGACCTTCTAGTGAGTATTTTTCTCATTCCCTCCTCGTGTCTCAATGCATCATATTCAGTTCAACCAGATAAGTCATTATGATAGTACAAAAGTATTCTTTGCTTTTTTGTGATGTCAGACTGAACCGTTTTCAGTTACTTTTTATCTGCTGAGGGAATGGCGCATGTATGTTCTATCGAAGTTTCATATATTTCAAAATGTCTTTTGGAGGGTAGCAAAAACTATACTGCTATGCATTTCTTAGAGAATGAACCTGTGCATCTCTCATAAATGTATATGTCTCAATATTGTGTATTTATACCTGATGTGTGGAAATACAGCACTGTATCATTTTGCCTCCTGTGGATAAAGATGGCAGGCGAGCAGAGGGAAGTGTTGTTATTCTAGTTCATGATTTATTTATGAAACCGGCTAAACAATGGCTGCTTTTCCTGCAGTATACACATAATTTACAAAGCCCTAAAATATCAAAATTGTCCTGAAATGGTTTAAAATCAGTAAGTTTGTGCTCCCTGCCACCATTCAAAAGGGGTCAACAAGTTTTTTTTGTTTTGTTTTTTTAAGAAATTAATACTTCAGTTATTCAGCACGGATGCAATAAACGGATCAAAAGTGACAGTAAAGACATTGAATCCTGAGAATCCAGAAAAAAAATGTATCCTTTTCCACGAAAAAATCCTAAGCAGCACAAATGTTTTCAACAATGATTAATTGAGCACTAAATCAGCTTTGCCATCACATGAATAATTTAAATGTTCAAATACATTTCAAATTTAAAACAGGGTTATTTCAATTATAATAATATTTAAAACCCCAATTTGCTGTTATTACTTATTTTTGATCCAAATAAATGCATCATGTGAGTATTGAAAGACCTTTTCACAAAAATTAAAACAAGTCTTACTGTCCCCCAAAACTTTTGAACGGTTAGTTGCTTCCTTTTGAAAATTTGGTCCGACCACAACTGAGGAGATTTTTTTTGGCAGCCCCACAGATGAAATATGAATTGTAAGAGCAGTGAGTAAGTAGGTCCTTGTCGTGTTCTCACGGCCACTCCCTGAGTCTGTTCTCTGAGAGGGGCTGTGTGGGAGCATTTGTTACTGCGTCCAGATTTCACAGCAGACTAGTTGAATATTGATCAGCGGAACATCTGCAAGCTTCGACAAATACCCTGGCTGCTGCACTGTCTCTCTGTGCCTCCCTTTTTTGCTTATTTCTTTCAATTTCTCTCTCTATTGTCTCTATGTATCCATGTTCGGTTGCTGCAAATATCTTCAGCGTTCCCTTTTTTGCGTTGAACGAGGTGGGTTAAATCACAACCTGCTGCTTATGTTTTTACACAACGCCTTTCTAATCAATAAAAACAAGCAACGACTGGCTTGCAAGCTTGCTTGTCACAACCATAAACCCTGTACCGTTACTAACCGCAACCCACACGACCATATCCCACATTGCCCAATCTTACCTGTTTACTGCCCATATCATGGCCGCATCTCACATTGGATCTATCTAACCTTTCTGCAACACCCCTTTTCTTTCTCATGTGGGGGTGCCTGCCAGGCAATCGGGTAATCGCTCATTCATCGTCTACATAGCCCTCACATTCAGACCGCATTTGGTATTCTAATACCCCCACTTATATCACCCATACCCAATGATTCTTGTTATTTCATCTTGTCTATCTATCTATCTTAAATGCATCAAATTACAGATGTAAAATGGATAGCAGAAACCATTAACATTGACTTTAATACCAGCTAAGGTGCTGCGATGAACATGGAATGGCATGTTCTGGTAATGTTGGAGCGACCCCCACCACACCAGCACTCCTGCAGTAAAAAAAACAATACACCGAAACAAAAAATGTCACAAAACCTTTAACAAACAAAAAACAGGTGTGCACACAACGAACAAGATGCACCTCGGTCACCCCAGCAATAAACCCCATGGGGAACGGTGGAGATGAGAGAAAGCACTAAAAAAGCTACTTGCTGCAGTTTTGCAGCCTCTAATGAAAGTTTGAGGAGTGTGTGGTGATTGTCTGGACTGGTTGATGTTTAGACTTCTGTTGATTTATTGAGCTAATGCTAATCATTGCTACAGCTGCAACCCTTTAGGCAATATAAAAGCAGAGCAGGAATTGTGAGGAGGTACTGCCATCAAGTGGAGGGTCATACAGTACAGTGGATAATTATGGTTTTGTTTACGGTTTCTATAGAGTGGAAGTAACACAACACATTATCCCTATTTTCTTTATTCTGACTGTTTGTTTTTATAAAATTTCCAGGGTTTTCCATCAGGCTGCTGAATCATTGTTTTTGAAAAGTATGAGAATGAAAGAGTGTAGAGTGTTTTTTCACTTCTGTACTTCTGTTCATCTCTCTCCAGTGTGACGGCTGTGCGGCTGCCTGACGGCCTTTCCTTTGTGGTGTATGAGTTCTGGGATGGAGAGGAGGAATGGAAGAGGTACAGTGAAACACCTTTTTTCTCTGTGTGTGATCTTCTCTAAACTCTTAAACCACCTGAATTATCTTGAGACGAGACATGAAAATAAAAAACTAACATATTGGCCTAGACATGAAAATAAAAAAACTAAGATATTGGCCTGTATTTTTTGTCCTTTAGTTTCGACTGAACTTTTTCTTGAGCTTGAGCTTGACTTGAGCTTTTTCATTGTATGGACAAGAGCAGCTTTGACATTTTGATGACTCCTTTTGTGTTTCATGGGGGTCATGAGTTGCAAGTGAAATGAAGGTGGATAGACAATGACTAATTTCATTCAGCAAATGATGAACTCAAACTCACCAAATTTAAGGTGGAGTCACATTTACTGCTTCTCGGCAGAATTTCACAATCATCAGTCATTTTGATAGGAATCTGTGTGAGTAGGAGTTTCACATGAAGGTGAAAAAGTTCAACTTGTTTACGCAAATTTACAACACTGACCAACAGGAAGCTGCTTGGTTTGAAAGTGACTTATTTGTTCATACATTTCTACAGTGTTTACAATAGACCAATTTGGATTTTCTGTTCTAAAAATCTTTCCGAAATTTAATGTGACCACACCTATGGGTGTTTTCTGAAACATAATTTTAAACAAACACTTTTAACAGTGTTTTTCATGCAATAAGTGAGCTTTATTATTTACTTATGAAACAAAATTATCAAAAATACTCATTTTATGAAAGTTACATTCAAAATCCTCTTGGCTCAAAAATCTGAGGATCAAAAATCTGACACATAAACAATATATTATTGATGCTATTTTGCATCTAAAGACATTACAGTGCTGGAAATTTTTTTTGCTCCTTTTCTAACCTTCTCTGCTTCTCTCTCAGGCACATTCAGACTGCAGCTTGCAAGGCTTTCCAGCATGTGAAAGTGGATACTCTGTGCCAGCCCGAGGCTGTGTCCGCTGTCGCTGTGCCTGGTACGTTCCACTGCTGCCAGCCGTAGGGTCTGCTATGGGCATTGGTGCCAAGCCAGCCTTTGATGCTACTTTTTGTGTCTTGTGTCTCTGGGGTGATGTCCTTACATTTCACAGCCATTAAGTATTCCTACCTGCCCTACAGGATTACTCTCATTTTCAGCATGCCCGTCCTCTGACATTCTCTGCATTAACATCTTTTGAAGTTCGAAATCTCTCAATCTTATTTCAGCTGTATGTCAGGAGACAGCTTTTGCAAAATATACAAACAGTGTAATTATCCTACATAGTTGTAAATCTCTTTCTCTCGATAGATAGATAGATGGATAGATGGATGGATGGATGGGGAGAACAAATTCATATATATATATATATATATATACACACACACAAAGTGAGTGCATGTAATATATACAGAGAGAGCCGTGAGAGATAATCAATATTTTTGAATTTGTTATATATAAATTAAAAAATATGATTTTATTTAAAAATGGGGATTAAAACACGGTGGCCTGTATAGCACCAAAAAAATTTAAATGTGTGTGTATGTTAAATTATATATTTAATATATAACATTTTAAAGAAGTTATTTAAAACTATTGAAAAAAAAACTGTTAAAAATATCACATATTGAAGATTTTTTTATTTAAAAAGTCATGAATATTGCAATAAATCTCAATAGCTCAATTGCAATAATCTGTATCAATAAATAACTCATAAATATTTTATATATTTCATCTGTTCAGGAATGACTAATATGACACAAGCAAACTGTTTGATTTTTTTTCTCTTTTTTAGTGAAGGTCTGCTTTGATTCTCCATTACAATTTCCAGTACTCCTTCCATCGCATAATCGAAACACTTTATCTCATGTGGTGCCTTTTGCATAACCGCAACAGAAATGATTTGTCTAAAATGTCGGTTGACATATTTGTATAAACCTAAAGGAAGGAAGCTGGGGCATTTAACATTTACTGTTTATCTCTTTAATACTGACACTGACTCTGTGTCTCTCTTTCTAGCCGCCTGGTGCAGCTTGAACAGAGACTGAGAAGCCAGCCAGTCTGCAGGTGGAATGGTCCCGCCTTATGCCTGAAAACCTTCTCTTCTTCCTCCCTCTGTCACAGTCCCTGCTATCTTAACTATCCCCACCCCTTTCTCTCTATGCTTTCCCCACTCTGTCTCCTTCTTTTTGTAGTTACTTGTTTACACAGTATCCATTTGATATTGAGCCAAAAGTAGTGTCGGCTGCAGAGAACACCAGACACAGTACTGATTCCCTCTTCACCCACCACTGCACACAGTGCAACACACAGAAACGACATTAAAACTCCCCAGAGCTTTTGGGAACCTCACCTGGTTGATTTGCATTTGCATTTGAAATACCAACTTGCATAAACAGTGTCTTCAAACGAAATGAGGCTGATTAATATTTCATCCCAATTCAAAGATGCATCCGCTGCTTTGCAAACAGTTCCCTATGGTACAACTTCTGAGAAGACAAAAACTGTGCAGCAAAGTATTTCTACAGCCGTCCATGGACAATAGTGTTTCTGTAAAGGTCGTTTGATATTAGTTATAGTGTTATAAGTGCTTTGAACTGTATCTTCATGACACATTTGCGTAACGCACTGAGCCACGTAGAGAGACTGGTACTTTTGTCAAAACATGACCATGACGCATTCTGCCAGTCAAAGGGCCTACATTTACAACACACCAAATAAACATCTGGTCCAAAAGCACAATGTACCTGAAGTATAGATGAAATGCTTATGTAAATGAGATTTGCTGGTAGAGAGTAGTAATAACAGAATTATATTGAATATTTTATGTTGATCATTTTTGAAAGATAATATTTGGATCTAGGAAGAGTGCACAGAGTTAGAGAGTGGCATTAAATTCTTATTCCATCAGTTTTATTGCTTCTCTACAATTGAACATTTGGCATCATGTCATTTCTCAGGACAAGCAAAAAAATGTCCTCATAGTAGAGGATTTTTCAAAGTGGGTCAGACTTCCACATCTCTCATTTGTTGATCAGTAACTCAAAGGCTGTTGTATTTGTGTGAATTTCTGGTTGGCTCAATGTGTAAACAACTCAAAACCAATACGGCCCAAACTGCATCATTCCTTTCCGTTTGCTTTCCCACCACTCCTGCCTTCTGTTTGGTTTGTTTATCCCTCACAGTGAGTGCATGTAACAAATGAATGTCCAGTAAATTATTTGCCGTAGAATTTAGCTATGCTACTTTAAATGGATTTTGTGCATTTCTTATTTTCTTTTATATTACTCCAGTAACGGAACAAAAAACCTCTCTCTCTCTCTCTCTCTATATATATGAAATGAATAAAACTTACTATATGAGCAGTCACTTTTAATGGCATTGTTTGATGAAATACTACTTATATCCATGTATGTTTCCGTATACTGGCTTTCTCTTATAAGTGAGTGTAGAGATTTATTGCAGGGATGCAAAGTATTATATTAGTCTTCAATTTGCTAAAATTCTAGATTATGTAGAGTGCTGCTATTCAATAAAGTACTGAAAAAGGATCAGTCACTGCATTTTTCAGCTTTTTTTCAGTCACTGGTTGTTGGAATGAACTGATTTTGAATGAATTAAAAAATGAAAATGTTTTCACTGTCACATTCAATTGTACATAGACAAATTATATAAAAATGTGTTTATTAATTTACAAATTTGCTTATGTGTACAAAAGTGGTTCTGATGAGACCTAAAGAATAGTCCAAATATAAACACACAACTTCAGCTCTTTTTCTAATTTCATATCCTATATTCTTTTATTATAACTAAGCTCACATCTGTCCCAATGTGACATTGGCCATTAAAATAGCAGAACATAAAAAAAATGACAATATATAAATAGTTCAGATTTACATGACATGTTTGACTGAGGTATTCCATACAAATTTAGTTGTACCTTTGTACAACAATCTCCATTTTTAAGGAATTATTCCATACATGAAGTATTGGAGCAATGTCTAAAATTATGCCAACCCATACAATACCATACAATTAAAAGTCCTTGTGTTGAACAGTAACAGACAGAAATTTAAGTATCACTTAGGAGTTGCATGATCGCAATAGAAGTGCTCTGGCCAAATATATAGGTACCACAGAAAAGCGTGATCATTCCCCATGTGATCAGAAGATATCTGGGACAAAACAAAGCATAAAAACAAAAGGTTATTGTGAAAGTAAAAGAATAAGTATGAATTTTATTAAACATCAAAAACAGGATCCTAAAGCACTATGGTATTTATATCCCACTTCACTCACCTCATTGCAAGAGAAATTGACTCTGACTGCACCACAAATACTAGGCAAAGGCCTTTAATAAAAATGAATGCAAATTAACACAAAATTATATGAATATACACATGCTACCAAGATTCGCATTATACCAAAATGCACAGACACTGTTGTGAGAATCAAGCTAAAACCATTATTCTTATTTAAACTGGTCATATCATGAGGAATATTTTTATAATCAGAATGTAATAATAATAATATAAAACACATGAAAAAAAATGTGAATGTGAATATTCATTTTTAATTTGATAAATTATGGCATACAGAAACACTTTTTTTTTTTCAACACACATCATGTGGCATTGTAAAAGAAATCAAAAGACACAATTACCTGGAAATATAAAGATGAAGAAAGCACTGACTCCTCCGACAACACTGATCACTTTGCTAATGTCTGGATCAACCACTGCGATGAGAAGAGTGATTGTGACCCAGACTGTGGTCAAGGCAACACGGGTCCGGCTCTCGTAAGACTCTGTCACCGCTGTGTGTTTGTGTCGTCGCCGCAGCAGTGGATCCTGAATCACAGATCTACACACACAGACGTGTCACTTAATCTATAGATGTACAGTAACGCTTCTCCTAATAGCCATAAGACAGTTTGCTGTATACCTTCCAAGCAAGATAATGATGGGGTAGATGGTGATGATTGAGATTCCAAACAGCAGCCTGGCAACGATCATGGTCACATCACTCCCACTGTACGACATCAAAATATCAGGAGCAACGTTCTTCCCAAATGTCAGATACCCAAAGACTCCTACAAAATAGTCCTTGTTAACAGCTCATCTGTTAAACAATATGCTCATTAGTAAATGCATGTATGCCAGGTCAACCAGTTACATTCCTTGATAAAAAAAAAAAAAAAAAAAAAGTATGACTGTGGTCAGAAATATATAAAACCTTTAACCTCAGATCTGGCACAGCAACCAGTTCAGTAAATAATCAGAAATTAGAATCCTCAGAAATATTGTGTGAAATATAACTAGAAGAAGCTTTTAACGTTAAGACATTCAAGTCCACTTACAGGGCCAGGGACAACGTGAATGCAAAGAAGAGTTCAAACTTGTTTTTTCATTAAATTCACTTGAGTGCTCTTGAATTTAGTTACTTTAAAGAGGATTCAAATATGTGTACACACACTATTGTTCAAAATGTAATGAAGTAAAAAAATTAAAGATTTTAAATATTTATTTTAAAAGTAAGTCTTCCCTGTGTGCAAATGAATTTCAGAAGCCATACTCCAGTCCTCAGTGTACACATGATCAGAAAATCATATTAATATGCGCTTTGAATAAGATTTTTTGTCTTTCGTCACAACAATGTTGAAAACCAGTTGTGCTGCTAATATTTTTGTGTAAACGTGGTATTTTTTTCAGGATGCTTTAAATACTAAGTTCAAATGCATTTATTTAAAATAGAATTGTTTAGTGCCACTTTTAATCAATGCGTCCTTACTCAAAAAAAAACCTTTACAATTTACAAAATATATTATATATATATGAAAAAATTAACAAATTAAAATGGCTGTTAAATGTGATTTGTAAAATTCAGCATTCACAACACAAATTTGTTAATGTACGTGAAGCATGATTCCATATGAAGTTTTGGTATTGAGTTTCGGTAAATAAGCTTTAATTACTGACCGGTGAGAGAGTAGATGATGAGGCAGATGAACATGGATATCACAGAGATGAAGACCCAGTGGGACAACTTCCTGTTCTCCATACTACTGTAGACAGCAATGCAGGCCTCATGGCACTGAAACAGACACAGTATCAGCAGCACAAGCACAGCTGTGTTCAACATCTGATCTCCAGCACGCTGTGCCTGCACCGAAAAAAAGCTTTTCCTGTAATAACTAACTTTCAGCACTAGGCCATTTCTCACCGATTCCCCTGTTGCACAGATCTTTTCATATCTCCATTTCCCTCTTCTCTCCATTCCCGCCTTGTAATCAATCAGCTTCGGGCAGCGGACACAGAGTGATTCAGCGCTCTTCTGTTATGCCAGTGGACTTTTATTACATTTCTGACAATCCCCCAGCGTTGACAAATAAAACTCACCTCAAAGATGCACCATTTTTCACGCTTTGCATCTGACCTGACCTTAAATATTAATGCGAGAGCAAAAGCAATTTTGGCTTCCCCTCATTTGTGGACTGGAGTGATGATATTCAGTGAAAGAATTTCTCTTTTTTCCTCAAAGGTGAAATGGCAACATGTTGAATAAAAGCAAGAAAACTCACCTGAAAGCCAAAGCAAATAGTCGGGATGACGCTGAACATCGAAGCCCACAAGCTTACTCTAAATAATAATACAAATAATGATAGTTAAGCAGGTGGCTTTACAGATAAAAGTTCCTGTGACCTTTTGCTTTCAGTTGAATGAGCCAATGACATTCTCTCAGCTACATTCTTTCAGCATGACAGTAAGTTTTGTTGAGGCACGGCAAGAGGAAAAGATGCTTCTGAAGATGCTGGGATCTTTTATACAATTTGCCACTAAATTTGAAAGCTGCATCACTCCACACTCACCCACTGCTGTAAAGAGGCGACAGATTGATCTCATGGACGGGCCTCATGTGGTATTTCACAGTGACGGCTACAGTGAGATACGTGGCAGCAAAAGTTCCTAGAACACTGAGCAAAAATAAATATCAAAGACTATTGATGAGAAAATAAATGCGGCTGACATAAAACAAATTATCTTGATGATGCGTGAGGAAGAAAGCTTTGCTTATTAGTCAAAGCAGAGGAGAGTCATTTTAAAGCTATTCAAAATGTTGTGCACTGTCACTGCAATTGCACATAAAAGTCCGAATGAAAAACAGAAGCAATAATACCACTTCATAAAATTCATGAAAGCACAATCACAGTCTTTTTAATTCACTTACTCGCAACTCTTTCCACCTAAACAGGCTTCCCACAGTTTTGACCAATCAAATCCAAAAACCATTCTGACAAGTCTCAAAAGAATAATTTGTAAACTGTTGCACACAATTCACTAAAAAGAACCAGTTTAGAATCATTCACTCACAAATGGGACATCACTGTGACTTGTGAGTAAACGCCAATGTCTAACTGATGAAATACATCTTGAGCAGATCATAACTAGAAAAATAATCGCTATAGGAATTACCATTAAAACACAACTGTTAAAACTGAAAAAAACTGTGCTTTCTGAACAAGGGTTATGCATTATTTATATACTATTACAGCAATTATTAATATTTTAAATTAGCTTTTATTTTATTTTCAGCTTTTATTTTATTTTCAGTTTAAATTTGTAATTGTGTTGTGCTTTTACAATTTTCATTCATTTTTTATTTCTATTTATTTTTTAATTCAGATTTAGTACTTTCTGTACCTAGATTTATTTCAGTTAGTTGCCAAACAACTTTTCTCATTTTCAAGTATTTCATGTAATATGTATTTCAATGATCAGACATGACTTATAGTTTTAGTTAACAATAATAACACTGTTCTGAACAATACAGTCAAGAAAATAAGCAACAACAACAAAAACACTGACAGAATACAGTTCCTCACCTAGTATACTTCTGTATGCTGATCTCCTTTGGGACAGAGAGAGGGAAAATGAAGAAGAGACACAAATCTGTGGTCTGTGTACCAGTAGTACGGCATCTCTGATTCTGGCAAGCCTGTGATTAACTCATATATAGAGACACACACTGGGAGAAATGAATGGAGATGGATCAATGTGAGGATCTAATGGATAATGGCTACTTTACAAAGACACTATATGAGCAATTAGCAATAAAAAAAAGAGTTCAAAGTCCCATTAACGGCTTTACGTTGCTTACATTTCTGAAGCTGGTCAGCCACTATGACCAGAAAAGCAACAGATATGAAGAAGAGGTTGAAGACAGCATATCTCACAGAGGTTGCCTATGGCAGGACCGCACACATCTCTGACCACAGCCTGATATGTGTTTTGTCCACTGATTGAAGACGAATAACCCAGGATGACAAGTCCACTGATCAGGAACACAAGAGAAATCTATTTAAATAAGACAAAATATATAATATCATGACCAGAATTCAAATAAGTGGAAATATGTCATTCAGACTTCGTAGAGTTAATATGTATACACTGACCAAATAGTTCTCTCAAATGATCATTGGACACATTGGATAGATAATTCTTTTAGTGTGCATATAATCGATATAGTAGAAGCAACAGTGATGAAACCAGCTTAACTGAGTCATAAAATATTTAAAGAATCAGTGTTTCATTGTAGCAACCGCACAGAGTTACTTGCCATTTCCACAGTGACAGCTAAGTGAATTCCTCCAGCTTTCTCAAACGCCCAGGGAAAGATGAGAAGCCCTGCACCCAGAGCCGACTTCAGCATGATGAAAACCGCTCCTAACGAGCCCAACTTCGCTCCGTTTGTGTCCAGAGAGGGCTTTGTTAAAAAGCTGATGCTTTCTTTAGCCAGCTCCTCCATGTTCGTCCCTGTTTGGATCACTCTCTGAGGGAAATCAAACTTTAGGTCAGGTGAATGAGGGGTGGGAGGCTGGCGTTTCAGGCCGATCAAACGCTCTTCCACTATCTAGAGCAACTCTCTTGGTTAATTTACTGAAAAGCATTTGGGTTCATGCATTCATTTACAGCTGTACGACAACAATGTTACATAAAGACTTGTGTGAGTTAAATACCATCAGATTAAACAGTCATTGAGTAAGGTTGTTAAAAAATATAATTTAAATTAAAAATAAAAATACTTTTTTTCAGCAGGGAACTGTTAAAAAGAATTACAGAGCTGTTAAATTTTCACTCATACATTTTTTGGAATACCCAGTGGGCGGTTGCATAAAGGCTAGTCTTAAGTTGGTCATCTAAATGTTTTCTTTAAGACTGATCATAACTTGTTTAAATCAGTTACATAAAAATGTAGATTGGTCTAACTTGAATCTCGAAAAAAATAAAAACATTTAACAGCGTGTGTTCCAGGGGTGGGGGTTTGGCACTGGTGCTACAGGCTCAATGTCACTCGTCTGGAGCCCAAGAAAATCACAAGCAAGGCTGGGAACTTTCCAGAAATGAGGGACAAGTGGAACATGTGACCTCCTTTATGACAAGATTTGGGAAATCCACTTAAGCACAGATAACTGGTCAGGGTTAGTTCCCATGTTCTTCATGTCATTAACCTCTATCAGGTTTCGTCACCTGGAAGGGACTGGTGACATTTTCACAGGCTATTCTTCCCATTAAAAATGGATCAGGAATGAGATTCAGAGGGGCTTCCCAGCACCTATCACTTCTAATGGAATTAGTCGATTTCACACTGGCCTGAAGCAAAAGAGAAGGAACTACAGGACTGCTTAGCAGACAGTGTTGATCCGATTTAGAATGAAGAACACCAGCATTCAATTACAGGGAGCCGGTTGTGTGGGACAGTCTGAAGAATGCTTTTTACCTTGGGAAACTCAATTTGTTATATTTCTTGCACTTTCAGTGATTCCCAATGCGGTTTAAAAAGATAGCCTAATAAATGTTTGCAGATATATTTATCAAACAAATTCCATAAAAACAGTAATATTGTGAAATATGACCATTTAAAAATGTAATTGATTCATGCGATGGTCTGCTGACAAAGCTGAATTTTCAGCAGCCATTACTCCAGTCTTCAGTGTCACTTGCTGAGTAAAAGTATTTCTTTCTCTTTTTTTAATCTTACTTGGCCCAAACTTTTTAATGATAGTGTACCACAAAAATATTAAGCAGCAAAACCTGTTTTCAACACGAATAATGAGAAATGATTCCCGAGCACCAAAGCAGCATATTAGAATGATTTCTGAAAGATCATGTGACACTAAAGACTAGAGTAATAGCTGCTAAAAAAAAATCAGCTTCACAGGAATAAACATTATTTTTAAAATAAAGAATGTGCATTTAATTCTAATTTAATTAAAGGTGTTTGTAACTCGTTAGATATATGACAGCACATATCTTTGTGTGTGGTGTAATGAAGATAAACACAAAAAGATGGACCAAGTCATATATGGCTTTCCTCCAAATAAATGTCCTGAAGTGAGATTTTACATCTGAGCAGAACAATGTTCAGGCAAATTAGTGGGCCACACAGTCAAACCGCGACAGCATCATCCATCTTAAGCACATATATCTTACGCAAACTAAGAATAAATAGGTTAATCCATCATCAAAAATAGCAAAAGTAAACATAACCGTTGCATAGGCACATATACTTCTGATGGTTTACCTGAATCATCCCTTGGATAAACAAGATAAACACTGTTCTTGTTTTTTCCTCCATTGTAATGTTATATGAAGACTGTCATCTAAGATTTATTAAAGACAGAGGCAGGTTTTCTTGCTTTATATCGGATAAGATATATTTAAAACACCAACAACAGTGAAATCATGATGGCTATTTACAAAATATGTAAGCACACAAGTTTTATAAAAAAAAAAACCGTCTGACAATACAAAAATGAGGACAGGTGGAAACAAGTCCAATATGTTAATCAAGGAAACTGAATAGCTGGTTTCGGTTGTCCAATTTGTCAGAAAGCAAGGGTCAATAGTCAATTATTCAACAATAAATTAAAAAAAAGGAACATTCTTCCATTTGGTCACTAAATTGAAAGGCAAGTGTTGAATAAAGACAAGAGAAGGAACACTGATGTCCAAACAAGGCCCTCATCTGGGCGCAGGTGGCTGGTTCATCTCAAGAATGTACAGACACAGCCCTTCAGATCTCATTATCATGGGGTTACGGCATCACACACACCGCAGGGAAGACTGTTCCCCGCTAGTTTGTCCAGATGTGGTATATAGCGGATCATACGGTGGGGTTTTTGCCTGAGTGTGGGGTTTGTGGTTGCTGTTGTTGAAGGTAAAGCGGTCGTTTCACTCTGGGTTTTCTGCGCTTGGGCTTGCTCTTGGCCTTGGTCAGTTGCACCACAAAGAAGGAAAGAACAACCATGGCACCGAGAAACGCAAACATTGGGATGGTCTGGCCCACCTCTTGATTATAGCGGCCGGGCATTATTCCTGAGAAAAACACACATGGATTACTGCAATGGGTTGGCTGAATTGTAAAAAGCCCTTTTGTGGGTTACATCTGGTTGATTATTTCCTAAACATGCAGCAAAAGTTCCTTCCTCACCTCCAGGGATATCCCAGGCTCCACTTTCTCCAGGAGACAGAGGTCGAACCTGAGGCCGATATGGCCTCACATTAGGCAAAACAACCTTGTCCATGTCCACTGACAGTAGCTTCTGGTGCTTCCACAGATTGCTGAGAACAAATAAATGTCAACAAACCTTGTCAGATGTAGATATTTAAAGACAATGCATCCAAATTTAGATTTGTTTCCACTGACAGTGCAGTAGTTAAGAATGGCAGTGGTCTCATGTGTACTGACCTAGGAGCAGTCTCATTAAGCGGCTGGGGTTTAGCCCAAGACAGATGAGGACATGCAGGTAGAGGACGAGGCTTAGGGTCACCCAGATGAGCCTCCAGCAATTTGGAGTAACGGTAGAGGTGATTGCCTACCGAAAAATAATAATAATAATAATCATAAAAATATCATCAGATTAAATCCAATTCATAAAAATGAATGAATTCATTAAATGAATTAAAAATAATGAATTAAATTAATTAAAAACAAATTACTTATAATTAATTAAAAAGCAATAATAATCATTTAAAGATAATTACAATAAACTGAAAATAATGCATTAATAAAAATAATTAATGAATGTAATCATTAAAATACTGAAAAATAATGCATTAAAAAAGAATTACAAATAAAATGACTAAATTAATGAAAAAAATACACATTAAAAATAATGTGTATGTAAATTATGAATTTAAATGAAAATGTAAATGCATTACAATGAATTAATACAGTACAGAAAAATTATTCAATAAGTATTAATTTACCTTCCAATCTCTGTGGTAGTGGCCTGTCTGTGCCTGTAGGGGGCACCACTCTGTTTTTAGAGTGGGTGAGGCTGGGTGGAGCCATGCTATAGGAAGTGTACTGCAGCAGAGCATCCAGAAGCCAAAAACAGTCTAAATGGAGAAAAGAGAACCCAAACACATTGAATTAAATTAACAAGTCCCAAAATTTAAAAAAAAAAAATATTTTAGTGGGGATAGGTTTTTTTTTTTTTTTTTTTTTTAAACTATCTCAGACATGTTTGTCCAAATTGTGAGCTTATATACACAACAAATGGCCATTACCTTTCTGTCTATGACTGTCATCAATACAGTTGGAGTCTCCGTAGAGTGCTATGCGGCCTCCCCCCTCAGAGGGTGTTTGGTACAGTCCAAGCACAGGCACATTTTCCACCACTGCTGTCTCTTGTTTCAAGACCTCCAGACCTAGAAAATTTGAGAATGTCAGATCACAATAACAAGAGGATTAAGAATACAAGGCAGCCTTTAGCTGGTCTCCATGGATACAGCAGTGATGTGAGGTGTACGATCACAGCAGGTGCCGTGTACCTTGATCCTTTAAGGTCTGAGCGATGACAATCCCATCCTCAGGAAAACGAGCGATGCTGCACCCCGAGGCGTAATACACTAAAAGCAAAAGATATGGTATATTATTGAAATCTAATTTTTGTTTTAGGCAAACTTGTCACCATTAAAAGTCTACTCAATATCATGTATTTAGCAAGAATCTATGATACAGCTACGTTATAGCGAGAAGTTATAGAGTCTTACTGTCATGATCTGCCATTGTGAAGTCTCCCTCATACAGACCATCACTGAAGGCCATACCCCACACTGAGATCAGGTCATTCAAGGCTGGCACGTTAGCTCCCCCTGTGTCCGGCATCCACCATTGCCTGCAAATGTGTAAGGCATGTTTCAAAATTTGCCTTTATTTGATAAACAAAACATGATTGTCCTGAATTGGACACTTTACTAAGAGCCCAATTTAAAAAGTATTTGTCACATCCAATAATAGAAACCACACAATTTTAACCCACCCCCCCCCCCCCCCCCACAAAAATAACATGAGTTTTTAATTAGGGCACTTAAATACCCTAATGGGAAGCACAATTTATTTAAATTAGGACAGAAAAACTTAACAGAAGATAATTGGAAAATTAGACAAACCCATCGCTGAATAAAAATGTCAGGTGAAATCACAATTAATCAAGTAACTAGCAAGGCAGTCTTGACACAAATTACGGTCTATTGAAACGCTAACTTTCTGTGCAATAGCATTAGTTAAGTTTTCTGCCATATACTGTGGTGTCCAAACAGCTTCAGAACAACTGAAATATGAGGTTTTTTATTTATTTATTTAAACCTACAGAATTAGTAAAAGGTTGCAGGATTAAAGCAATAAGAAAGTAAAAATATTAAAGAAATATTTTCCATGACCTAGAAATACATAATTAACAAATGTTTTGTTAACATTTGTTTGTTTAAAAAAAAAATTCTTTAAACAAAAAAAATATTTTTACTAATGGCCTCGGACTATTGGACCCCACTGAACATTCACCCAGAATTACATGCAGTACAGTGGACTGATAATGAACCTTTTAAAGATAGAGACAGTGACACAAAATATTACGATATGCCTTGATGTTCTCAGTACCTGGTGTTCTCATCATAGAACTTGACTTTTCTCATGACTGATGTGTTGTACCAGTCACTGAAGATGATGAGAGACAGGCCGTTATCTATGTCCCTCCTCAACTTGGTGATTTCCTCTGGAAAATACTCTTCCTCACTGTCTACCATCAGCAAGGTCCCTGTAAACATGCATGCAGAGACAGATGACAGTTGATTTCCATCACTACATGCACCACAAAACCAATTCATCTTCAAGACAGAATCCTTTATACAGAAAATACTCCACTAGATGAACACCTACCATACTGACTGGCATCAAAGCATGTGATTGGTGCACCTAAGACCTCGACAAAGTAGCCCATGCTGCGAAGGTGCTGATACATGTCTCTAAAGTTAGTGTGAATATGATCACCATTCCTTCAAAACAAGAAAAATGGGGATAAAAAGGTTTCTAGAAACAAGCTATGAAATGCTGCCCTCTACAGATTTTTTTTCACAGTAAAATGCTTTTTCGAACAACTGATTGAATGTGGATTATTTTTGGTGGTCGAGGCTCACCAGTCAAGTGGATCATTTTTCATGCGCAGGTTGTCTCGGGGGAAGTAGCCAGGCGGGTAGCGTAGGTTGTGGTACTGATCCCACAGAATCCTCTTACTACGTGGTGGGGTAGGGACAATCTTTACCTTCACTGGTAACTTAACAGTAGAGGTCATCTCACCACCTATTGCTGACTGGATACAAACACACGAAAAACAGACCACAGCAGGTCATGATCTCAAATTACACTACTACAGTCTGAAAGAAGTGTGGTCATAAACCAATACAATTAACTTATGATTTAAGGAGAAGAGCACTTTCAAATACAAATTAAAATAGCAAATTATCACCTTACTGGAGATTTCAGGGACAGTACTGTTACTCACATCATTCTCTGCTGGTGAGGCCACTGTAACCATGACATGACCCTGAGCAATCCCTTCCCACGATGCAGCTTTCTTGGCCACAGATATGGAAACAGCCAGGTATCCGGCCCAGGGCCAGAGTACAGGCGAGTAAGACACCGCCACATCCACATAATCCCCATTCTGAGGAAGGTAGGGCTGCCAGATGGGCTGCGGATATAAAACATAACTGAGCTTAATCAAATGCACCATGAATTTTTGAAATTACAATTTAACGTAAAAAGTTTACATTGTGGTCTATCTATTTATTACTGCCTACCTTGTCCACAATCCTTCCCGTCACACCCATACCATTAAGAATGGTCACGTTGACAATCGTCGGCATGCCACCGTAGTAAATAGGCTGAGAGCAGTAGGGCCACATGTACGGGCACTCAGTCAGATCTATGTAGCTCGGACTCAGGCTAAAGAATTATTTAAAAAAAAAAAAAAAAACAACACCATCAGAAATTCATTAGAGGACGATGACCACACTGAGAGCCAGTGCAAGATAATGAACCGGGTCAAATCTACCCTTTAATCAGGCTGTAACATAATTCAATCTTAATGAGTGTGCGATAGAGATGCCTGGCTACATTTTAAATGAACCAATTCAGCATACATGAATAAGATAATGTGAGCATGCTACGTGAGCAGAATGCTAGTCAAAGAGCAGAACACTATATTTGTGCAGATGCCAGAGACATGCCTGGCTTGTGGCTTGTAGCTGTTAAGGATCTGGTAGGCTCTGAGTAAATCGAGTTTGCCATGGCCCTGCTCAAACATGTTGACGCCTGGCAGCCTGCGTGCGGAGGCGATCAGGGCCTGCTTCATACTGGCCGGGTTCACCAGCTCTCTGTTCAACACAGTGCTGGAAAGACAAAAGACCAACACAGCTCAGTTAAACGGATGTGGGTTGATGGGATATCATTTCAGTGCAACCGCAGGTTGAGGACTGGAAAACAGGCTTAAAAGAAACACTGGCACATAGTGACTCAGAGGCCATAAAACAGAGGCAGATGGGGTCATGTACCTATGAGAGACTAATACAAATGAGAGCAATATAAATGAAAGAGATAGAAAGGAATAGAACTGAAGGTGGTGAAATGAAAACAGTATAAAGTGGAAACACTGGCAAATTATGTTAGCCCATCACAGTCTGGGAGGACAGACTACATCAAATATACAGCAAAAGCTAGTAAAAGAGAAACTATGCCATTCAATTCCCTGTGAAAAATAAGATTGATTCGGTAAATTCATTTGTTTCTTGTTTTTCTTTTCTTGCAGGATGAATTAAATTTTTCTGTCATAAGGACAAAGGAAAAACAATAAGGCACTTACGCAGAAAACCATAGGTTTAGGGGACCAATTTATTTAGTTCATCTTCATATCAGTTGTGTGTGAGTGGTGCGTTTATAGCAATAAATGTACAAAGTACAGGTGAGCCCACTATCAATCTCTATCAGCACCCTGATAAAGCATCAAACACAGACCTAATAATGAAACCCTGATCTGAATCACTGATCAAAATGGATATAAAAATGTCTACACCTGACATTATTAAAGTGCACTCTTTTATTAAGTATATAGGCCTGAAATCAGACACCCCTAATTTAGGTGTCGAGTATATAAGATGAGATTTTTTTTATTTTTGAAATAATTTAATTTTATTCGGCAAGGAAGCATTAAATTGATTTTTTTTAAAAGGTGAGAATAAAGTCTTTCACACTGTTACAAATAGTTTATATTTCTAATAAATGCTGTTCTTTTGGACTTTCTATTCATAAAAAAAAAATCACGAAAAATGTATCACTTTTCACAAAAATATTAAGATTATAATAAGTAAAACAAATGTTTCATAAATACTAAATGATTCCTGAAAGATCTTAAGAGTAGAGTAATGGCTGCGGAAAATTAAGTTCTATTTTTTTTTTTTTTTAAATGGTCCCACAAAACAAAAATCTGAAAGTGAGTTTGTAAATGTTAATGCAAAGCATTTTTGGAAACTTGTCAGTTTCATATTATTTTTGTTCATCTATCTCACCTGGCCAGTAGTGTGACAGCTCCGGCCACTACAGGTGATGCAACACTGGTGCCAGAGAGAGAACGACAGCCCTCCTTCAATCCTGAACCACGCACACCAGAGCCGTACGTCACAATGTCAGGCTTCACCCTGCCATAGCCACCTGGCAGCTCCTGATCAACAGGTAGCACAGAAAGCAAAACAATGATTAAACCGAGCCGACAAGACAGACTGACAGATATTGTGACGAGTGGAAAAGAGAGCAGCATGTTACCTCAGTGGACATTAAATCTAAATTCAGCAGTCATACATGGCCAGCAAGAGTGCACTTCTTTATAATGGCTACTGGGATGTTGGTAAGTTCGATAATAAACTGATTCACAAATTTTTATTTGCATCATTGGCCAAATTTTTTTGAATGAAATCCAAAACATTTTAATATATTTAGGTAAACATTGTTGTTTATTATTTCAATGGTGTATCTAAATAAAACATGCCTTGATTATTTTACCTAGACTACAATTAAATTTTTTTTTTAGCAATGTCACCCAGTTCTTTAACTGGGAAATCCATTTTCATTTATCTTATCTCAAGGATATTCATTTATTTGCAACTTTATTGAAAATCTACAAAGCTGTAATTCTTTGAACAACTTCAAAGGTGCAATAGAGGGTTTTTACTAAGTCTTTTGAAGTGCATGTACATCTCTTCAATTTATTCTCCTTCCTGAAGCGGGGGAGGCCAGGTATCTCCAACTCTGTGTAGCAGGAGGTGTCTGTCTGCCCTTTTGAAGTCAGATCAAAATGCACAAACATGTTCTAACTGGCCTCTTTAGGCAGCTGCACAGGAAAAATGCAGTAATGTGATGTCACCAAAAGACAGAACGCACCCATGTTGTCATGCCCCGGGATGAGAACCTGGCAATGTTGTCCTCAAAATCAATCCCTCCAACACCAATTACATCCATCTGATCTGCTGGATTGTTCAGAGTTCTGGAAGACAAATACAATTTTTTTTTAAATCAGTATCAATAGATATGTTGGGAATATTGGCCAAATCTAATATAATTTGTGCTTAAACTACTTTTCTTACCCATAGAGTGGGCCATCATTGCCAATAGCAGATACCATAATCACCTTGTTGGCTGTGAGCTCCCAAACCTTGTTAAACAAGAGTTTTTATTAGAGCACTACATTTCAGAGAGCATAAACATTGATGTACAGTGTATTTTTACACTGCACCTTTATTCAAATTTGTTGGCCCTTATCAAAACTGAGATGTTTCTCATTTTTAGTTTGCTTTGGACAAAAGCACCTGCAGAATGAATAAATGTCCATTTAATTTGTCCATACCTTATCAACAAAAGGATGGTCCATAAAGTCTGGTCCCCCTATACTGAGATTTAAGACGTCTATCTTCTTCAGGATGGCATAGTTAAAGGCATCTAAGAACCAGGAGGTGTAGGACACCTAAGAAGAAGAAGAAAAAAAAATAAAAATAAAAAAGAAGAACATATGCGTATGTGGAGATGTGTAAAAATCAGCCTGAATAATTATGTAATAATATACAAAAACTGAAAACCGATACCAGTTAAAAGAACTGAGCAGTATAAACAAAAATACTATGGAAGTTGATGGGGACCAGAAATTCTTTGGTTTACCACATTCTTCAAAAGAGCTTCTTTTGTGTTCAGCAGAAAAAAGAAATTCATACAGGTTTAGAACAGCTTGAGGATGAGTAAATAACAGATTTTTCATTTGGGTGAACTACCCCTTTCTTCAGAAATCAATCTAACATGCTGATCTGGTGCTCAAGAAACATTTCTTATCATCAACGTTGAAAACGGTAGCGCTGCTTAATACTTTTTGTGAAAACTGCATTACATTTTTTAAAACATTAATTTACACGCTTATCCAGCAAGGATGCATTAAATTGATTGAAAGTGGTTGTATAGGATCATGGATTTGAGTGTTGTGTGCTACCTGGTTATTAGTAAAAACCCTGAAGATATGAAGCTCAGAATCAGGAGCGAATCCCTGGCACTCTCTCATGCTGGCAATAACCCCAGCAACAAAGGTACCATGACCCAACCCTGAAGAAAAAATGTGAGACAGAAAGATAAAAGCCCCCATTGGATTCCACTGATCCCCAGAGCAACGCCCCTCTGAACAATTCATCTGGGTTGATTCAGTCAACTTCACTCAGAGCGCAATAATGATTAATTAAAAGATGTTTAAACTTGTATCATGACATTGTTTCATGTCTAACCATCATCCAGTGTTTTCTCATTGGTCCAGTTGGTTCTTTCTTTAACATTCTTAAAGTGAGGGTGCTTCTCACTCAGCCCAGTGTCAAATACTGCTACCTTCACCCCAGAGCCTGCATATGAACACAAACAGGAACACAAGCTTCATCGCAAACCTGATCTCCAAAAGGAGTTGAACATTAATTACAACATCCCATTCTTTAACACATACCAGTGTGTCCCATCTGCCAGAGCACATCTGCTTGCAATATCTGAGCGACATGTCTGGGGATGGCCCGTAGGAGACGGCGACTGGAGTGTCTTCCTGTAGCATGCCAGAATCCAGAGCCCAGAGACAGACTGGTTCTCCTGAGTGGCCTTGATGACTGCCACGACTGCCACTTCTGCACCCAGCGTGTGTCATTGCACGGGGACGCCCCATCACTGCCCGCTGAAAGAGAAAAGGAATGAGAAATTATATTTCATCCCATTTGATAATTTTATTTGTGCCATGAATATACTGTGTTATAAACAGCATAAAAGAACCTCTACTGGCTGACATACTTCTGCCAACTCATGCCCTCATGTCACCAGGCCCTAGGGAGGAGGATTATTAAAAATGCTCACTTCAAATAATAATTTTCCCGCGACCAACCCCACACCCCATCATGTAATTAATCACTCTTTCAAGCCATGTTCCCCCTTTAATCTGCACCCCCACCCTTATATCCTCACAACTGTATAAGGGACTTTACCCCCCTGACTCATAACTCAAGAGCACTTTTCTCAGTAGAAACCATTGCCCCAGAACTTAAAATAAAAATAAACTCCATTATCATGAATATTTTAAGCCGTAAAATAAATCAAAGTTCAACAACAAGGATTTTAATAATTCAACTATGTACCTGTCCTGGTAATATAATATAATGTAATGTAATATAATATAATATAATATAATAATAATATTGATTCTACAACTATATATCTAATTTATAAACACTTTTGCTGGAAAAAGATGATATAGAATAACCCATTCTAACTGTTTCTAAGACTTGCTAGATAACTATAACGTGGCAACATATTTAAATCAACAACACTGGCCCAAAAGTAACAATAATGTAAAACTGATTTTTTTTTAAAAAAGGCAGTAAATATTGACAAAACGTGCACAGTATCAGATTCTGTCCATTTGTCTAACACAAACCTAACCACACGGTATCAACATCTACACCTTCATTTGCACTTTTATTGGCTCTTTGAATAACTTCTGGTGAGATCAGAGATAGCCTAAGCTTTCAGGAATATTTACACGTTTTTTCAAACTGAGCAGAGAGATAACCCAGTGAGACCACAACATTCCCTATACCCGTACACGTTTACATAGAAAAGCTGAAGAGTGAAAAGTTACAACAAAAAAAAAAAAAAATTTAAAAAAACTCTCGTAAAGTGCAGGTGCAGCACTTGGAAAGGAATCGTAGGCGTTTAAGCGAGCAAACCACTTTGACCAGCTCTGACAAGTCTTCCTCTCTGGCTGATTACTGCTCATTAATTCACCCAAAGCTATACTAGTGCATATACTGTAATTATATTACATTTCAAGCCCCCACTCGTGCTCTTGTAGAGCTGACCCCGACATCATTTAAATGATAATTACTTGCATATATGCTCTCAAACTGTGACATGGGGTTATACTTAGAGGCACTTTGGTTTCAGTAATAAGAACAAAAATACATCATTAGCTGCTATTAGTTGGCTCTCTTTCTCTAAGCTGTGCTATGTATAGACTGTGGATGAAGAGTGAGATACCCTAGCGTGTGTGGGTGCAGACTGGTGGAGCAGTTCTCAAGCAGTTCCTTGAGAATTATTCCAGAGTGGTTCTGTCTGCAAAAATGTATTTTAGCTACATTATGAGACCAAACCCAGTGATGTCCAATTCAAGAATGGACTTATTCAATGGATATGGCTCTTTTTAATGAATCAAAAGAACCAACTGGAGAATCAAACAGCATTGAACAAGACTCATTGACTCAAATCAATCTGACAACTTTCTGATGGAAAAGCTGAATTTTTAGGAGCCATTACTCCAGTCTTCCAAGTGACATGATCCTTCAGAAAGCATTCAGATAGGCTGATTTGGTGCTCAAGAAACATTTATTATTATTCAACAGCTTTTTTTTTTTTATTCAACAAATTTTCAGGATTCTTTGATGAATAGAAAGTTCAAAAGAACAGAATATTTGAAACCGATATAAAAGTCTTTAAACTTTTGAATGGCATTTTACACTATAAAAATCAATAGTTGGAAGAAAAAAAACTCAATGTTTTTTGGGTTGATGCCAAAAATCTTGCAGTAAACATCAGATAAGCATTATAGAAAAGCCTTGTAGCTTGTTTAGGGTGCTGGTAAAGGAAGATGTGAATAGAGAGGAAGTCATTCTATTATTATTATACAGGAGCAGTGCCAGTAAACACCAATCACTCTCCCAGAGTCTCAACACTGACAGCAGATTTGCATAGAGGTGCGATTTCTTTTTTTATTCTAGTGATGGAAAACTCAGTGTGCAAAGACAGAACATTCTTTCACCTCAAACACTTTTGAAAGCCATTTCCTTCACCCCATGCAGTAAATAAACACTCCCTATTCGGTTCACCCCCTGCTGATGACTTTCCTCCCTGCAGTCACCCCAAAGAGAGCGGGGGAGGAACAAATTGCACGTAACCTGTGTACAGCACTGCAGGGTTCAAGTGTGATTTATAAATATAATGCTATGTAGGTCTGGGCGACAAAACGGTATCGATATTTATCGACGGTACACCATCTTCGATAACGATATAAACATTTTTTCGATATAGCGCACGATATATAGGCACATACTATGAGTGAAGCAGACAGCACACACAAACACAAACAAGAGTGCTGTGCCTGCTTGTGATGAGGAGATAAAGAATGAATATTAGTCGAATTTAAAATAAACATTTGCATTTGAATGTTATGAGTGCGTCAAGTGAGCGTCATCAGTGGCGCACGAGATGCAGTGATGTAAGTGACGTTATTGTATTTTAATGTTTTGTTAGTCTAGCCCAGTAGTCTCCAACCATTTTTACACCACGGACTGGTTACGTTTGGAAAATATTCTCGCAGACCGGCATATATATATAAGCTATATCTAGTTTATAAATAGATTATATAGTGGTTCAACGCATATTATATTCTTTCTTTTTGGGTTTGAGTCTCACAGATCGGACATTTTTTCGGATAAGCAAGAAAAAATAAATATTTTAAGCACAGAGAATGACAATGCCGTGAAGGGTTTTTGACATAGGCTCATTTTATGTGTATGTACAATCAACGCACAACTTGGCCTATCATCCCCCACCCCACGCTGTTTGAAACACGTCTCTTGCACGGGCTTTGATTTTGTGCGAGAACAGCGAGTAATGAATTTCATTTCTTCTAGTGGTTTAAAATTGCTTGTACGTGTAAATTGGCAAATTAATCTGCGAATCACGTGCGTGCCGAACGGTAGGGTCTCATTCGTACATATTACGGATCAACTGCGATCCGTTTAACTCCTAATATGTGACAGATCAGAGCAATCTTTCATTTACTTATTTAACATGAAATTGTCAAATTGCTACTCCATATTGCATACAAAGAAAATACTGAATAATTAGAACAATCATTAAAAATAATAAATACGTGTAATCAACAACATTTTTTCCAGAATGTTCTTGCGACCCGGTACAAATTCTTTCACGGCCCGGTAGTGGGTCTCGACCCGGTGGTTGGGGACCTCTGGTCTAGAACACGAGACACGCCGCTGCTGCGTTATTCATTCAAAATATTAGAGAAATATAGAAACTCAATGCGGAGAAGATCTTGAATGGGTTAAAACTGAAACCAAGCCATTCACACAAAACGCATATTCAGCGCATTTTTTTTAGACTGACAAATATGACTACTGCACTCGCATCTCACAGAAGAGATGTATAGAAAGCCATGCAAAGTTAAAACAGTTTAAACTTAGAAAACACATCACGAATTTGTGGAGATTTATTCCTTTTCACTGCGTCTCATAAGTCTTTAAATGCAGTCTGTGTGAATGGCGATTCGGCTCTTTGTATTAAGCAATTCATAAATACATGATGCTGTTTTGTTCATAATTATGCAATTTACGAAATCATTCACTGCATTATTTTGCTCATTGCGCCCTCCTGTAGCCTCGGGAGACAATTAGACCTATACAATAAAGACCTATTTAATCTGCATATAAAACATTAGAAATTAGATATCCGTTTAATTTTTATTGTGTTTGATTGTTCAAACAAAAAAAAAATATCTGTTCGTCTCAAATTGTGTTAATTATAAATACAGTGGTTAAATGTAAACATTTTTTTCTATTGCTTTGTTTTAAAAAAGGTCAATAATTATCGATACCGAATGAAATGAAACATTATATAGTTGATCATTTTTTTTAGCTATATCGCCCAGCCCTAATGCAATGTACTAAGAATACTATGTTTTAGTACATTTCCAGTAAGGCATAGTACAGAATTATAACAGTATTATGCTTATGATCTCAATGTCAGTGTTATGGCAGTAGAGTATTACTTACAGTCAGTCAGTTTGAGGCTGCGGAGGACCATGCGCTGGGGCGTCACTCGTTTGATGTAGGGGTGGTCCTGAAGGGTGAGCAGGCTGCTGCGAGCATTCTGACGGATCTCCACCACCTCAAAGTCACTGGGGTAATCACTGGCAGGATTGTCCCGCCGTACGATGCGCCAGTTCACTGCATCCACATCTCGCAGGGCGCTGCTGATGAAATCACTGCGTGCTTTGGCTGTGAAGTATCCATTAAATGCAACAATGTACTCTAGAAAAGACAAAGAGAGAGACCAGAAGATATTGCAAAACCTCACAGGACAACTGCACTTGTATTTACTGAGGAATGCAACTTTAGCAAGGTGTAGCATTCACTTGGGCATTGGGCCCAAATAGAGACAGAACGAGACGTCAAGACATCATTCAAATGGATTCAATCTTGCATTAACCACTACAATAGAGCCTTTAACAGAAATAACGTCTACCGATTAAAACTTCAGGACAGGGTGGGTATAGAGGAACACCCAGTCTTTCTTTGCTCAACAAACCTGAACAGAGAGACTATCAGAATGCCTTAAAATATGGCCGTCCTCCAGAGTTCTTGACGCATCTTATAATAAAGCCAAAAGTGCATTGGGGAATGCAATGCAGAATACATTAAGAGTTTAGTGGCTTTGGGGACAGCAGAGAGAAACAAATGCTAATAATAAAAAATACAATTAAAGTCGGTATGAAAAATTAATCTAGGCCTATTTTCTAAAATGCATGTGAACAATTCATCCATGCACATTTAATTTTTTTTAAATGACCGCAATTGTCAATCAAAAGGTCATATCAAAAACACTTCCTACATCTATTGTTGTTGACGTTTAAAGCTGCATGTCTAATCTATTAAGCACATTAATCTATAATTTGGTAGAAGCTAATTCATGTAGGCAGATGTCAACATGAATGGGACCCATGCAATCATCCTCGAACCATTAACAAAATGTTCACTTGCAACAGTGTGTTTTGTGCGAAAACTAAACTAAAATAAAATTTGTATTATGAACCACATACTTAAATGTACAACATAAAATATGTCCTGAAGGAAAACCAGAATGAAGATTGAAATACATGCAGTCAGATTAGCAAACAATACGCTTTGTTCAAAATTTAATTTACAAGAAACGTCATACTGAATTAAATTATTGGCACATAAAATCTCCTTGCCCATCCCACAATTCATAGCTGAGGGTGAGGGAAGTGGGAATTAATTAAACATTAGAAGATGGCACAAAGGTTGCATTCATAGAGCAGCAATCAGGCCACTATAAATAACACATTATGTTCTGGTCTTGTATACTCACATCCACACCACACCCAAAATAGTGAAATGTGTGCCCTGTGAAAACAACGCTGGACTCAGATTAAGTCTTAGAAATGTATTGCCAACAGTCTGGGCCAGCCGCCAGCAAACACACTCAAACACAGAGCATAGGGCACAATCCAGCCAATGAATGAACAGAGAGCTGCAGCACAGTGGAGTACATTACACCAGCACTGTTTGACCTGAAGAGCTCACGTTTTGTCCTGCCCTAAATTACAACGGGAAGGGCAACAGCTGCTTTAAATCCTCAATAAACTCCATAAATGGGTTGACAGCTGATTTTCAGTGCAATAAAATGTTATCAACAACACTAAAAAGTAAATTACAATGACAATTAAATTATTAATTACATTTACAATTAAATTACATACTAAAACACAATGTATGAACATGTTGTAGTCAACGAGGAATTCAGTGTTCTCCTGGTGGTCAACACCCTTAAACAAACCTTAGACAACTGGCTAACTATAAGCTAAATTAATCCTACTTTTGTTACAAACACAATAAGATAACATTATAAACTTACAACAATAACATTACTTACCATGCTTGACCACTTTGGTAGAAAAGTCCAGTTTTAGTGTGAGCTGCGAGCAGTTTGGGCTCAAGAGTGCATCAGCATTTAGAGGAGAAGGAAAGGGCGTTGAGAAAGGTCCACTGTCTTCCTCTGTGCCCACCAGAGGAAATCGACACCCTAAAAAGGCCACAAGCAAGCACAGCCGTACGTTCATGGTCGCTGCAGTCAGTTTCTGGTCATTGCCCATCTAAAGATACACGTGTCCTCAAAGGTAAAAAAACATGAATGTGTATATGCAGTTTTTAAATAGTTTAAGTCCAGAATGCAGAGAAGCCTGAATAACACATGGCTTGAGTTTTCATTTCTTTCTGCGTTTTCTCTCCATTGTGTGTCTGTGGTCCAGTGGAGGTGATCAGTGTGGCAGCCTGAGGAGGAGGAGGGGGACCATTTTTTACAAAAAGAGTAAAACAGTCTACTGTAGATCAGGAGGGGTGTTCATCTGGTGATGGGCTTCCTCACAATGACCAATGGGTTTTTTATGCTTTCTGCAGACAGATAAGAGACAACACAATAGTTATATTTAGCTAGTTGCTTAAAAAAAACATCAAATGACACTTTTACTCAGCATGGATGTTTTAAAATGTATCAAAAGTAACAGTAAAGACATCAATCATGTTTTTTTTTACTTTTTACTCAAAGAATCATTCATTTCTCACAGTTTCACAAAAATATTAAGCAGAACAAATGTTTTCCACATTGATACAAATAAGATATGTGCAGCAAATCAACATATTAGATTGTGACACTGAGATGCGTACGGACTACAGAACAGGCACGCTTGTGATACAGGAATAAATTACATTTTAAAATATATTCAAAGAGAAGACAGTTATGTAAAATAGTAATAATATTTCACAATATTACTGTTTTTACTGTATTTTTTATTAAATAAATGCAATGTTGGTGAGCATAATAGACTTTCAAAAACATTAAAAGACCTTACCGACCCCAAAATTTTGAACAACTTGACTTTTTTTGGATTAATAAAAAACTTTTTTGGCTGATTGTGGACTTTTTGTACTAGACATCTCAGTTCTTCCACTGAAGCTCAAGATGCTCTTTGGTTCATCTCAAACTATGCTGGAGAACATGATCATCAGGTTTTACACAAACTTGTGGAGTTCATGCAGCTCAAGTGCTGCCGTCATTAAAGACATCTAGAATGATGCTCATAATTAGGGCTGCACGATTAATCGAATGTGATTGTCATGCGCATTTTGTTAGTAATGCCGGTTCTATAATCAGCAGTAAATCATCATCACGTGCTTTCAGATGGAGCAGAATTTACTACAAATAGCCGTAGTTCACTGACAAGTTACTCAAATTTTTTTATATAAAGAAATAATTTGCAGACAATTTTATTGCGCGATTATGAAATCGAAGATATCGTTCGCGATAATGACAGCTGTTTTGCATCTCAGTGAACTACGGCTCTGTGAAGTAAATGCTGCTCCATCTGAAAATACCACATTTAATAAAATTTTTACTCCAAACTCACTTCATAACGTCAGTCGAGTGTTTGAAATAAATCCTTCTGTAAGATGATGTGCTTCTTACACAGAATAAGGCACGCAACATATTCATAGTATTAAGCAGTATAAAGGCATTGCATTATAAATATAATTTATTTTAATTAACATAAAGGATAGAACAGAGAAAACCGTATATGCCGTCGTCGTGGTTTTAGTCACGTGAAATGAATGAAAGCAGGAACTCTGTTATTCAGCTGCAGCGATAGGCATTTTCTGGGTTTCTTTTGCGAGGCCTATTTAGAGTTTCAGTGCCCTCTGGCCTTTGGATGGAGATTTACTGCTGATCACAGAACCGTGCTTCACTGAAAGACACGCATGACAATCGCAGCTTCTGTCGAATCGCGATCTCGATTCCATTTCGATTTATCATGCAGCCCTACTCATAATCCACCCCAAAGTGTTAGCCTCAGGACAACGTGAGAGACATTTGCTTAAAAACATGGTCCCCCACCCACAGGCACACATCCAGAGGCTTAATTTCCCACTAACTCCGGGCTGTGAACGCCTGTCCCATAAGAGGTGGGCTTAACTGTTATGCAACTCAATTTTACATCCTAGAGTAAGACACCATATGGTTCTTTACTACACACCAGACCATCCTTGCTAGTCACAGATACATGCAGAATGGGTGCAAGGCTGTAAAATGACTGTAAAGACAAGTACTGACTTGTCAACATAAGAAAAAAAAGGTGCCATGAAACAGAATTGTGATAGTCCTTTCTTCCCCATTGTGATGAATATCTGAGTGAAATGGCTTCTTGAACAAGAAAAACAGAAATGTAGAGCAAGACTTCATTTTGTCTATTGTAAATGTATTGAATGGTTGTCGTTTGCTACTGGTGCAGCATCTCATGTGAGAGACAGGTTGTACCGACAGACTTCTATCTGATGATGTAAGCAAAACTTCTCCAATCATTTCATTTGTTTAAACACAGTTTCTGTGAGTTCAAGTCCATCTGCTTCCATTTTTGAGTGTAACGGCCACATCTCACACTCTATGACTACTTCTTTAAAGGTGGCCAGTGCAACAAAAAAAGTAAACAGGATGTGAATGAGATATTCACAAAATCAGTGTTTACTTTGATTCGGTTTGTAGAGAAACAATCTAGGATGTTAGTGTAACAGGCTTAAGTAATAATTCATCCTTAAACAAATTCTATCATTTACTTACCCCGTTTGACTTATTTTCTTCTGTGGTTTTAGGCAGAATGAAGCTGCTATTCTGTCAAACATGTACTTTTGGTGAGTAAATGACAATTTTTATTTTGGGTGAATCATCCCTTTAAAAAAAAATCTAAAGCAAGCTAAAGACCTTTAAAAAGGGTATTTTGTATTATTTTTTTAATCGAGCAAAGGAACAGTAGTCACTTAATCCAGACAGTGGGCTAATTCATTTCAGCAGCAGGCCTGCGAAAGCCCTTGTTTTCTTAGCCAAAAGCACTAGTGATTTAACAAAATACAGAAACAATGTCATAACTAAATAGTAACTAAAGATCTTCTGATAATGTTCTTTTATAAAAATCAGCATTTGAACATAATTTGGAACAAAGCCTTTACATCGACACTTGACAACATTGTGTACTGGATGCAGTGTTCAAATTAGAAGTAAAGATTAAGAACGAATTTAAGGAGTCAATATTTAGATGGACTGTTTTGGTGCGTTACCGATCACAACGCTTTGTCTGATGGACAGATCTGAAATTATTTAATGTCTTACTTTTAACAATACACTGCACACAGGCTAATGACAATAACTCCAGCAGTCTTGCTAGCTACAACATCAACAAAACAATCAATTTACGTTGCGCAAAGCAGTTTGCCAGAATAGCTCGTTATTTACGCTCCCCTCACGTTAAAAAAGCTTCAACGTTTATGTTTTTGTCGATAAAACAGACGAACATGTGGTCTCGCCACCTTCCTGCTACAAGCTAACAGCTAGCTGAACAAAGCATGAGCATTAGAGTTCCACATAACCAACAACCCCATATTATACTTACAGTCTGCGGAATGTGCAACAATGGTGCAGGAAATTATTAACTCCCGGAATATGTCGTTTGAATATTTCGTATCTTGGCTTTAGTGCATATTAGAACTATGCACAAGCTAATGGCGTAAGCTGTAAGACTGTAACGTGAGAAACTGGTATTAAACACAACAACCGGTAGCCAATTATCAAGCGCTGCGTCACGTCTCGACTCGGGAAGGATAAGCGTTCAGCCAATAGAAAACGTTTATGCTTCCATTTGATTGGTTATTGCGATAAATATAATAAGGTGCTTCAGAAGCATGCGTGTTAAAGGTGCAAGCAGTGATTTTTCCCTAACTGAAGAAGTTGAACAGTAAAATATCTCTAATCATATGCGTTAGCGTGAGTTGAAGAATCCGGTCATAGCTCAATAAGTAGCCTAATAAAAGCTGTTTTATTTTACATGGAGCGGGTCGCCTCATGGACTGCCATGCAGGTTCAGATTGCATGACAAGCAGAATACAGTTTAGGGCGAGCCATAAGTAGTTCAGCCAGTTCTTAGCCGGTTTAGGATGATTTCACTGGTCTAATCTGGGGCCGGTGTTTAGACTAGTGTTCAGACTAGTCTTAAAAAGTTAGCCATTTAATTTGTTTTTTTCTAGACTGGTCATAACTGTTTAAAGTCAGTTACAAAAACTTAGATTGGCCTAATTTTCATCAGAAAAGTGAGACTGATTATCTCTTGGCTAACTGCTAGTTGGTCAAACTAGTTAAGACAAAGTCTTAACATAGTGGCTATGTTTATGCAACCGGCCCCTGGTGTTTATCAGGTCCATCTGTTAAATCAAGAATTGTTTTCCCAGCTTGGCCAGACAGAAGTTACACTACTCTATTTGGTCATCCAGTCTGGCTTTGCTGGCAGTCCAACAATAGTCTATATACGAAGTAGTACATTTGTTGTCAAGAGTCAAGACTCTCCCCATATTTTCATAATCTTATTCATAACCAGCCAGCTAAACAACATGTTTACACATCTACACTTGTATTTAATTTGTGGGGTACAGCGAAAAGAACACAACTTTTTGTTTTTATGAAAAATGATAATGAGGAACAAATAGCAAGGATGCATTATGGATCAATTTAGAATGTTTCCAGATTATAACTACAATTCCTTTGAAATTTGTACAAGAATACAATAAACACTACATTTGACATTAAGATTTGTTTTGTAACATTTTTTGAGCAGATGAAAGACATTAACAAATAATTTTATAACACAACTATAATGGTTATATAACTATAATACAACTATAACAACACAGAGGAATATCATTGGAATCACTTTCAGAAATGTTTTTTCCAGCTGATTAATGATAATAACATTGACAGTCAATCAGAATTCACCCGGATTCTGGTGTGGACATTAACATAATTATTGTTACAGGTATCTTTATAGTTATCGTTCTTGGTGTGAATGGGCCTTAAGGAACAGATCAAGTGTTCTAACTAAGATTCTCTGGCCTCCACTGGACATTAAAGGAAATTTGATAGTGTCCTTTTATCTGCACTTATCTGATTCAAATACTTTACAGTAACATGATGTGCAAACATCAGAAGGTGTAAAGGTTAAACTGAAAAGCATGATTTATTAGGTTTGTTATGGGTGTCAAACATGAAAGATATGCGTGACATGCAATGAAAAGGTATTTCAGTCTTGGAATGTCACCCAGTGTTTCTAAGAGTTTTTTTATCCACAATAATTGTAGATAACAATTATTATCTACAATGTCTGTTTATCCACAGACATTGTAGACATAATAGACATAATGGAATCCCTTTTTGCAAGCTGCAAGATTATGTGCTTATGTTTTCCATAAATACTTAAGCATTTTTATTATTTAAACAGAAAAACTTTTACATTTTGATGTTTTTATTTAATGTCTTCAAAGTATTTACTTCAGAAATGTTACATTTTTTTTTTAAATCAGCCATTAAAATATAGTCACTTTACAATGAGCACAAGAATTTAAAAAACGAGGTCATTTAACAGTTTTATGATTCAGACTGGGAGAATAAATCCTTTTAAACTCCCTTAGAGGGCATATTAATACTCTTCTCTTACATCACCAGATTAGTGCCAAGATGAGGTTTTAATACCATCATTAAATCCACCCAAACTCTGCCTGTTTGGTGAGCCATGAGGTGAGCTTAAGTTTTCATACTCAGTGTGACAGCAGCCTCATTCCCGTCGAGCCCCTCGTGCTCCAGTGGCAGTGACATGACAAACTTCTACATCGGCCCCAAGCTTATGCAGCTCATCCAGCCAGATCTGTTGCTTCTGGGACAGACGGTCATTAGGACCCTTTACTTCCACCAACTAGAAGAACACAACTCAAATGAGCAACAATTTAAAGGCCCCTTGTTTATAGATCCAGTATTTCCAATGTTTCTTAACATTATAATTTAATTAAAGCAGTAAAATAAGTCACATAGTCAAAAGTTGAATACCTTCCTAACCAGCAAGCTACGTCTCTGACTCACCTTGTACTTCTTGTTGTACGTGCTCCAGACTACCAGATCTGGAAGTCCTCCTCTGCAATGCCTGTAGTCCTTTGCCATTCTGAGGACCACACCGCTCAGGAAGTGGCCACCCAGACATGCTACTAGACTCTAAAACCAGACAAAGAAAATAAAGCAATTACAGTGTGGTTGTGAACATAATCTGGCATTCACAGTTTAATCAATTATATATATAAATAATAATTGTAATAATTAAAAAGAAGAATGCTTGTCCTAGGGGAAAAAAAATCAACGTGTGTTTGAATTAATGATGTTATAGACACTTTGAGGAGGAAATGGACCACTAGTAGGAAAAAAAATAATGAGAGAAATCACAACGCTCAATGTGGCAGCACTAAGAAAGGAGCCAGTTGCCTTTTAAATAGAGGCACTGACTGTTTTTTACTCTAAA
Source organism: Sinocyclocheilus anophthalmus (assembly GCA_018155175.1). Classification (NCBI taxonomy): domain Eukaryota; kingdom Metazoa; phylum Chordata; class Actinopteri; order Cypriniformes; family Cyprinidae; genus Sinocyclocheilus; species Sinocyclocheilus anophthalmus. The sequence goes on from JADLZN010005933.1 coordinate 173,176, forward strand.
ATACAAATGCACTTTAGCTGGATCAGCTTGAAAAGATTTTTTTGTGTAAGGTGAGCTGAAGAAACAACATTTATGATACCACAGTTGTCAGATTTTATTGCTGATTTGAAATGACGTTAATGTTACTGTAAAGCCACATGAACAGACTTGCAGTATATATATAGTCTCTGTGATTACCTGTGCCTGTTGAAGGGAGGAGAAACGCTCCCAGTTTATCAGCGCACACACTCTCCCCTCCTGTGCGTTCCACACATCAGCAAGCAGCTCCTGCAGCGTCTCGGGAGATGCCTCGCGTAACATCTCAGCACGCGCCTCGATGGCTTCCCGCCGGTTACCATAGAAACAATCAGTGTGCAAATCTAAAGGACAAGTCTGGGCAGGGCATGCAATCATTGATCACTGATCTGTTGGGGTGGTATGCCTCGACAATAAAGTGCAACCCTAAATGTGTGAAGTGCACAGCATTTATTCTTTAATTATTGTGTACCTGGTAGGGGTTTCGGAAGACATCAGGAACCCCATCGATAAAGATGATGTCCCACATGAGGAGTCCAAAAAGGCTGGAAAATGTAGAGCCTTCACCATGAATACCTTAAAAGAGGATTTCAGAAACATAAATTGAAAGCATAAAAGGCACAGCAGAATGGATGTGCTTGTGTATGATGTTAAAATGTTAAGACGTTATGAAGAAATTTTGAAAATAATTTTGAAACTATTTATTTTATGGAATACAAAAAGAGTCATCTTGAATGATGTACTGGTTGTTTATTTCCATGCAACTACAAAGTACCAGAACTTCCAAGCTTTTCAAGAATTTAAAAGCACCATAAAAGTGATCTACAGGATTCATCCTCTATGTACGTTTTCCGAAGTCATAAAATAGCTTTGAAATAGAGAAGCAGACTGAGATTTAAATAGTTTTCACTGAGAATCTGAACATGACTTAAATAGCAATGTCAGATTTGTGAATGAAGTGTTCACTTGAGTCAAATCTTTTTTTTTATGAATCACTTGATCCGGTTCACAAACCAGTTTGAATGATCCAGACATCTATATATCTCTTATGATCTCTTTTGTGTTCCATGGAAAAACATGAGGTTTGATTCATTATGAGTGAACGATTCCTCAGTTTCCTCAAAAATGATTCCTTCATATAATGATGCACAAAACAATGTGATGCCAGACCTTGATCAAAACCAAGTGTCCTGTAGTGTTCCAGAGCCAGTTCCTCAACAGAACACATGACCATAGTCCCTCGTCCCTCTGTGGAGCGTTCATCCTCATTGGCCGCTCTGAGGAACACTGATTTGCCCATACCACCCTCATGAGGAAAGAGCTGGCCTCGAATTGTCACCTGTTAAAACACTCCTGTTAAAATGTTGTTAACTGTGTTGTTATTGTTAACTAAAACTATTCAAAATTAAAATACAATAAATAAATATAAAAGACAAAAAACAATGTCAAAAGCACATAATTATTCAAACTAAAATTAAAATGAAAACAGAAAATGTCAAAATAAATACAAATTCAAAATTACTCAATACTACAACAATATTTGTACAATACTAAAATAACACTGCAGTACATCTTTCAAAAAATTCATCCACATTTTCCAATACATTAACTTTAGTATTTAGTGACCACAAAATATATGCATATAATAACACTGTATTACAATGGTCCCCATGTGGAACTGAACACTCACATGAGTGACATCCTGTACATGCACAGTGGGCAGATCTCGGAGCAGCAGACGGTACTTCTTCAAGCTAGCAGATTCCTTCATTCGGGAAGCTCGCTGGTGAAGTGATAATTTGTGGCCTGATCGGACCAGAGGATCATTCAGTCCATCCCGGATAGCACAGATGGCCTTGATACAAAAGGTGTCAAAATCAAACAATCCTCTGGACAAATACTTGTGTAACCGACACAAAAGTAACATTAAAACAAAATGTCTGTTTATATTTACAATCAAATGAGGTACCTGCTCATGTTGTTTTAGGTGTTGCTGGAGATTGAGTGCAAGTCTGTCCCACCAGCGCCCCCTACTGTCTACACAATACACTGGCTGGGACAGAAGATTCCTGAGCTCCTCCACAGAGTCCTACATTGCAGAGATGAAAAGATAAATAATTCAACGAACTCATGTAAAATCAATATACAGGATTGTAAAGTGTTTACAATGGCATCATTAACTCCATGTTTTATTCCATGGCTTGTGTATTCACCCACCTCATAGCGGCGAAGTCTTTGTAAAATCTCAACTCCTCGAGACAGTATCCGAGTGTAGGTCCAGCCCACAGTGAAACACCGCAGAAAAACAGGCAGTTGTTCTTGATGGCTGCACGCATATCGAAACTCAATCCATCTCACGACAGCAAATAAATTAAATGAAAGATACGTTTTCATTTTCAAACCTTAGGTCACAGGATTCTTTAATCTCCTGCCAGGTGGCCTTTGCTGTAGCATAGAGGACATAGGCATCCTCCCAACTGCCTGTTTGCATTGCAGCAATCACTTCCTGCAGCGTACGCATCGCCGTTTCATACCTGTACAGAAGAATATGTACAGAATTGTTTTACAATAGTATGAGACATCAATGAATCAAGAACATAGTAACAAATCTTCAAATTAATGTTTTCATTTGTTTTCATCTCACAAAGCCTGTCAAGAACATGTACAGGTCAACCCAAAATCACAAGGGAAAAAAAAAAGATATATACAGGTGCATCTCAATAAATTAGAATGTCGTGGAAAAGTTCATTTATTTCAGTAATTCAACTCAAATTGTGAAACTCGTGTATTAAATAAATTCAACGCACACAGACTGAAGTAGTTTAAGTCTTTGGTTATTTTAATTGTGATGATTTTGGCTCACATTTAACAAAAACCCACCAATTTACTATCTCAACTAATTAGAATACTCATAAGACCAATAAAAAAAAAATTTTTAGTGAATTGTTGGCTTTCTGGAAGTATGTTAATTTACTGTACATGTAATCAATACTTGGTAGGGGCTCCTTTTGAATGAATTACTGCATCAGTGCGGCGTGACATGGAGACAATCAGCCTGTGGCACTGCTGAGGTGGTATGGAAGCCAAGGTTTCTTTGACAGTGTCCTTCAGCTCACCTGCATTTTTTTGGTCTCTTGTTTCTAATTTTCCTCCTGACAATACCCCATAGATTCTCTATGAAGTTCAGGTCTCGTGTGTTTGCTGGCCAGTCAAGCACACCAAAACCATTGTCATTTATTCAACTTTTGGTGCTTTTGGCAGTGTAGGCAGCTGCCAAATCCTGCTGGAAAATTAAATAAGCATCTTCAAAAAGCTGGTCAGCAGAAAAAAGCATGAAGTGCTCCAAAATTTATTGGTAAACGGGTACAGTGACGTTGGTTTTCAAAAAAACACAATGGACCAACACCAGCAGATAACATCGCACCCCAAATCATCACAGACAGTGGAAACTTAACACTGGACTTCAAGACATTGGGCTATGAGCTTCTCCACCCTTCCCTCCAGACTTAGGACCTTGGTGTCCAAATGAAATACAAAACTTGCTCTAATCTGAAAAGAAGAATTTGGACCACTGGGTAACAGTCCAGTTATTCTTCTCCTTAGCCCAGGTAAGATGCATCTGACGTTGTCTGTGGTTCAGGAGTGGATTAACAAGAGGAATACGACAACTGTAAACTGTAGCCAAATTCCTTGACACATATGTGTGTGGTGGCTCTTGATGCCTTGAAACCAGCCTCAGTCCATTCCTTGTGAATTTCACTCAAATTCTTGAATCGATTTTACTTGACAATCATCATAAGGCTGCGGTTCTCTCGGTTGGTTGGGCATCTTTTTCTTCCACTCTTTTTCCTTCCACTCAACTCTCTGTCAACATGCTTGGATACAGCACTCTGTGAAAAAACAGCTTCTTTAGCAATTAACTTTTGTTGCTTACCCTCCTTGTGGAGGGTGTCAATGACTATCTTCTGGACAACTGTCAGATCAGCAGTCTTCCCATGATTGTGTAGCCTAGTGAACCAAACTTGAGAGACCATTTGAAGGGTCAGGAAACCTTTGCAGGTGTTTTGAGTTGATTAGCTGATTTGCATGTCACCATATTCTAATTTGTTGAGATAGTGAATTGGTGGGTTTTTGTTAAATGTGAGACAAAACATCACAATTAAAAGAACCAAAAACTACTTCAGTCTGTGTGCACTGAAATTATTTAATACACGAGTTTCACAATAACAGTTGAATTACTGAAATAAATGAACTACGACATTCTAATTTATTGAGATGCACCTATATATACAGTATATAAAATTTAATTTTCTTCTATTTTTGAAGTGAAATGTGACCTGAGCATTTTTTTTTTTAGATGTTTTGATTAACTATACACCTTTTGTCACCTGAACAAAGTATGATTATAAAATAAATATAAAACTGACCTGATGAGGTCATCCCTGGCCACAAACAGTCTGGCTGAGCGATGTACTGTATACTCTGGGAAAGCTAGACGGCCAGAATTGACAAGCAGAATGGTGTAGAGCTGCCCCTGACCTCCAGCGGCCATCTCCTCCTCCTCCAAAGTGTCTGTGAGGGAGAACAGGAGCAGGACACGGGAGAACACGGCACGTGATCTGCGGCACAGACGCACACAGGAACCTGCAGCCTGCTTGGCCCTGAAAAAGACATGCTTGGGTGTATAATTCACTTACATTACTCATCACAGGACGTTTTTTTAATATCTCTCACGGCTGAATTTATTTGATAACAAAAACCAGTAATACATACTATTATGAAATATTTTTACAATGTAAAATAACTTTTCAATTTTAATATATTTTAAGAATGTAATTTATTCCTATCATGGCAAAGTTGAATTTTCAGCAGCCATTACTCCAGTCTTCAGTGTCATATGATCCTTCAGAAATCATTCAGATATGCTGTTTTGGTGTTCAGGAAACATTTTAATACTGAAAACTATGGAAGTCCATTTCCGCCACTGAATGAAAAATTTAAAAAAGGTAATTGCGACTTTTTCATTCACAATTGACTTTTTGCCAGATTGGGAGTTATGAAGTCAGAATTGCGAGTTATAAAGTCAGAATTGCGAGATATAAAGTCAGAATTCTATATTCTGTTTATATCTCTCAATTATGACTTTTTAACTTGCAATTGCGAGTTTATATCACACAATTCGGAGAAAAAAAGTCAGAATTGAGAGTTTGTATCACGCAATTCTGAGAAAGAAATTCAGAATTGTGAGATAAAAAGTCACAATTACCTCTTTTATTTTTTATTCAGTGGCGGAAACGGGCTTCCATAGAAAACAGTTGGTGCTTAATATTTTTGTGGATCAGTTTTTTTCTCCTTTTTCCTCAAACATTTAAATGGTACCGTATATGTCAGTGTTACCTACTTCAATTTTTCATCTATGACGTTAACAGCTTCTGTTGTTCCTCTGGAACAAGTGCAAATCTCTGGCCAACATCACTCTACTGAGATATATACATACTGATAGTGCATACATCTCACCTCTTGAGAATGACTGCAGCCGTGTTGTTTTGACTGACAAAGAGTGATCGCTGTTTCCCAAGCTGGAGTAGCCCCTCTACTAACTGCTGTTTCTGAGTCCCATTCCCTCCACGGCCAAGATGAAAGGTTTTGGCCAGGTTTCTGAGCTCCGGTGCAGGCAGCAGATCCAAAACTTCTTGGATGTCATAAAGCTCGGATTCTGTCACAGGGAAGAAGTCATGAGCTGTATGTAAATATGTTTCTTGATACTTAACTACAGCTTTTTAAACTGTTGACAATTTGGTTGACATATCACATAACTAACCTGTTTGTAAGAAGCCACATGCGACCAGCTCCTGAATGACAGTTCTGAGGTCTGAGCTGATCTCTGTGTATTCCAACTTACTGACCTGAAGCCATTTCAGCTTTCTTTGAAATAGACGGACATAAAGCATCTGACCAGATACTACAAGAAAGGGAGAGACAGGTCTGCATTACTACAAACATAAACTACTGTTCAAAAGGTTGGAGTCTGTAAGATTTTTTCATGTTTTTGAAAATAACTGTTTCCTATCTTAATATATTTTAATTCCTAATAATAATTTATTCCTGTAATGGCAAGGCTGAAATTTCAGCAGTCATTACTGTGTCACATGACCTTCAGAAATTATTCTAATATACTGATTTGATGCTGAAGTAACATTATTATCAGTAATGAAAACAGTTGTGCTGCTTAATAGTTTGTGGAAACCATGATACATAGAACATCCTTTAAATAATAAAATGATAGACATACTTTGGTAACATTATAAATAATAAGAGCAGAACTGGCTTCAAAGTGACTTTAAAGTAGTTCCTCTACCTGAGAGCTGCTGAAAAGTGTGAATAGTTAAGAAGTCATCTTCATTGAAGAGCATCCTATCATCCTCATTCTCCAACACCGCCTCAAGGACAGTCCGAAAGTTCTGCAGGTAATACGGTTGCCGGATGTGCTGATGCTCTGACCCCTCGCTGGCTTTCTCTACGCCTATCGCTTCGGACTCATTGGCTGGTGTGATACTGGGCTTCCTCTCAGTGTCCTTGTTTGTGATCTTGCTTTTGATTTGACTCTCTGATAATGGAACAACATCAAACGAGGCCTCAGTTTGAGCTGACTTGACATTCGTTTCATGTCTGTTTACAGTTTTATATCTACTTTTCTTATGTATGAAAGAGGTTTCTGTAGTGTTTGTATCCTTTTTAGGCAACTCCTCTGATTTCCGCTTTCGTACCCTGAATGACGATGAAGATTTCACTGACTGAATGTCAGCGCTGCTGCTTGATTCTGCAATTACGGTCACAGATTTCTCAATGCTTTTCACTTGAGGTTGGTTTGAAGCCACTGGCTCTGTTGGGAATGTGTTATCTGTATCCATGCCACCGGATTTAGATTCAAAAATTAAACTCTTCATGCAATTTTCCTTTTGTGAGCTGCTCAGTTCTGCATCATGGGTCTCTTCTTTTCCAGAGACATGAGTATGACCCATCTCTGATTCTCCTGAAAGTCGAAGTGCTCTTCTAGACAGTTTAGAGGACAAACTTCCAAGACCAACCGTTTTAACCGGTTTAGCTTGTAAATTTGTTTCAGATGAATCTTGCCTCATCACACAGTTCTTTTTGAAATACGGACTCATATCAGCATCTTTCTCTCCTGGGCTTTTCTCTTTCCCATCATTTCGAGTTACTGCACCATAAGAGGGTGTGTTGTTTTTTTTCTCTTGCTTATCGTCACTGACATCCAGTGCATCTTCAAGATCCTCTCCAAGAAACCTCTGACACTGAGAGTCTATATGTTCATTAATCTTGTAACGAGGTACAAGTTTGCCACACAGAGGACATGCCAGTTTACACGGTGGTGTATTCCTGAAAAATGAAGTTATGGAAGCAACCCCAACTCCATTGCTTGTTCTCTCTTTGATTGCACTGACCTTCTGGCTCTTTTTCTTTGTCACTGAGAGTCTCCTGGCACTGCCTCTATTTGATGAGCTGCCTTTGCCCGTCTGAGATTCCATAACTGTTTATATAAGTTGACTCATAAACCAACTAGACAACGTGGAATGGAGTATCATACTGAAGTAGGTGTGAAGCAGGCTGCATATTTGTTTCTGAACCTGAAGGAAAGTGCATACAGTAAAAGACTATTATAAAAATATTTTACTCAGCAGGAGAGGGCGACATTCAACAGACAGTGGCTGAATTAAGTAAAGGAATTGTGCTTCATTAAATCATTAGTCATACTCATAGATGAATCTTTACAACTGATTTGATTTGTCCGTTGTTTCAGACTCTGCAAGACTGACAATAGACCAAAGTCTCTTTGCAATAGACTGCATTTGCTATGCCACCAACGAATTAAAATGAAAAATATGAGACTAAACAATACTGTCAAATACAGATTTGACTATACATAAAAAATGATAATTATGCAATTATATATAAAGCTTCTGGTAACTGTACAGACCTTTCTGGCGCTGAGATTAAACGTGAAGCCAGTCACAGGAATTCAAAGCGCCATAATTTTTTTTATTTGTATTCTTCAAAATAAAAGTCCCGTCTTTCTCCAGTCAAGTATTTAGTTATCTCTTTATCACAAAGCTGATTTTTCGTTGTATTTTCTCCAGTAAAATGCTGCTGAATAGCAACTTACTTTTTTTTTTTTAAACACAGTGGCTTCCAAATGTAATGTCTTATATTTGAGGATTGACTGTAGACTAATTTAACTTAAAGGACAAAGTCCCTAACCTGAGTATTTTTGGAATAGTTCACCCAAAAATAAAAATTCAGTCATTGTTTAGAATCTACTCACCATCATTTCTTTCAAAATCTGCATGACTTCTCTGGAACATAAAAGAAGCTATTTTGGGAAACGTCTTTTTTTCCCCATACCATGGAAATTGGTTCCCAACCTTCTTCAAAGTATATTTCTTGTGTTCTGCAGAAGAGAGTCAAACTGATTTGGAATGACATGAGAGTGAGCAAGTGATCCAACAATTTTTGGATGAACTATCCCATTAACCACAGACCTTATTTTACGAATAAATCAGAAACCAGTTGGCCTACAAATTGACGTCATGGCTGAACATCATGACCATCAAATTCACCACTGAATCACCATTTTGTGTCTTCCTTTACAACAGGCAATTTGACAGTTAAACAAACCCCACACAGCAGCTGAACAGTTTACACAATGTGAAAACATCTTGCTTCATAGAGATAACAGTGACTAACGTGACTAAATTGTGTCCCATCCATATTAAAGGAAAATGTATCAGTTTGTGTATTGTAAATCATATAGTTTATGATAAACAAAATGGAATAGCAGTCTTCATTTGAACTGATTTTCCCAAAGAGTTGAATAAATAAGTTGCAAATATATTCATTAACGTGAGACCATGTCGTGACATTTGTTTTTAGATTATTTAATTGCATCATTTTACAAAATATTTATATCATCACTATTTGGAAAGAATTCTATAATTGTTCTTTATTAAAATTGACAAGAAGGAACAAACCACTTATTTTTAAGATACAAGTTTTGGATTGAATTCAACAAATGGACAACAGTTGCAGTTTTATTTCAACTGTAGCTACAAACACACATTCCTTACATGAATGTTGGTGATACTAAATCAAAAAAATATTTTGAAAATTCATTTTCTTTTCTAGTCTCAATTTGACGTGCTAGAAAATCAGATACATTTTAACAAGCACATATAAAATAGCTTTTTTCTTGAGAGAGAAACATATTTGGGGTATAAATGCATATACAAACAGTGGTCTTCCCAAAGTCTCTTTTGATTTTATGAAAGATTTTAGAGGATACTACTGAATTCAAATGAACAAGTAATGTATGACAGCCTTAACACTCACATATGAACCCTCCAACAACTTTAACTGATTCAAATCGCTAGTACTTTTTAAATTATCCTTCAACAAAAGAACCCAAGACGTTTTGCAGGTTGAAAAATTGTTGAATTTAACCAATAAATGTAACCAAAAAGAGGGAAATATATTTTTCTAAAGTTTTCTAACACAAAAGTAAGAGAATGTGGAAGAAACCAAAAAATGAGAATATTTCTGTACTCAAAATCTGTTACCAATGTGATGTTGCAATTTTTTCGTAAAGTTATTTGTAAACGGAACGCAAGTCAAATAAACAAATTCCCTTTCTCCTTAATTTTTTGATATAAGATTTTATAAAAAAACAAAGATTTAAGACCATATTTTGAGAAGTCTTCACATCATCACAGTTTTAACAGTAATTATTTTCATGAGGAATCATGTTTGAGATCTCACCAAATGTTCCTTGTTAATACAGGCACACAGGAATTTCTTTGGCACATCTCTACTGGTTTCTGAAAGAGGGGGTGAGAGCGAAAAGGCTGCCAAAAGGCCTTCATGGTGGTTCAGTGCCTTGCTCAAGGCACAACAGCTGGTGACAGAGAAAGTAACCGATTCTGATTCAGGGCTTCCCGATACTGGCCGCCCATACTGAGAGAGCAATCAATATCAGTTAGTATGATTAATTACTACAACACATGTACAGACAGATCCAAGAGTAAAAGTCAAGAATCACGGTAGGTTTGTTCACTGACCAAATCTAAAGACTTGAAGCCAAGTCTTGGACTATTCTGAAACACTATTTTTCTGTGTATTTTTCCAACAGGTTTTAACAACTGATATTAACATCAGGGTCCACATTAGTAGGGTTGCAGAAAAAGGCTAGAAAAAGGGACAGTTGTTTCCCACTCAGGATAAACAACAGATATTGGGCAATGTAGAGCTCTTTGATAATTTTGGACCAACTTATTGGTATTGTTCACCCAAAAATGAGAATTCTGTCATTGTCTTATCAGCCTCATACGAGAGCCTGTTTCTGCCACAGAATGAAAAATAAAAAAGGTAATTGTGACTTTTTTTTTCTTGCAATTCTGAGTTTATATCTCATAATTCAAACATTTTAATAGAAAGATATATACTCGCATTTCCTACAAAAAAGTCGGAATTTGCTACTTTTTATCTCACAATGGAAAAATTGCAATTCAATTTTTTAAATTCCGCAACAAGGAAACAAGCTTCCATACCTCACGTCGTTTCTAAACCTGTATGACTTCTTGATTCCTGCAGAACATGAAAAAAAGATATGAAAATCAGTTTTTTTGTTTTTTGGCCATACAATTAGTCAGTGAAGTCTACTGTTGTTTTGGACCCCACTGACTTGGACTCATTGTATGGACAAAAACAGTTCTTCAAAATATCTTCTTTTCTGCTCCTTTCGTGAGCAAACGAAGACAGAATTTTCATATTTGTGTGAACTACCCCTTTAAGGCTCATAACTAAACAGCCGCAATATTAAGAGTTTACAATGTGTGTGTCATTACAAATGTGATATATACGTGGTTACTTCTAAAGCAATTAAAACCAACTATTTGATTCTTACCTTTCCATCATGTTCAAAGTGATATTAAGGCACAATAAACGATCACAAGTTGATGTGATTTGTTGCTAATAATGAATAAACAGCACATTTCCCCCATTAGAAGAGCAGTCTTCCAGTGGGTACCATAACAAATAATTCACAGCAAAAATCAGGAAGGTGTATTCTTAGTCCTTCCAGCAACTTCTGTAAAATTCTGTTCAACAGATACAATCAGGTAAAAGGCTGAATGAGATCATTTCCAAAGAAAACATAAACATGAAAATACATCAACAATAAATAAATAAAACAATCACATAAAAGGTAATAAACAAGAGAGAAACAGCAGAAAAATAGAAAATGAATGAAAGTTTAGAAGGAGGTTTTCTGCTAATTGGCTCTGTGGTGATGGAGCAGGAAGTTGACATCTAAGTTGAGGCACAATGTTGCTCTGCTCTGTTCCTGCATCTGTTCCAATGTTTTGCGTAAGGTACACAAAGTCTTGTTTGTTACAGTCATGTGACTTCTACGTCGCTCTCAACCGTTTCACTGCTGCTGGTAACGGCGATTAAGTTCTCGCAGCTCCTTCTCACGAACACGTCGTGCCTTGCTGGACTTCGTGGAGCGGCTGGAGCGAGTGGACTGTGCCGATTTGGTGCTGTGGCTGCGTGATGACACTCTCTTCAGGAGGTTCTGGGAAATGGACCGCTGCAGGTTCTTCATGGAGGAGGAAGCAGCCATGCTGACAATCCAAGGATGTTTAAGTGCCTGGCCCGCAGTCAGACGCTCAGTGGGATCCACCGTGAGGACACGGTCAATGAAGTCCTTAGCAAGATTGGAAACACTTGGCCATGGCTGTCAGAAAACAGAAGAGAACAGAAAATAGCTTCAAATTATTCAGACACTGCCAAAAGATTTGGAAACTTTTATAGAGAATTTTATACAGTGTGGAGGGAAAATAAGATTTTCAAATCAATGAATCCAAAAGTTCAAAAGTTGCAGCACTTCTGTATACTGTACATGACAACATATAACAACCCAGCTAATAAAATATATAAACTATCATTCAAATGTTTGGGGTTGGTAAGATTTTTTAAATGTTTTAAATGAAAGAAAGCTCACCAGGTTGACCTTTTAAGCTCACCATGGCTGCATTTATTTGATCAGAAATACAGTGAAAACAGTAATACTGTACAATTTCTATTTTAATATATTTTAAAATGTAATTTATTCCTTTGATTGCAAAGCTAAATTTTCACTAGCCATTACTTCAGTCTTCAGTCTATAGTACTTTAGTTGGTAGTGTCACATGATCCTTCAGAAACCATTCTAAAAACTGATATGGTGCTCACAGGAAGAAACCTTTTCTTATTATTATTATCAATTAATATTAATTTCTGATTATGTTTCTAATATTTTGTGAAAACTGTGAATATTGACATTTTTCAGGATTCTTTGATTAATAGAAAGTTCAATAAACACTGCTCTTTTTAACTTTATATTCATCAAATAATCCTGAAAAAAAAATCAAGATTTACAGTTCGTAACATTATAAATGTTTTTACAGTCACTTTTGATCAATTTAATGTGTTCTTGCTGAATAAAAGCATTGTACTGACCCCAAACTTTTGAACAATAACAACATAATACTGTACAATACAATACAATACAATGCAATACAATATAATATAATATAGTTGATGATTTCTGTATTTTATGATAGATGCATATTTTTGGATACCCATTTAATTAATGCCCAGATTGGACCTTTGCTAACGTTATGATGTGTAACCAGCTTTTTATTTATGTTGCCTGGAAATACTCAGATGTCAATAAGAAAAAAACAAACAAAGACCGGTCAATTATAGCAATAGCCAACATTAGGGAGCATAATTCCAGTCCAGTGAAAGAGAAAGCAAGCACACTCCGTGGACTGTATCACCTGTGCCAGGACTGGCTAGATCAATACTTGAAGGTTTGTGCCATGCAAAATGTACAAACTAGTTACTTTAAGTTAATTTTTTACTCTTCCGGCACATCTTTAGACTGGCCGTGCATGTCCTGGTATGTTATGACAACTGGTCAAAGACTAGCAGCTCTATAAGCAAGAGAGAAAACAAAACATCGCTTGGTTTTTGTTGGTTAGCATGACTCCTCCAGGGCTTTTCCCTGTAAAGTCCACATTCGTCTTGTCTGTGACTCACAGCAGCAGAGAGGCCCTGACGCACACACTTTGCCAGGAACTCTGCGGCCTTACATTACACGCTCATGCAGGGGGTTACTGCGGGATAAAGCATGATGGCAGGACTGCGCTGTATTATCCAGCTAACACAAACACACACACTCCCCAAAATACAAACACACGCAATCACACAAAAACATGCATACAAATACACACAAAACACGATACATAGAGGCACACAAATAAACACATTCAGAAACCCAAGGTCAAAGACAAAACGGTTGGGAAAGGTTTAAAGTTTTTGAAAAGCACTTTGTGATTAATAGAAACAGAGCACACTGACAGACATACAGACAGACAGACAGACAGAGGCAGGGCTATCATAGCCTGTTGTGTTTTGCCTTTAAGATTTTGGCTTTGTGGAGAATATTTCTATTTAGGAATGCAGTTCTGAATGGACTGGGTAAAAGCCTCAATGACCTCAAGTCGCTGTATAGCAGCAGTAGACAGATATTTTCAGTGGGGCACTGTTGTTCTTCCACTAGAGAGGATTTGATTGGGCAAAAGTTTGTGTAGCGCAGAATGAATCAGTATTTTTAATTTTTTTTACCAGAAAGAAAGACTGCAAATTTTACATTTGCAAATATTTGCCAATGGCTAATTTTGTCAAAAACATATAGATGGCCTTAAAACTAATAGGTGGACTACATGCCAAAAAGTTTTGCTCACCAGACACGGACACTTAATATATGCCATGCAGTGCCAAGATCATGACTTTAGTTCCCAGGCAATGCATGGTTGGTTGGTTGGTGTTTTAACCCCATGCCTGCTTACATGGCAAATTTTTTGCGAGTAACAAGTTGAAATACTATAAAAGACCATTTTAAAAACTTATATAATGGTATATAAATTTGCTTTAAAGCTGAATTTTCTTCAGACATGTTTGCAGAGTAATATTATTTCCTAGGATAACTTAAATCAGCACAAATTAATAAAATATGTTGATGATATGATATGAGATGCTGGACTTTGGAATGTAGAACATAGCAGTGGATCTTCTTTTTGTGTATGTGATTCTATAATGTCCTATAATTCCAGTGATACAGTTTTGCCATAATGGCAACCCATCATCGTTCTTCACTTTCTCTCTCCAAGAAATCAATAATATTATGTTTTAAAGCCACACTAAAAAAAACAACAAAAAAAACTTTTTCCTGGGGTCACCCATTGAGGGAGGACAGACACATACTAGATTAAACTATTGGACTGTACACAGTACAGCTACACATATACAGTATCTCACAGAAGTGAGTACACCCCTCACATTTTGGTAAATATTGCTTATATCTTTTCATGTGACAACCACTGAAGAAATGAACTTGCGCTTAAGAAAAACGTAGTGAGTGTACAGCTTTTATAACAGTGTAAATTTGCTGTCCCCTAAAATTACTCAACACACAGCCATTAATGTCTATACCGCTGGCCACAAAAGTGAGTACACCCCTAAGTGAAAATGTCCAAGTTGGGCCCAATTAGCCATTTTCTCTCAATGTGTCATGTGACTCATTAGTGTTACCAGGTCTCAGGTGTGAATGGGGAGCAGATATGTTAAATGTGGTGTTATCGCTCTCACTCTCTCATAATAGTCACTGGAAGTTCAACATGGCACCTAATGCCAAAGAACTCTCTGAGGATCTGAAAAAAAAAATTGTTGCTCTACATAAAGTTTCCAGCACTGACTTAACCCTCTTGGGCATGGAGTCACCAGAGCTCACCAGGTTGCCACTGGAGTCCTCTTCCACTCCTCCATGATGACACACAGAGATGGTCGGATGTTAGAGCTTGAGATGATCACTAGGGTTTGGGTATGGAGATGCTTGGCCAATCCATCAACTTTATACCCTCAGCTTCTTTAGCATAGGCAGTGGTCTTCTTGGAGGTGTGTTTGGGGTCGTTGGAATACTGCCCTGCGTCACAGTCTCTGAAGGGAGGGGATTATGCTCTGCTTCAGTAGGTCACAGTACGTGTTGGCATTCATGGTTCCCTCAATGAAATGTAGCTCCCCAGTGCCAGCAGCACTCATGCAGCCCCAGACCATGACACTCCCACCACCATGCTTGACTGTAGGCAAGACACACTTGTCTTTGTACTCCTCACCTGGTTGCCGCCACACACGCTTGACACATCTGAACCAAATAAGTTCTATCTTGGTCTCATCAGACCACAGGACATAGATTACTGGAACCATGTCCTTAGTCTGCTTGTCTTCAACAAACTGTTTGCGGGCTTTCTTGTGCATCATCTTAGAAGAGGTCCTTTTGGGACGACAGCCATGCAGACCAATTTGATGCAGTGCGCGGCGTATGGTCTGAGCTCTGATAGGCTGACCCCCCACCCCTTCAACCTTGCAGCAATGCTGGCAGCACTCATACGTCTATTTCCCAAACACAACCTCTGGATATGACGATGAGCACGTGCACTCAACTTTTTTGGTCGACCATGGCGAGGCCTGTTCTGAGTGGAACCTGTCCTGTTAAACCGCTGTATGGTCTTGGCCAACGTGCTGCAGCTCAGTTTCAGGGTCTGGCCACAATCTTCTTTTTTCCAAACAATTCTTTTTTTCAGATCCTCGGAGAGTTCTTTGCCATGAGGTGCCATGTAGAACTTCCAGTGACCAGTATGAGAAAGTGAGAGCGATAACACCAAATTTAAAACACCTGCTCCCCATTCACACCTGAGAACTTGTAACACTAATGAGTCACATGACACCGGGGAGAGAAAATGGCTAATTGGGCCCAATTTGGACATTTTCACTTAGGGGTGTACTCACTTTTGTGGCCAGCGGTTTAGACATTAATGGCTGTGTGTTGAGTTATTTTGAGGGTACAGCAAATTTACACTGTTATACAATCTGTACACTCACTACTTTTCATTGTAGCAAAGTGTTATTTCTTCAGTGTTGTCACATGAAAAGATATAATAAAATATTTACAAAAATGTGAGGGGTGTACTCACTTCTGTGAGATACTGTATATATATATTAAATTAAGGAATATAAAATTAAAATCTCGGGGTGTACTTCAAGCAAACATTTTAGGTCAAAGGGGTTCGGCTTATAAAAATGTTTAGTAATGTCTGTTCTATGGAACAAGCAAAAAGAGAGTCTAGTAAGGATATTGAATAATAAACAATAATAAATCAGTCAATTTGAATTTATAGGAGTTAAAAAAAACATGAATTAATTAATAAAAGTGACAAAAAATATATATATTAAAATTTTTGCTACTGAAGCTTTTATGTAAAAACAAATTGGGAAAAATATTGAGAATGTCTGCACTCAATAAAACTGCAAAAATATGTTTCCTAGTAAACATTCCACCCCCATCTCACCCCAGATGCCACTCAACGGACAAACAGGTAGTGCCGCTCCAAACTCAAACCATTTGTTGAGTCAATGTTGCTATGTCAGGCCGCTCAAACAAACAGTGCAATGCAGAAAGTGCCACAGACCACAGCGCTTACACTTTTCGGGGAAATCAACCTACAAATGGCTTACTTATACATGTCTTTGCACAAATATAAGCAAGCTGGCATAGCAGAAAATATTTTACACACGTCAGCTTTAAACTTGTGTAGGAGAAAGAAGTTTAACATCAAATAATAACACACTTTAATGCACTGTTTAATGCATGCAAATGACATTTAAAGGCTAATACTGCACATTAACATCAACATAACATACAAAGCATCTATATTTCATAAGAGCTTGTTCATTTGCAAAAGCAGCCAGCCAAAAACAAATGAATCATTATGTATAGTACAATACAAATGAGCCTAACAACATAGCATGATACAAATACCGCTGGGTTAAATAAAACCAAATAACATCAAGCATATGCTTTATAGCACTTCTATACCTAATCGAAAACATCTGCATTTCCAATCTCCCAGCAACCCTTGTTTTGTACATACATGATCCACATTGCTCATATAAATCTCATACATATAGTACACACATACAGATCTTATATATATAACTAGTGCAAGAACACACATTATTAGGGTAACACTTTACAATAAGGTCCCATTAGTTAATGCATTACCTAACATTAACAAAAAAATAAATTTTTAATGTTAGTTCATAAAAACACAGCTGTTCATTGTTAGTTCATGTTAACTCAGGTCCACTAATAATTTATTACAATAACATCTATTGATTTTTTAAAATGAATTATTAAATATTAAAATTAACATTTACAATATATTCATATGTTTCATTGTTAGTTTATGTTAACGAATGTAGTTAAATAATGTTAACAAACAGAACCTTATTGTAAATTCCAGTCCTGGCGACCCACCGCTCTGCACGGAATATTTAAATGTGCAAAGTGTTACCCTTATTAGTTTTTATATATATCATAAACAAGATTTTATGTATGTGAATTATCCCTTTGGGTTTTGAAATGTTAGGTTTGGCTAATACTTCATCTGTAACTTTACCGCTTTAAAAAGCTATTTTAAAGCTTTATCTGTATGAGACGTGAATGCTTTTAGTTGTGTTGTGTGAGACACAAGCACAATATATTTGACCATTTAATGAGATTGATCTCAAATCTGTAAGTCCATTATTATCTATTTGAAGCTTGCCAGTTTTGACTTTAGATTACAAACATTATTAAAGATTCTGCATGCATATTTTCATGCAGCATGTAGAATGTGTACAACAGATGCATTTAATCAAAATGGTAGTGGACTAAAACCTACTTTGCTCACACAGGGTATAATAACTCCCCCTTACTTCTGAATTTTCATTCACAGATTTGCACTACACACTGCCTGCAGTGTCTTCACACACAGACGAAACGTACTAGAGAAGTGTGAAAAAAAAAAAAATTTGTTTAAAAAAAAAAAAAACATTTAGTCCCTCTGTAAATAAATACAATTTAAATTCACAACTCGCACATTTTAATGCCCTTTGAATGGAACATATTTACTCCCTTCACACTGGAATCATGGTGGAATATCCTGTGAAGTCCACTTTGCAGGGCACTTACGGTTGAATAGAACAACTTAGTTGAGGTGATAAGTGATATCATATCATATAAAAATGTGCAGAGCAGGGTAGGGAGGACTAGAATGAGACCAACTATGCGATATATTCTACCAAATAATGGATTGAATCTTTTTAATAAACTTGTTTTCTTTTAATTAGCACAGGTTTTGTATTTCTTTTTGGAACTCATTGACTTCATAAGGCTACTGCACTGATTCTGAACAATTACAGTTTTTTAGACGCCATAACCCAATGATCCACAAAAATGTTTTTTTTTCCCAACGCAAAACTGGAGAGGTGCAATAAGCTCAGATCGATGAGGCCTACAACCAATCAGTTCCTAAACCTGTGTAGATTTAACGAAAAACAAGTTGATTAAAAGCTTTGGGATTTACAAGCATATTTTTAATAATGGTTTTCTTTTTTTTTATACGGTCTTTGACAGGACACCAATAGGTAAAAGATTTTTTGAGAACTCAGCACTACTTTTCAGAGTTAAAGTGGTCGCACTGTTCTTACCTCCCCGGAGAAGCTGTATTTCCCTTTGAGGATCTGTCGGTACAGGCGCATGCGATTGTCATCCTCAAAAGGCATGGTGCCACTGAGCAGAATGTAGGAGATGACTCCCAGTGCCCACATGTCTACTGCATTAGTGTACGGCTTTCGAACAAGTATCTCAGGAGCGATGTACTCCGGTGTTCCACAGGTAGTCTTCATCAGGCATTCGTCGCCTTTCTTCCGTGTGCTGGCCAAGCCAAAATCTGTGATCATAATCTTGGAATCAGCACCAGGATGGTAGTAAAGCAAGTTTTCAGGCTTTAGGTCCCTGTGTGTGATGCCCAACGTATGGAGGTACTTCACCCCATCGAGAACCATCTGCAGCACTCGCGTGGCGTCCCTTTCTGTGAAAGACCCACGGGCGATGATGCGATCGAACAGTTCTCCGCCGGTGGCCAACTCCATCACCATGTAGACCCGCTCAGCCGTCTCAAACACCTCCATCAGTTGAATTATGTTGGTGTAGCGCACCCGTCGCAGGACACAAAGTTCAGATTCACATACTTCTCTGCCTTCACGGTAGCGAGTCTCGATCATCTTGATGGCGTATGGCTGCCGTGTGCTTCTGTGTTCTACTCGTACTACCCGACTGAAACTGCCCCGGCCTATCAAAGCTTTGATATCATACTTAGCAGTCACTCGAGGGTCAAATTTGGCCCTGTATTTGGCTACTTTTTTCCGGTGTGGGTCAGCAGGCTCCGTCTGGCTGTTAGCTGGAGGAGAGGACTGGCTCACCTTCGCAGCAGACTGGCTTTGACCCAGAGGGGATGGCGAGCCTGTTTTCACCCCGCCACTGTCACTTTTAATGAAGTTTTTATAGACATCAGTCTGATGTGGCTCTACTTTTTTGACTAAGTCAAGTTGGACATCAGCGGGTGGCTCTGGGAGGACTTTGCTCTTCCTGCACCCCATCACATCAAAATCCTTCCTTCCTGGTGCCAGCAGCACATCCTCATCTCCCAGGCAACATCCAATCGGTGCACGGTGCAGTGCCACACCGGCAAAAGCCACAAAGGGACACGTCCAGTCCCACAGCCGGTTACCTCTCCAAACCACAACCCAGAATGGCCTGAAATCCAGTCGATGTGAAATTTACAAGAGAGTAAATCTGAAAAAAAGTATTAATTTAGAAATCTACTTAGAATAGACTACTATGCATATAACGCATATATATATTAAAAGGATAGTTCACCAAAACTGAAAATTCTGTCATCATTGACATTTACTAACCCTCAAATTGTTCTAGTATCTTTCTTTTACTGAACACAAAAGAAGATGTTTTGAAGAATGTGGGTAACCAAACAGTTTCTGGTCCCCATTTTACTTAAATAGTATATACATATATTTTTCCATAGTATGGAAGTCAAAGGGGACCAGTAACTCTCTGGTTACCCACATTCCTCAAATATATCTTGTGTTAGCAAAGAAAGAAATCATACATGGTGTACCGAATTGAGGTGATAAATAAGTGAGCATAATGTATATTTTAGGTGAACTATAAATTTTAAATATATAATAATTTTAATTAGTTTTTGTTTTTTTGCATGAATTGTGAGCTGTGCCATTTAGCGCGTGTTTAATATCAGTGTGAACAGTAACGTTCAGGCTGATAGTGGAGAATAAAAAGGTCTGGAATACAATATCATTTTTGTAATGCTTACTGTATGAAATAATAAAACACACATTAGGCTGGGATAATTGAAAGTGATTAATTAAAAAATAAAGTGTAACTATACTGACTAATGTTATTTAAATTAGGTTGCTTGAATAGAAGTGTATAGCACATCATGTGGACACTCCTGGCAATAGATAAATAGAAAGATACAGACAATATTATAACAATTATTATTTCTGTATATAATTTAAAAAATAGTGCTGTTAATAAGTGCAAAGGAACAGCGAATAAACATAAATTAAATATACTTTAATAACTTCTATCATTACGTATGGATACATAGATAGATAGATAGATAGATAGATAGATAGATAGATAGATAGATGTCCTACTGAAATGTGGACACAATGTACAGATATAAAGGATATTTGTTGGCATAAGCGGCATAACATTTTTCGGTAACCGTATATGTAATCGTTATATTAGTTTAACCGCGTTAGATATCGCTAAAAGTCTGAAACGGTGATACTGGAGCTGTTAAGATATGTGATTTACGGCGTTGTGTAAATCTGAGAAAAGAGAGGCTGGTAATTAAATGAATAACTATGACTTCACAAATATTAGTAGTAGGCTATCATAACATATCAATTGAGCACTTTATATTGTTAAACAGTTCAACTATAGACCGATCCTACAACTGAACGTTTTACCACAAAAACATTCCACTGGCCCCCCACAAAGACTCAAACCGAGGCACTTGTTCACTTATTCATCGCTCGAAACAAACTTCAAACACTCTTCTTCAACTCCGTTATCCGCTGCAGGCCTTAACGTAGCGAGTCATGTTTCAAAGTCGTTAATAAATCGTTAAAGTGCTTGAAAGTGAACGATATAGCGGACATACCCCCCCAATACGACAAAAAAACTGTCCAGCACAAATCAATTATTTTCTCGAGGCCTGGATCAAAAGACCCGAGCCTAATCGCCAAGGTTTCCGTAATTTTGTAGATTTAACGACAACGGTATCCATTTAAAACCAAAACCGTTCACTTTTAAAGTCCAAACAGAGTTTAAATGACCTTAAGTGGGATTTTCTTACAGGCGATGGTGGGAGTAAGAAGGCGAGATTCCCAGCGCCAGCCTCTTCTCTCCAGTTTCTGCTCTTCGCTCCATTTTACCGTGTTTCTAAAACTTTAATCCGGCTAGAAAGATAGCATCTCCTTAGTATTTGCTAACATGAACATGTTGAGTCCAAAAATAATGGTTGTTAACGTGTTTGTATCACTTCAGGGACGAAGCGATATGAGAAGAAAAGTATGAAACTGAGACCGCCTGCTTGGAAACGGTGTTTTTGGAGTGGGACCACCTTTTTTCCTGAGTAGACCTTTCTTTCTTTCTCCCCCTCCCCTTCTCCGCTTTCTTTGACCCCTGCAACAAATATTGCGAAGTCAGAATCATAAATATGGCCGAGAAACAAACTACGGATCATGTCAAGCTGTACGTCTTTACAATAAACGCCAATGTTGTACAAATAACAATTGATTTGTAAAAATTGTAAGATATGAAAAGGGCTTGCTGTTCTTATTGCTAATAAGCTTTTCACACTTACAATGCTATAAAATGAAGGCATAACTGACGTTTTTGTGATAAATACAGGTTAGAATAAAAGCATTTCTGGACAGAAAAAAAGGTATACTTTACAAAGGTATCTAAAAGTTGTGAAATATGATTGTGATTATACTTCTTTTTTTCAAAAAGAATGCAGATTTACTTTATAGACACTTTTATTTATTATTATTACTATTTTTAAAATGATATTAATTCATATTATAGTATTTATGCATCTGAGTTTGGATAGTTATTTTTTTAGCCTATAAATAGTTAAAAACCAGCATGTTTTACAAAGTGTAATTATTCCTACAATATGTTGTAAATATGTCATGTTTAAATTAAGTATAATTTTGCGTCATTTATTAGTTAAGGTGTCATTTTAAACAAATCATTGGCGAATTTTAGAATTTTACACAAAAACACAGAAGTATTTAACCTTTTCCTTTCCACGCTATTTTTCGGTTTCAGTACCGTTCTGATCGAGGGACTTTTATATTGTACAAATATGTTTCGCTGACAATTTGGCATGTAACGTAGCTTGCTTCATAATATATTTGAAGGCTTCAAATATGAAGCAAGCTACGATTCTTTCGCACGTTCGCAGTGTTAAAAGGGGAGAACTTGTATGGAAAGCCGTTGTAACATTTAATCTATAAGCCGTATTAGTATCTATTTTCATGGTACTAGTACCAATATGGAAAGCCGTTGTAACATTTAATCTATAAGCCGTACTAGTATCTATTTTCATGGTACTAGTACCTATTTTTTAGAAACTAGTATCTTTTCCATTAAGTACTAGTACTTATTCATTAGGTACTAGTGCTTATTCTTTATCTACTAGTGCTTATTCTTTAGGTACTAGTGTTTATTCTTAAATACTAGTCACTATTGGAATAAGTACTAACCATTCAATTATATACTATTACTTATTCATTAGATACTAGTACTTATTTATTAGGTACTAGTACTTATTTATTAGGTACTAGTACTTATTGATTACATACTAGTACTTATTTATTAGATACTAGTACTTATTCATTAGATACTAGTATTTATTCATTAGATACTAGTACTTATTCAATAGTGACTAGTAACTATTATATTGTTACTACATTACCAAAACAATTTATTCCATTAGACATCATGGGAGTCCGTCATTGAGTATAGCACCTATTCAGTTTTGACTAGTAATGTATTACCACAGTGACTATTACTTAAGTATTTATGCCTAGTATTCGGTTCATTGAGTACTACGTACATATTTTTTTATAGATACTAGTACTCAGTCAGGTTATAGTACTAATACCTATTAATAGACCCTATTGGACAATATATTCACAGGTACTAGTACTTATTATTGAGATACTATACTTTCCATTAGATGTACTAGTACTTATTTATTATAGAATACAGCACTTATGTCATTATGGGCTAGTCTTTATTCTTAGCAAACTAGATAATCGATTTCATTAGATACTAGTACACACTTATTAGATACTAGTGCACATTTATTAGATACTAGTACACATTTATTAGATATTAGTACTTATTCGAAATGTTACTAGTATGATTTTTTATTTTACAAGTAATTTTTTTAATTGAACTCTACTGTAGCCATTTGGACTAATCATAACATAAGACAAATAAAAAAGCAGATCTGACTAGTAAGATAAAAATTTTTACTACACTATAATTACAAAAGAACTAGTGTCTAATAAATAAGTACTAGCATCTAATGAATAACTACTAGTATCTATTCAATATTTCGATTTAGCTAATGATAATTACCAGTAATCTAACAAGATAAGTACTAGTATCCTAATGAATTAAGTACTATTAGCAATAATGAATAAGTACAGTACTTTCCAAAAGGCCACTAGTACCTAAAGAATAAACCCCTAGTACCTAAAGACTAACACTATAGCTAAGATAAGCACTAGTACCTAGATAATTACTAGTACTTAATTAAAATATACTAAGTATCCTAAAATAGATACGAGTACCATGAAATAGATACTAGACGGCTTACGATTAAATGGTAAACGGCTTGCCATATAACCTCTTTGTTCGATCCTTGTATCTTTTCATTAAGTACTAGTACTTAGTTCTTAGTGTACATTGCTTAGTCTTGAGCTAGTGCTTGGTCGTTAGGGACGACTGTTAGTCGTTAGTATTTATTTATTAGATACTAGTACTTATTCATTAGATCCTAGTACTTATTTATTTAGATACTATACTTATTCTTAGATACTAGTACTGTCTTCATGTAGATACTTACTTACATTTATTGGTAACGAGTACCTATTAGATAGCTAGTAACTTATTCATGTATATACTAGGTGCTTATTTTATTAAGTCCCAGTGCTTATTTATTAGTAATATACTTATGATTAGTACTTGTACTTATTTATAGTTACTGAGTAATTATTGAGTTATATTACTATACTTAGGTATTATCTAACAGTACTTTTTCATTAGATCTATACTTATATTCATTAGAACTAGTTCTTATTATAGAATACTATTACTTATTTATTAATACTAGTGCGTTAAAAAAAAAAAAAAATTTTATTAGGTGTACGTAGTACTTATTCATTATATACTTGTAGTATTTATTATGTCTGAGTACTATTCACTGAATATAACTGCACACTTATTGATTACATCCAAGTACTTTTTATTAGATAGGGGCTAAGTACATATTTAATAGCACAGCTAGTGCTTATTTATTCGGTAACTAGTACTTATTCATTAGATACTTGTACTTATTTATTAGGTACTAGTACTTATTCATTAGATCCTTGTACTTATTTATTAAGACTATTACTTATTCAGTTAGATACTGTACTTATTTATTCAGGTACTAGTAACTTAATCCTTATATTCACTTGTACGTTTAATCATATTAGAACTATACTTATTGATTAATCACTATATTGATTACATCTATTACTATGGCTAGATATTAGTACTTTTTTTCTTTAGATACTAGTACTTATTTCAATAGATACTAGTACTTATTTCAATATTGACTAGTAACTATTATATTGTTACTAGTAAAAAAATAAAAATTTTGCCATTGACTTCTATGGGGATCCGTCATTGAGATATCAACTATTCAGTTTTGACTAGTATGTGTTCCACTAGTGACTAGTACTTAATTTTATGCACTAGTAGTTATTCATTAGGTACTAGTACATATTTTTTTAGATACTAGTACCTAAATAGACACTAGTACTTATTCATCATGTACTAGTACGTGTCCCTTAGAAATACTAGTACTATTTTTTTAATACTATACTTCTTTATTCATAACATAGTACTTATCATTAGTACTATGCTTATTGTGTTAGAACTAGTACTCATATCATTCGATACTAGTACAATATACAATAAGATACTATACTATTCATAGATACTAGTAATAAAATTTTGTTATTTTACTAGTACTTTTATTGAAACTCTACTCTGTAGCCTTTGGACTAGTCATAAACCATAAACACGTAAAAAAGCATATCTGACTATAAGATAAGCACGTTACTATATGATTACAAATAAAAAGGACTAGTGTCACATAATTAAATAATCCTAAGTACCTAATAATAACTACTATATCTATTAATAGGTTACTATGATCTAATGATAGTACCAGTTCTAACAATAAGTACTAGTACATAATGAATAAGTATTAGTATCTAATGAATAGGTACTAGTAACTTTACAAAAGACACTATACCTAAAGAATAAACACTAGAATAGTGTTTAAGAATAAGCACTAGCTAAAGAATAACTAGTACCTAAATGAATAAGATATAGTAGCTATAATTGAAAGATCGTAGTGGATCTAAAAAATAGATACTGTACCACTGAAATCGGATACTAGTACGGCTTACAGATTAATGTTAAAACGGCTTGCCATAGTCAACTTATTTTTTTAGATCACTTGTATCTTTTCCATTAAGTACATTACTTATCATTAGGTACTCTGCTATTCTTTTTTGTGAAGCTAGTGTTATCTTTCGTGGTACTCCTCTTTATTCTTTAGGATCGTTTTTGTAAATATACTAGTAATTATACCACACCCCCTCATTAGATACTAGTATTTATTTATTAGATACTAGTACTTATTCATTATATACTAGTACTTATTTCAATAGTTACTAGTAACTTACATTAACTTATTAACTAGTAACTTATTATATTACGAGTATTTATTCATTAGATACTAGTGCTTATTCTTTAGGTACTAGTGCTTATTTTTTAGGTACTAGTACTTATTCATTAGATACTTGTACTTATTTATTAGGTACTAGTACTTATTCATTAGATACTAGTACTTATTTATTAGAAACTAGTACTTATTATTATATACTAGTACTTATTCATTAGATACTAGTGCTTATTGATTAGGTACTAGTACTTATTCATTAGATACCAGTACTTATTGATTAGGTACTAGTACTTATCCATTAGGTACTAGTACTTATTCATTAGACACTAGTACTTATTGATAGCACTTAGGGAGGACTATTAGTACTTATTTATTAGATACTAGTATTTATTTATTAGATACTAGTACTTATTTCAATAGATACTAGTACTTATTTCAATAGTGACTAGTAACTATTATATTGTTACTAGCAAAAAAAATAAATTTTTGCCATTGACTTCTATGGTGATCCGTCATTGAGATATCAACTATTCAGTTTTGACTAGTATGTATTCCACTAGTGACTAGTACTTAATTTTTATGTACTAGTAGTTATTCATTAGGTACTAGTACATATTTTTTTAGATACTAGTACTAATTCATTAGATACTAGTACCTAAATAGACACCTGGGGGATGGGGGGGCGGAGAGTGCGCTTATTCATTAGGTACTAGTACTTATTTATTAGATACTAGTACTTATTTACTTATTTTTTAGATACTAGTACTTATTTATTAGAAACTAGTACTCATTCATTATATACTAGTACCTATTAAATAGATACTAGTACTTATTCAATAGATACTAGTACACATTTATTAGATACTAGTACTTATTCAATAGATACTAGTATAATTTTTTATTTTAGTAGTACATTTTTTAATTGAACTCTACTGTAGCCCTTTGACTATCATACCATAAGACAAGAAAAAAGCAGCATCATGCTAGAAGATAAGACAGTCGTTACTATATGAATTCCAATCTACTTGTCACAATTGAAATCATTACTAGTATCTAATAATAAGTACTAGTATCTATTAAATAGGTACTAGTATCTAATGAATAAGTACCAGTATCTAACAAATAAGTACTAGTATCTAATGAATGCTTACTAGTAATATTTAAATAGATACTAGTCACTATTGCAATAATTAGTAGTCAGAAATTAAAAGATGATATCAAAACCAAAATGACTACTTCTCCTTGTTCATTTGGAGATATATTCAACCTCATAAAGAACTAGTGAGAATAGATTTGGAGATGTCTTCATTTAAACAGATCATTACATAAGCATGAGTACCTCTCCACCGTTCAATCAGAGTCCACATGGTAATACAACACATTAATATGCAGAAATAATTTGATTGTTAAGTAAGGCTAACTGGCTTTGAATGTTAGCCTATCTTGCTAATTGGTTTTCCATGAAAACACAAGGAAAGATTACAAACCTGTTTTCCAACAAAAGTATAATGATATGTTTTAGTCCAAATTCACTTCACAACATCCATTGAGTCTTTGAAATAACTTATTATTGTAATCTGACATGGTTTCATTATAAAGAATGAGGCAGAAATCATGTCAATTTATATAATTCTATACAGTGATAAAGGCTATATCGAATAGCATAGCATTTTAAACTGTATTCTTATAAAAATACCCGAGATGGCCTGAAGAGCACAGGTAAAACCATATATTGTCGCAGTCATTGTTTATTTTCTTCATGTTTCATCAGTAAAACGTCTATCTGCATGTTATTCAGCTACTAGGCTACAGCTACAGCGAAAGCTGGATTTCCTGGAACATCATCAGTGAGTCTCACTTGTGGAGTTTCTGCGCGAGGGCGCCCTCTTGCTACGAGTATGAATGAAAAAGAAATTACATTAATTGAGTACTCATTATTGCTCACAAAACTCTAATTTGGGTAAAAATAGCAAAAAATAATTAAGAATTTGAGGTAAACATTTGCAAATCCTTACGTTTTTCTCTACTTTTTTTTTTTCTTGCAGATATATTTATTATTATGTTTATTCTTAAATACTCAGTTTTGTATATTATAGGGAAATAGTGTTATTACACAATTATTAGTTTTATTGATATATTAAAAACAAAAATTTTGGCCAAATTGTGCGGCCCTACAAGTACAGCAAACCTGGTGTTTTCTTTTTTTAGATTTAGTTAATAATTATTGGCCTTTTTTTCAAATCAAAAATCTTTTGTCTGAAAACCATAAGGTTTGGATTTTGTGTGACCTGTACAGAATATTAATGTAAAAACATTCAGTGTCTGCAGCGTCAGTGTGACCTGTACAGAGCATTAATGTAAAAGCATTCACTGTCTGCAGCATCAGTGTGCCCTGTACAGAATATTAATGTAGAAACATTCAGTGTCTGCAGCACCAGTGTGACCTGTACAGAACATTAATGTAAAACATTCAGTGTCTGCAGCACCAGTGTGACCTGTACAGAGCTTTAATGTAAAAACATTCAGTGTCTGCAGCGTCAGTGTGACCTGTACAGAGCATTAATGTAAAAGCATTCACTGTCTGCAGCATCAGTGTGCCTTGTACAGAACATTATGTAAAAACATTCACTGTCAGCAGCACCAGTGTGACCTGTACGGAGCATTAATGTAAAAACATTCACTGTCTGCAACACCAGTGTGACCTGTACAGCACAATAATGTAAAAACATTCACTGTCTGCAGCACCAGTGTGACCTGTACAGAGCATTAATTAAAAAACATTCACTGTCTGCAGCACCAGTGTGACCTGTACAGAACATTAATGTAAAAACCGGGTCACTGGTCTGATCAGCAGACTAAAGACAAGACAGAAAGAAAAACAGGATGGTGACCTGTACAGAACATTAATGTAAAAACATTCAATGTCTGTAGCACCAGTGCTATATGTAAAAAAAGTTAACATACAGCCCTGGTATGATATTGTTTTTACTGGAGGAAAAATAGGAAAATAACATAGGAAAAAAAAATTGGTGTCTTATCTCCATCCTGCCACCAGAGACCACTCGATGACCAACAAACACATTAGGCTACTATGTTTACGAAATTATAATGTTTACAAAACTGACAAAAAAAATGTTTTCTATGTGCTTGTGTACAAATAACTGTTTCTTTTCTATGTGTGGTCTATTTTTTTCTTAACAGAAGAGTAACTGTAAATACTATCACTATTGGAATAAGTTCTAGTATCTAATGAATACGTACTAGTAACTTTACAAAAGACACTAAAGAATAAGCACTAGTAGTTAATAAGTACTAGTACTTAATGGAAAAATACTAGTACGTTAATGTAAAATAACAACTAGTATACTACCTGAAATAGATACTAGTACCCAGCAAAACAGATACTAGTACGCTATAGATTAATGTTACAACGGCTTGCCAATATCCTTACCTCAGATACTACCCCAAACTCTTCTAGAAACTTTTGTTAATTTGGTTAATGATATAAACCAGCCTACAACCAATAAGAGAAATGTTTTGATTAATACTTGTCATTGGTTATTTAGTGTAGTAAATATACTAAATGTAATTGTGAGGGACACAATTGTCCTGAACAAAGAGACAATTAAATTGGTGTCTTATCTCCATCCTGCCAGATCACTTGATGACCAACAAACACATTAGGCTACTATGTTTACGAAATTATAATGTTTACAAAACTGACAAAAAAAATGTTTTCTATGTGCTTGTGTACAAATAACTGTTTCTTTTCTATGTGGTTTCTTGTTTACTTAACAAAGAAGAGATAAATTAATAGCTAGTCCTATTGAGATCGAGTACTAGATCTAATGAATTGTACTAGCTAAACGTTCAAGCAACAGACACTAGTACCTAACGAATAACCTAGTACCTAAAGAATAGCACTAGTGTCGCTAAGATAAGCCTAGTCACCTAATGAATAAGTACTAGACTTAAGGAAACATACTAGTATCTGAAACATAGATACTAGTACCATGAAAACAGATACTATACGGGGGCTTATCGCTACATGTTACAAAAACCGCTTGCCAGCAGAACTTAACGCATAGCTACCACCAGCAAAGGGAACCTTTCCCTTCTATACAAGCTTTTTTGTTTAATTTGGTTAATGAATTTAAACCAGCCTCCCAATAGATGAAATGTATTGATTAATACTTGTCATTGTTTTATTTTATGTTGTAGATAATATACTAATGTAATGTGAGGTACAAAATAGGGCCTGAAAAAATAGTTCAGAATACTGATTGTCAACAGCAGAAGGCCAAACTGTTTTTTATATCAGCTGTTTTATTTCGTATACATTTTTTAAATAATATTTTATGGTAGGTAACAGTTCTAGGTCAAACTACTACTTCATAGACATGCTGAGGTTTTACACACACAACACAAATGATCTGATTCATCCACTAGATAGAGCTGTTCTGTAGTTAATGTTAGACTCCAAATGAAATAACATTTTGTTACTGCGTTTTGGTGGTGTTCACATGTGTGCTGTTGATAGCGGTAGGCCTAAATTAAGAGACGAAAGACTTCATTAAGTAGGCTGCAAAACACCTGAACTTACTGGTCACTCAGTGAGCACTTATACTCCCATAGAAATAAACATTTGGTGTAATAGTGATGTTTCAAAAAATATCATGAGTATTTATATGAAACTTACCACTGAGACTAACCATCATATTTGTGAAATGACCCAAAGCTGAACTCTTGTTTTTTGACTTTGTAATATTACTGCTCCAAAAAAGCAATCACTTCACAATTGCTCCATAGGGTCAGATGATGATATAATGCGTTATAACTTCTAATGCTCAACAGGAAATGCCAGTGGATTTGTGTCCCTGCAGTGGTAGAAGGCGGGATGAGAGCCATCCATTACATCCAAAAGGGCACCAACTATCCAAATAAAAGAATCAGACAGGCATAGTGAGAAAGTGTTGACATACAGTGTGATGGTAGCTGGGACAAAAGAGGAGTGGATCAAGAATGAGAGAGAAAAATGCTAAATGTCTTACAGATCTGTGACTGGAAAGCTTATGATAACATTGCTTGGAACTACGCCCTTTTTAAGCAATATCAAACAATCAAGAGTGCTATACTTCTTAAAGCAAGGCTGTGATTTGTCAGCTCCATGCAGCAGGTAAAAGGAAAAAAACTTCATGATCTACGAAAAATGAATATCGAGTGACTTACATTTTAGAAACATGAAAATATTTCCAAACATAAAAGCAAAATTAACCATTGCACGCATTTCCAAGCAACTCACTGCAGTTTTGTTGAACGAATCGATTGATTGAATGATTCAATCATTAATTCCTAAAGACGAGGGCTGCATCTGAATTCGCATTTGTCCCAGCTAGGCTAAAACAGTATGTGAATAGAGCAATATGTCCGAATTCACATTATTCATAAAAAAGGAGGCAAGAAGTACCAGGATGTCCTACTAAATTAACGACTCAGTGATTAATTTGTCACCTATTGGTGTAACAATGTAACCTGCTGAAAGAGTCACTAAAAAGCTCCACCACTGGCTGCTTTTGGACCGTTATCTCTAGGCAAATAAGATTTGGGGACTGTTTTATAACATGCTGTGTTTGACAGATAACATTATAAGCGACAATATAATGGTGGGTTACTTACTATAAAACATCAAACCTGTATTTCACCTGATAGCTCATGCAATGTGGCAATAAATGATGGATAAAGGCTGTGTTGCGCTACTTCCAAGTAAACAGTGACTGATTTCTTCAATGTTAAATTGACTTTGTCACATTATAATCTATGTTTGTTTGTTATTTTCATAACAATATGCAAAGCAAATCAACAATATCAGCATGATCGATTGCTTGGCCTTCAAGCCTGTCTCTCTCCATCCCTCTCTCACTCTTAATTCATTCTCATTCTCTAGTTCCTTCTCTCAGTTTCTCTCTCTCGCCTCGTCTCACACCCCACTCACTATCTGCCCAAAAAGGTCAATATCATCCGTTAAATCCAAATATGCTGACTGCTGTGCATTATTTATCAGTATGAAGATAGAAACAGCTCTATTAAAAGCAGCACTGACTCTTCCTCTTTCTCAATTATTCTCATGATAATCAGTCTTACCCTGTGGGGCTGTCAGGGCCAGAGCGTCAGAACAGGCAATATGGGCACTAAATTTGGCAGTTATCTGAGTGCAAAGTCCAGTTTGAGTTTGTCCAAGAGCACTGATCATCCCTGGGATATTTGATAGTGGACATCCTTGATTCTTTAATTCCCTTTGCTCATTACGCATGGAGATTAAATTGAACAAGTCCAAATATTTGTAGGATTGTGATTAAACATCTTGACCAGACCCATGATTCAGCTTTCTGTTACAACCTGTTTTAAATCTTAAACTTTAGCACAGAGGAACCGTGCAGCGATTTTGCTTCATTATCTGTTGTTAGAAGGATATAAAATTCTAAACACATTTTCTTGCAGACGTGCTATTTTAGGTTCACACTCATATTTCTCAGCATCTAAGATGGCCCTGGTGGCTCCCTAGATAAGAGAGTCAAACAGAGAGATGGTGGAGCTTTTAGAAGAAAAGATTCTTTGGGAAGGAAACCTCATGCCCTGGTTTTGCTTTCAGGAACTAATGGGATACAGTGCAGTGCAAGATTCAAAAACTACAAAGTAAAATCTAATTTCAGAATTTGGTGCTGAAACCCATGTCACATTCAATGACCTCTGAATTTAGAAAACATTCTGTATAGTCAGAATTATGCAACTGTGGGCAGTTGACAAGCATGAAGAGTGAAACTGTGGTTTATTCCTACAACATTGTGTTTCATTGAAAATATTATGTCAAGACCTTGACTAATACATGTGAACATGACAGGATTCTTGCAGTCTTCATGGTGTATAAATTCAGACATAAAAAATGGAATGAATCTGACGACTTTAATAACTATATAATGTATATAGGAGTTTTATTTATTAATTGCAATGTCTGTCTTCATTATCCAGTCTCAAAATTCCAGAGATCTGAGTCAGTTTTTATTACAAGTGCAGAGAATCTTATCCGAGACATTCTTCTCATACCAACCACATACTATTTCTGGGCTTATTAAAGGTGAATGGATGCCTCAAAGGACAGGCTATTAAGCATGAGCAATCTGTCCTCCGCATTGACTATAACCATTCAAAAGCTAACATCCAACATTCTGGGTCTATTTTTTAGAATATAATTATTTTCAGCTGAGCCTCTCATTTCTGTGGGTTAATGTAGTGGAGAGCGGGGCTAGTTGTCACAAGGGGAAATGACAATGGCTTTATCTTAGTAGCTAGGTTTTGAGTCAGAAGTCCAGGCACATAAATATGTTTTCTCTATTAGGATATTTTTGTTGTTGTTGTTGAATTCTGCCTTCTAAACTAAAACATTTAATGTAAAGAACATACCTATATCTATATTTGTTTCAAATTTTAATTGGATCAAATTAAATCAAAAGAATAAATATTTATATAATTCATTAATTTCAAGTTTGATAAAACAATGGTTTAATATGTTACTTTTTACATGTTGTTTCATGAGTTGTTTTGTGTTTTATAATTGCTGATATGTTGTTGTTTCTTCTTTTGTTTTGTCAACACTTTTAATTTTGTTTCCCACCCTGACAAATATTCACTACAAATAATGCCCTAGCCTAGTCATATGAAAGACAAATCACATAGTCTGAACATAAGGCATTTTCATTCATTACTATTTCCTCTTTTTGTGTCTATTTCAACATCAAATGTTTTATTTTTCTGTAAAACAAATATTGGATTGTTTTGACTCAGTGATAGCTTTGTGGAAGCTAAAAATGGTGTCTAATGACAATATAGGAAACAATATAACAATAAAAAGTAGGTTGTAAAAACCAGTGGGATCAAATGTGTGTACAAAACAGGTAATTATATATCAATGTCAATGATAACTACCATGTGTAAAATGTGTAGGAATCACACTTCAATGTGTGGCGACTGTCTCAATGGTCTCCCCCTAACCAATATCCGTTTAACCCACCCCTCCTGTAGTGCCAATAGATTATTCATTACTCTTTTCCTGAGTGCAAAGCAATTGCAAGCCCACCACTGCCTCCTGTGATTTCCACAGGGACTCTTTCATGGACCATTCTTATCTCAGCAGGGAATTCAAATATGGCAGCAGCGAAAAATGAATCACAGCTTTGTAAGAGCACAAACACACATAAACACATGCGGCATGCACACACGCACACACACACACAAACAATGGGTAACCCCTGTCCTCCTGAAATAAGAGCTCTGTTGTATAATCTGTTGAAGTGTTGGATTTTATGAGACCCATAAAACAAAAAATATACAATTGATATGATACTGATACTGATATGCACTATGCATATATGTATTGGATTTGTAATAGTGGTGATTTCTTTTTGATATGTGAGATATCCAGGAAAGATGATAAGCAAAACATTTAGCACTTTCTAGAAAAATTGCTATACATATAATTTGAAAGAAAACCACCAGTTTATTACCTAAAACAAATTAAAAAGCAATATATCAGCAGTATGCATGTACACATGGGCTCTTTTGTTACACAGGGACACATATGCAATACAATACATAGATACAATACAAAATAATTTTGTGACTCTTCTGTGATAATATAAAAAATGTTCAATTATTAAAACAAACCTGTACCTTTAATAAGGTGGAAGGAAATACAAATTAAAAGAAGCAGACTTTCATCTGACCAGGAGAATGTGCCTGGAGATACAGAGCCATACGTGTAAGCAAGTATTGATTGTAGGATATAGTGGCACCCTGCAAGTCGATCACTGTAAAGAGAAACCAGTCTTTACTAGCAACTCATGAAATAATCCTTTATTAAGGATGATGCACAGATGGTGAAAAGATACATGACTGTAGGTCTGACGATGTACCAAAAATAGAAAGAAAGAAAGAAAGATGCAACAGTTTGCATTGTAATTACCAATTTAGATAATTTAAAATACATTTTAAATAAAGATACATATTTACAGTGGGTATGGAAAGTATTCAGACACCCTTACATTTTTCACTCTTTGTTATATTGCAGCCATTTGCTAAAATCATTTAAGTAAATTTTTTCCTCATTAATGTACACACAGCACCCCATATTTACAGAAAAACACAGAATTGTTGACATTTTTGCAGATTTATTAAAAAAGAAAAACTGAAATATAACATGGTCATAAGTATTCAGACCCTTTGCTGTGACATACATATATTTAACTCAGGTGCTGTCCAATTCTTCTGATCATCCTTGAGATGGTTATACACCTTAATTTGAGTCCAACTGTGTTTGATTATAATGATTGGACTTGAATAGGAAAGCCACACACATGTCTATATAACACCTTACAGCTCACAGTGCATGTCAGAACAAACGAGAATCATGAGGTCAAAGGAACTGCCTGAAGAGCTCAGAGACAGAATTGTGGCAAGGCACAGATCTGGCCAAGGTTACAAAAAAAATTCTGCTGCACTTAAGGTTCCTAAGAGCACAGTGGCCTCCATAATCCTTAAATGGAAGACGTTTGGGACGACCAGAACCCTTCTTAGAGCTGGCCGTCCGGCCAAACTGAGCTATGGGGGAGAAGAGCCTTGGTGAGAGAGGTAAAGAAGAACCCAAGATCACTGTGGCTGAGCTCCAGAGATGCAGGTGGGAGATGGGAGAAAGTTGTAGAAACCATCACTGCAGCCCTCCACCAGTAGGGGCTTTATGGCAGAGTGGCCCGACGGAAGCCTCCTCAGTGCAAGACACATGAAAGCCCCCATAGAGTTTGCTAAAAAACACCTGAAGGACTCCAAGATGGTGAGAAATAAGATTCTCTGGTCTGATGAGACCAAGATAGAACTTTTTGGCCTTAATTCTAAGCGGTATGTGTGGAGAAAAACAGGCACTGCTCATCCCCTGTCCAATACAGTCCCAACAGTGAAACATGGTGGTGGCAGCATCATGCTGTGGGGGTGTTTTTCAGCTGCAGGGACAGGAAGACTGGTTGCAATAGAGGGAAAGATGAATGCGGCCAAGTACAGGGATATCTGGACGAAAACCTTCTCCAGAGTGCTCAGGACCTCAGACAGGGCCGAAGGTTTACCTTCCAACAAGACAATGACCCTAAGCACACAGCTAAAATAACGAAGGAGTGGCTTCACAACAACTCTGTGACTGTTCTTGAATGGCCCAGCCAGAGCCCTGAATAAACCCAATTGAGCATCTCTGGAGAAACCTAAAAATGGCTGACCACCAACGTTTACCATCCAACCTGACAAAACTGGAGAGGATCTGCAAGGAGGAATGGCAGAGGATCCCCAAATCCAGGTGTGAAAACCTTGTTGCATCTTTCCCAAAAAAGACTCATGACTGTATTAGATCAAAAGGGTGCTTCTACTAAATACTGAGCAAAGGGTATGAATACTTAGGACCATGTGATATTTCAGTTTTTCTTTTTTAATAAATCTGCAAAAATGTCAACAATTCTGTGTTCTTCTGTCAATATGGGGTGCTGTGTGTAACATTAATGAGGAAAAACTTATCTTACTTATTATTTTACTTAAATGTTTTAGCAATGGCTGCAAATATAACAAAGAGGTGAAAAATTTAAGGGGGTCTGAATACTTTCCGTACCCAACTGTAAGTAATTCTAAGATTGGCAAAATATAGAAAGAAAGAAAGAAAGAATGAAAGAAAGATGGAACAGTTTGCTTTGCAGATACCAGTTTAGATACTTTTAAATTAAGTTCATTTAATTTAATTCAATTTAATTACTTAGAAGTAATTATATATTGTAAAGGCAAAAATAAATTTTTTATTTTATATTTTAAGAATAATTTCTACAGTGTAATAAATCCTGACTATTTGCATCTGATACATGCTATATTTGCAGCAAATGTACATTTAGCTGTTCTGTGGAAACTGAACACAAACTGTGTTTAAATGTGTTTTTGATTAATTTTTAATGTGCACGTTTTCACATATTATTATTTTCTGCCGATTTTTTTTTTTACAAGTTTCAATCTTATATCTATCCATTCACCCTCTTTCCATATAAATTCCCTTTTTATCTCTTTAAACTATTTCCTTTTCCATCAGTCCCCTCACCCATGTTGTCTCACATTTCATTGTCTCTACCTCAAGACATCAGATTGACCCTTGATTCATTTCTGATGAATCTATCGTAGACAGAGGGAAAAAGAGAGAGAAAGAGGGACAAACAAAAATGAAGGAATGTGAGAGAGAGAGAGAGAGAGAGAGAAAGAGGAGCTTATATACATTTTATCCTCTCTAGCAATCTGTGTGAAGATAAAGAAAATTCCAGAAAGTAAACTAGTTTCGGCCCCTTGGGCAAAGTTTTAATAAGGGAGCATGTGCTAGTATTGCTTGGAGCTGGAATGGGCAATATCAGGATTTCCTGAGTGATAAATTACCTTTTGTCTTCCTGAATTTAATGAGTGAACATGCAGAAGGATTTTAACAGCTATTATCTATCATGGTACATTTGTTGCTGGCTGAGGGAAAGCTGCTGATATAACAATAAATTGAGAGAGACACTGAAAGAATTCCTGATTTTACACGTAGGCATGATTTTATCACTGTAGACATAGATGTGCTGTGCTGCTTTTGTATTCACAAAACAATTTTTTGGCCACACAATTTAAAAGAACCATCCACCATACAGTATACTGCATGTGACAACAGAGTCTATGCTACATTTTTGACACAATATCCCCAGTTACTTTGTCTATTTTTTCTCCACCAAACGAAAATAGTTCCAAACATAATAAGAGATGCAGGACAACCATTGTTCTCCTCCGTACCTGGGCAACACACAGCAGTTCCTGAGTGAATTAGTGTTATTGAATGAAACTGTTACGTATATGATTCAATTAATTGTTTCTGAATTAAGTGTTTTTTTTAGCGAATCAGATAAATGAATGATACAGTGAATCACTCTAAAAGAAAGCCACCCATTTCTTTCCTGAATAAACCAGAGTTTTTGAACAAATTGGTTGAGTGCACGATTCAATTACTCACTTATATGTTTCAGTCCTTAATGAATTAAGTGTTTTGAGTAAATCGGTTTTAAATGGTGATCCCCTGCACACTCAAAACAAATAAAAAAGAAATAATAATAATTAATATATAATATATATATTCATTAACAAAGCCACGTTTCATTCTTAAATAAACTAGAATTTTTGAACAAATTGTTTGAATGCATGATTCAATTACTCACTTGTTTCATTCCTAAATGAATCACTCCATTAAACCCAGTAACGACACTTGTGGTTTTTGCACTTGACCACTTGTCTACTTACATGATATATTTCCTGTATTCGTCCCAAGTGTTCAAGTGGTCATGAAGACCACATGTGTGTAGTACTTTCAATACTTGATTGGACACACTTATAACATAGTGTTATAAAAATACAAGCAAAGTTTTTTACAGAGCTTTATTTACACGGTTTGATTTTCAATATATTGCAATTTAAAATAAACTTCTAAATGTCTGTTCATTACTCCCTCTGCAACAGACAACACAATTTAATTGTGGTGCATCTAATTAAGTGATGAAAGACATTTGCAAAAATGTATTTAACTCACACTAGAAAGTTTGCCTCGAAATAGTACATGGGGTACATGTGCTCCTGAATATGATGAATGATGGGAAATGCTTAGCATCAAATAGTCAAACCACTCTGAAGTGTTATTAGAGCTTTGTTTTTAATTTACTCACCCTCAAGCCATCCAAGAGGGTACTTGACTTTCTTTTTTCAATAGCTTTTTTGACACTCAAAGTGACGGCACCCCTTGGCTTGCATTTCTGAATCACCAAGGACCATGGGTTCAGCTGAAAATCATTTTTAGTGTTCTAATAATGAAAGAAAGTCAACTACTTCGGATGGTCTGAGAGTGAGTAAAATAACAGCAAACTCTGCTCTAAACTTTGGCAATTATTAGACTTGAGACAGGGCGTGCATGCTCTCAAGTGGTATTAGGCCTGGTCACTTCTGAATAAACCATTGTTTTTGAATGAATCTGTTGAGTGAATGATTCAAATGGCTTATTCATAAAGACAGCAACTTGAAATGATGCAATCTTCAGAAAGAGGTACTAGAAAATCTAATTCTGGATGTGAAAACTGTTGTATAAACTGACAATATCAGATATTAAAGAAAAATAAAAAAGAAACGTAAAAATAAGGATGGAGTAGTTGGAGTCAGAGCATGATCTAAGTGAACTTTACGCCTCTATTCCCTGCACTCATCTTCAGAGGATTCATAAAATATCACCTGGCCCTCCCTAAAGTGGTAATGTGTCAGATCAGAACAGTTGCCAAGAGCGGTGGAGAGAGGAAGGAGAGGGGGTGAAGTGAAGGGCGGGATGCGATCAAACAACTCATCATCCCCCGATCAATCAGGAAGGGTCTGATTAATGCAAGCAGTGTTATAGTTTGGCATGAGTCTTATGTGTATGTGTGTGTGTGTTAGTTTGTGTCTGTGAACTTTGTGTGACTGTGCAACATCTGCACAGAGGGCAAGTGGCCAGCAGATTAGATCTCTCACCTAAATCAAGCGCAAACTGTCTGCTGCACCATGAGTTGATTAATGATCAGGACATCAACACTGAGATGTGAATACTGTGGTTTCCAGTGACAACATCTTCCTGAATGACAGATATAGTTGAATGCAATAAAATGTATCATATTATTTTTTAGGTTCATTAGTTA
The DNA here is from genome assembly GCA_018155175.1 of Sinocyclocheilus anophthalmus. Classification (NCBI taxonomy): domain Eukaryota; kingdom Metazoa; phylum Chordata; class Actinopteri; order Cypriniformes; family Cyprinidae; genus Sinocyclocheilus; species Sinocyclocheilus anophthalmus. The sequence continues at coordinate 213,131 of JADLZN010005933.1, forward strand.
GTTTTGGCTCTTTTTTTTTCTGTGGAAAATCAAGCTTAAAGGGATAGTTCACCCAAAAATAAAAACTCTGTCATCATTTACTCACCCTCACATCTTTGGTTCCATTGTATGGACAAAAAATACATAGAAGTCAATAGGAAGCAAAATTGTTGGTCCCCAATCTACTTGTGTTCTTTTGAGTTCCACAGAAAGAAACTCATACAGGTTTGGAACGTCAGGAGGGTCAGTAAACAATTTTCATTTTTGGATTGACTATCCTTTTAAGATAGATTTTCCAGCAGGGGACCTTTAAAACATGTCAATTTCATTAGAGAGATTTTTGAGCTTTTCTTATGAATCACAGTGTCACAGAATTTTCCTGTATGTTAAGCTGCCACAGACAGAGTATTAAAGGGGTCATATGATGTTGCTAAAAAGACCATTATTGTGTGTGTTGGTGTAATGAAATGTGTTATGCGGTCAGGTTAAAAACACATTATTGTCACATACGATACATTATGTTTCTCATCTTGCCACCGCCTTTCGTGAAAGCGTAGATTTACAAACTAATCGGTCTGAAAAGCAAATGTGTGCTCTGATGGGCCAGCTATACCCAGTGCGAATTACTCAAGCGTGTGACGGAAATGTTACACCCCTACCATACTGTGATGAGCCGTCAGGCCGGAGCGATGATTCAAAAACAAAAAAACCCATAATAAACGAGGCTTTCTTTGCATCCAGTGGGGACATAATTACAAATTATAATGACTTATACAGTCTTTTTACAAGTTGCGTTGCATCGCGCCGCGTAAACAAAAAAAACCATGTCTGCATTTGTGATCGAGAAATGACAAACAACAAGTGCTACTTTACACTGCCCAAAAAACTCGCTTTAAATATTAAAAAATATAAAATATAAAAACTCTTTAAAATATAAAAAACGTACTTACAGTCCGGGTCAGAACAGCTGCATTGTAGTATACTTACCCGGATCAGTAAACAGTCCTCCATAAAATGTGCTGCACACATCTGAATATTTGGGTTGAAGTGTTCTGGAACAGTGTTGTAAATCACAACCATAAACCATTGATTTCTAGTAGTGGCCATTTTTGGAAGGCAACACAAACTATTTCGCTTTCACAATGAACACAGGTCAACACGGGCGGGGCGGACTAGAGTAAGCACAGGCAGGGGGCTGGTGAGGAACGGGCCGGAGGGTAGGAGTGAGCGGAGGCGGCGGGCTGCGGCAACCACATGTGACGACCCTGGTCTGGACTCCGCTTCGTCCACGGTGAAGCCGATCCGGTGATCCACAGCGCAAAGTTGTAGTATTTCCTCAGCAACCAGCACGGATCAGCTCCAGGCATGACAAAGCAGATATCGTCCTCTTTTGGAAGACCAAACAAAGTAGTTTCGCTTTAACAACAAAATACACAGTGCCTTGATGACATGGCGGCGGCGGCAACAGTACTACAGCGAGAATAAAAGTCACGCCTTATTTCTTTGCGTGAACATTTGGTGGTGTTATGCAAATCTTCCCACAGAGCGAAGTAGACATGTGGGGGCGTGTTAGAACGAGCTGTTTTTGGTAGGTGTGGCTGACTCTTAACTTTTATAATGGTAGGAGCTTATATGTACAGTATATATGTGTATATATATTATATATATCTATATATAATATTATATACATATTATTGTGTGTTGGTGTTATGTGTGTGTGTTTTGTTTTTTGCAAATATGATTTATTCTGAAGCAATATTCTCATCAGTTTTCTATCAGCTGTGACATAAATCTGCTGTTTTTTTATATTTTATCCAAGGGCATTTTTTTTACCTTTATAGAGGGCATTTTCCCAATAATCTCATTAATACTTTCATTTACGATTTTTACATTTGATCTATAAATTCAATTATAATAATGTGATTATCTATACGTTATCAAATTAAATCATTTACACTGAAAAATACAACTGCATTAAATAATATTATGAGATTCTTTTAAATATTTTTGAATATACAAACAAGAAATTATGGTGGAAATGATACTTTTCAACGAAATTAAAACGCCAGTAGGTGCCAGTAGTGAGCGTTTAATGAGTGAGTCACTGAGTCGTTCATTCAAACAATTCGTTCAAACTGCTGATTCATCAGATTTTTATGCATGGGCTAATGAAACTTTGACTCAACCGATTCGTTCAAAACACGGAATCAATCAGCAATGAATCGGCTGTTTGCAGTGAGGTGCGCTGTGGTCCCGCCTAAAATGTAAGTGACCTAATATTATTGTATTTGCTTATTGAACTGTTTATAGAACTATTAAACAGTCGTAATGGTGAAAAAGTTGTGTGATGTTGCCTAACGAATTGTATTTTAAATATTAAAACAGCCCCGGCCCAATTTAAACCCTGAACATGGAGAAGTATTCTAGCTGCCCTACTACAACACGAACCAAAGAGTTGTACTTTGCCAATAAAATCAACTACACTGATTTTCAAAACACATTTGTTCATGTTTTCTGTACAAACCTACAGAATTCATGATTTCAAGAGAAATGTTACACAGTAATGCCCACAAAAATGGTTGTTCTCATACCACCGTTGAGTGTTGATATATATGTTCTGAGCAGGATTCAGCCGTCTTGCTAACTGAAGGTGTATCTGTGTTTACAGAGGCATCTGTGGCACATGGATTATTAATATCTGGAAGAGGTAGAGAAATTAAAAAAATGCCATCCAAAGTAAGAATTAGAGATTTATACACATTCTGCTAGCTGTAAAAACAGTTACGTTTTTATATAGCATAAAGCAGGGGAAAATCCCAGTTACTTTCAACAAGTTTACCAGCCATCACCTTTTATTTATGTAATAGCAATAGTTTTATTTATATAATGTATAGAATATACTGGTATGTATAGCAAATAATTGTGCAGACAGACAGAAAAACAAGAAGCATTTAAAATATTCTTTCAGACACCTTTAACAATGTGAGATCATTTAAAAAAATAAAAATTTGTAGACATCGGGGCACAGCTTCAAATGGGTGAGCAATTAGCAATATATAATATCAAAATAAAAAGAGAAAACACAATTGTTTTTCATGCGATTCAGAAAATGCATCTATCAAGAAAATTATAACTGCCTCCATATATTATTGAAGATTATAAATAAAGGAGATATTAATATGCTCTATGTAGCAAGGAGTGATGTACACATATCATTTGTACATATTAGCCCTTACTGTGTTATTTAGACATATTTTTATTAGATTGTACTACATCACTGGCTATGACAATTAATTTAGTATTGAAGAAAAGCACGTGTTGATAGTCAGTCTACTACACAAAAGCAAAATTTGAGACATAAGTGGCAACCCTCCCCTATTAAAGTAAATAAATGGCGTTTGCCCTCCTTAATAAGTTCACTGCAGTGGCAAACATGATTGATTGCCAATTAAGCCTAAAAATTAAACATAACTCACATTGACTGAGGAATCCGCTGAGCGGAGCAGAGCAAAGCGTTGAGTGGAAGTAATGAAAGCTGATCCGCGAAAAAAACAACTTTGCTTTACACACAAAGTCATGTATCCATAGGAATACATTGTATGCTTATATTTATGGTGATAATCATTCACAATTTGATCTTATTGATGTTAACGAGTTCACCTCTGTTGATTTGCCTCATCTGTTCATTATGCACTAAATGATAATGTGTTTCATATAATATACTTATTCACATAAAGATCTTCTTTAAAGCATATCGGTCATTTTTACATTACTGTACCATCATGACTTTTTAAGCTAATCCATCATTTCTTGTGTTATTACAAATACACATATTTGAAAAAATAAAAATGTAGCTATGAGGTAATGTAAGACTATACAATATATACACAGTACTCTGACCGACATCAAATGAAGAGCAGTTCCATACTGATTCAGACTAGTACAAAAACACCTTGAAGCATAATGTTGTGCTGTTCGTAAAACTGAATCAATGAACCCGTCATTAATAAACTGGGTTTAAACCGTCACCCAAAGGCATTCAGACTATAGACTGCAAAGTCTGACAAGCCTGTTCCCAGGCAAAGCCTGTAGGTGAGCCGTGTTGCTTAGATTTACTTTTATTTGGTGTAATCCTTAAACTTAATTCTCTCAGGATCCTACAAAAGAAGATTACACTACAGAGTGAAATAATAACATTTTTGAGGGCTCTTTACATTGCTTTGATACTCATAGCTCACCAATGTGATAATCTATTGCAGTAGACCTTCTTTTAATTTCCTCTTAGATGAAGGGGTTCAAATGTTTAGAATTGTCTTTCGCCATCTTTGATTCGTCCTCGTCAGGCCTGGAGTCGTTTGAGGTGCATTTTGGTCCTCCTATGAATGAAATGTGTGCCTTGATTGTGCTTAAAATGAAGTTAGCTATTTTAAGAAGATTTTAAATCAACAAAAAATAAATAATAGAAGCAAGCGTTTGGACCTGAAAACATGTGTTTTTTGAAAACAAGCGTCCTTTGTGTGGAAATTCTTCATTCTTTTTGTTCTGAAAAATTTGATTTGAAGCATAAAATTAATCTTATTCTACTACATGAAAATGTCAGAACCAAACCAGTCAGTATCGTTGTCTTATGTGCTGAATATTTGAACTCTGAGGTGAGTCTTGAGATGCGATTATATCCATGGAAACAGTAGTAGTACAGGCAAACAGAAGGTCAGAAAGGTCAGGCTTGTATGACTAGCGCGTCCCTTTAACAATTCCTGATTGGTCTCATCGGGGCTTTGGGAATCAGAGGCAGCTGCTGATTGGCTACGACTGGAGCACATCTCATACAGGTTTCCAGAAAACTGCATCTTTTTGGACTCTTGTCTCAGAGACTCCCACACCACAGCAGCCTCCTCAGGGCAGCCGGCCATGGCCACATTTGCACAGTCATGAAAAGCATCCCAGGATCTGCAACAGACACAAGCATAAGGTTAAATGTTGTGGATAATTAATAACTAATCTACAAGCTAATGAGTGAGAACCATAAATAACAAGTATAAATAATTAAAGCATAAATAACGATGAACAGGTAAAACACTGGAGTGAAAATATTTTTGTGAAAGCAAAAAGCTTGATGCAAGGATACAGAACAAAATTTTTTCCTGCCATTTTTTAAATATTTCTTTGACAATAGCATTCTGTAATAATAATAAAAAAATATATAGTGGTGGAAATTTTCAACTTTTTTTTTTAGCATTTTATGTATCCAAAAAATACCCAATTACAAATATTTTCACAATAAGACAAAATTACAGCCTGTTCTAAGATAAATAAAAATATTCTGTTCAGATTTTCCTTTGTTTTCTTCTCACATCTCATCTCATATTTTCATTTTGCTCTTCTCTGGCCTGTTGTCTCCTTGGTAACCAAGTACACCAATTTTTGATAAAACATCATTATTATTATTCAAATCATCAAAATTATTGATAGTGATGAAAATAACATAACAACTGATGGACAGTAAATCATTGTTAATGATTATTTTACTCTTTGTTAAATTATCATCGTGGTAACACTTTATTTTAAGGACTAATTCTCACTACTAACAAGTTGCTTAAAGGGGTCATATGATGCGATTTCAATTTTTCCTTTCTCTTTGGAGTGTTACAAGCTCTTGGTGCATAAAGAAGATCTGTAAAGTTGCAAAGACTAAAGTCTCAAATCCAAAGAGATATTCTTTATAAAAGTTAAGAGTCAGCCATGCCTAGCTAAAACGGCTTGTTCTAACACGCTCCCACATGTCTACATCACGATGTGGAAAGATTTGCATAACGCCGCCCAAATGTTCACGCAAAGAAAGAAGGTGTAACTTTTATTCCCACTGTAGTATTGTTGACGCCGCTGCCATGTCGTGAAGGCGCTGTGTGTTTCTTTGTGAAAGCGAAACTACTTTATTTGGCCTTCCAAAAGAGGACGATATCGCTTCGTCATGCCTGGAGCTGATCCGTGCTGGTCGCTGAGGAAATACATCAACTTCGCGCTGTGGATCGCCGGATCGGCTTTCACCGTGGATGAAGCGGAGTCCAGCCCGGGGTCGTCACATGTGGTTGCCACAAGCCCGCGAAGCTCCTTCGTCGAATCCGCCGGCCACGCCGTTCTCAAGCCCACCGCCTCTGCTCACTCTAGGCCGCCGCCGCTCACTCTACTAGCCACGTGTTTGAACTGTGTTTCGTTTTGTGAAGCCGAAACTATTGTTTGGCCTTCCCAAAATGGAAAATGGAACTAGAAATCATTTGGTTAGTGTGTATTTACAACTGTTTTCCAGAACCCTTCACCCAAATATCAATGTGTGCAGCACGTTTTCTGATCCGGGAAGAGTGACTACAGTGCCGGCTTTTCTGACTCCCAGACTGTAAGTCGTTTTTTATATTTAAGAATTTTTCCACGATTGATGCACTCGAGTTTTGAGCAGTGTAAAGCAGGGCTTGTTGTTTGTCATTTCTCCGATCACAAATGCAGACATAGTTTTATGTTTACGTGGCGCGATGCAACGCAACGCGTAAAAAGACAGTATAAGTCATTATAATCCATAATTATGTCCCCACTGGATTCTACGAATGCCTCGTTTATAATGGGTTTTAATGTTTTTGAATCATCGCTCCGGCCTGATGGCATCATCACAGTATGGTAGGGGCGTAACATTTCCGTCACACGCTTGAGGTATTCGGCCAATCATAATGCACTGGATAGCTGGCCAATCACAGCACACCTCGCTTTCAGACAGATGAGCTTTGTAAAAATCGACGCATTTCAGAAAGGCTGGGCATAGAGGAGAAAAAATTATGTACAGTATGTGGAAAATAATGTGTTTTTTTTACCTTAAACTGCATAAACATATTTCATTACACCAAATACACAAAATAATGTTCTTTTTAGCAACATCATATGACCCCTTTAATTGCATACATATTACTAGCATATTGGCTGTTTTATTTAGTATTATACCAAGGGGTGCACCATATTAATGCCTTATTCCGCATGGCCATATTTTAGATCCCTTAATCCTACCACATACTTAAACTTAACAATTACCTTATTAACTATTAATAAGAAAATCTGGAGTTTATTGAGTGAAAACTCTTAGTTAATAGTGAATATGTGTTTACTATTCTAAAGTATTACCATCATTTTTTGTAATATTCGTTTTTTTTAATGATGGATTTTCATGTTTTAACTCTAAAAGTCTGAGTAAAACAATCTACACACAAAAAGTAGCAGAAATAAATGATGTAGGCAAAAAGTAAGAGTTCCCAAGAGTTTCACAAGTTTCATTTTTGACCTTCGTATAACAAAAAGAAAAAAAAAATCTGTTTTGATAAAACTCAACCTCAGGGACATAAAAGTTCCCACTGAAGAAACAGCCTTTTTAGTTAAAACGCCGGTTCTTAAATAGACTGAAGCGCAGCAAGACTGTTACCTATTAAACAGTGATGTATTGTGTGCGGTTAGTGGAAGTCTGTCCTTCAACGCCACAAATGTCCTTCACTACCAATTCTTTTCTTAAATGTTCCTCACAGATCTCTGGCCAAAGCCTGACACTTTGCAATCTGGTGGGAGAATGTTGCTGTTCCAAAAGATCCCCTGACAGATGATCAGATACATATCCCGAGAACCCGTGTGTGAACGTGTGCAAGATCGTGCATACCTGTGTTTATGCATATGTGCATGCGAACAGTGAGATCAGTGGAGGTTTTAATTGGTACCTGGAGGATCTAGTCTTAGAATTAGAATATCCAGCACTTGGGAGGAATGGAAAGATGAGTGAGCTGAGGAAGAAATGGAGAAAAGAGTAGAAGGGAGCAACAGAAAATGAGATGAAAGGCAATGTAGGGAGATAGAGAATGAATGAGGTGTCATATCAGTGAACTGTGATACTCTATATCACATTCTCTCTGTGACAACACAATGAATGGCGTACAGCAAATAATCCTGTGGTGTGAGTGAGGCATTTAATGTGGCTATACAGAGGAGTAAATGTGTTGGTGGGTCATTCCTGTTATGCGGGACCCTTTGATCTCTGTAACATATCAAAATATGAATATGCTGATGTTTTATTTGGACAATATTAGTATAAAAAAGTATGCCAGATTTTCAGAAATATGCTCTGGCAAAGCTTTAAGTCGGACTAATGTTAAAATAAAATGTAATGTCACTATTTACACAATGGGAACAAAATTAAGAGGATGGAACCAAGAATGGAAAACAGGAAAATCAAAGTTGGCACACCACAGCTCCAAAAGTAGAAAAATATTTAATTATGTTCTCATCTAGGATGGAAATAAAAAGCTAAAATTTGCCCTTGAGATTTAGTTATAATTCATGATGATTTCTGCTATTTTGTCGAACAGGACGGAGTGTCCTGTGTTGTCAAATAAACCACAAAACATCACAATTCGTCAAATCCATTGTTAAAGCATGTGCTGTTTTACCACTAAAAATAATAAAAAATGAACTCCTATGATCACTATTGTGATATTTTGATAAAAGAAAATGATGATTTCCATTTTTTTTTTTTTTATATGAGACTAATATTTTATGCATTATAGTAAGATGTATGATGGAGATGTGGAAATGTTCTGGTAAAACAAAACCCAGGTAAAAATGAATCTGAATCTGTTCTTTTCATTAGTGTATTCATGTGGAAATATTTACTACCTTTCAAAAGTTTGGGTAAGAGATTTTTTTAAATGTTTTTGAAAAAAAATTCTCTTATGCTCACCAAAGATGCATTTATTTGATAAAATACTTAAAACGTGATCTTATGAAACGATCTTACATTTACAATATTTCTATTTGGATATTTTTTAAGTGTAAATGTAAAATTTTAAATGTATTCCTGTGATGGCAAAGCTGAATTTTCCGCACCCATTATTGTGTAACAATGTTAAAGTATTTACTGTCACCTTTGATCATTTGAATGCATCCTTGCAGAATAAAAGCATTCATTTCATTAAAAAATATAATTTTGAACTAGGTATTGTCAGATATACATGGATGGTCTTGTGTTGTTCCAGGTTTTTTCCTTACTTGCAATAAGAGTCGATCTCCTCGTCTCCTCGTCTTTTTGGAGCGGACAGACAGAACTGTCTCCTAGGGGGCAAGCAGACACTGGGCAACCTTTATAGATTGACCTGCACTCTTTGTGCTGGATCAGAACATTGATGGACTAGGGAACAGCACTAGAAAAATATAGACAAAAATTAACAAAATTAATTTAACTTAAAAAATAAATTCATATTGTAACTTAAGATGTAAGATTAAAGGTATACTTCACCCAAAAATGAAAATTCTGTCATCATTTACTCACCCTTGTGTCGTTCCAAACCTGTATGCATTTATTTCTTGTTTTGAACACAAAAGAAGATAATTCTGAAGAATTTTGGTAGCCAAACAGTTGATGGTAGCCACTGACTTCAGTAGTACTTTTCTCCATACTTTGGAAGTCAATGGGTACCGTCAACTGTTTGGTTACAAACATTCTTCAAAATTTCTTATGGTGGTAACCTTGAGGGTGAGTAAATGACAGAATTTTCATTTTTGGCTAAACTATCCCTTTAAATAAGTATTTTTTCAAAAGCTCAAATACAAATGAGATTTTTATAAATAAATAAAAATACACTCATTCCCCAAAACATAGGCAAGGTCATAAACAGACCAGCAGGGTGGCATTGAATGGCTTTCACTACATCCTTTACAGACCTGATGAGAAAACACTCCTTCAGTGCCACCACTGCTGGATTTGTGGGCATCTTGGTTATTTATAAATTGTTTATAAAGAGTATAGTTCTACATTTCATTGTTAGAACAGAACACAGGGTAATAGATCTCTAACCTTGAGGATATGAGAGAAAAATTCAATAGAAATGCTCTGAGCTGTCATGTGTTAGGAGCTCCAGACGCTTGCTTATCTACACTTTTTTTTTTTTACCAAAGCTACCAAAGTTTAACAGGGAATGTTTGGCTAACGTTCAGACAAGGTTCTCTCAAACTAATGAAAAAACATTCTTACAGCTATGTTAATAGAACATTTGTTCAAAAAGTGATCTGGCCTTTAAATTGTTCTCAAAACATTAACACAAAATCATTATGTATACATCATTCATGTTTTATTTCTGAAACCTTTTAGTTAGACATTTGTGTAACATTTTTTAAATGTTATGTCCCCATAATTAAGTAAGGTTCCAATAATTTTTACAAAATGATAGAATGGTAACACTGGCATAACTAAGAAAAAAATTATTAAAAATGGACATTTTGAATGTTCAGAGAACATTCAGAATTTTTTTTTTCATAACTTGATGGGAACATTAGCTAAATGTTTTTAGAACATATTTTTGTTGGATGGGTTTGTGCATGTGCCAGCGTTCTCCCAACCACCATTGCTCCTTGTTGTCTCTCAATCTCTATAACCTATACCTATTGACAATAAAATCCAAAGATGGAAGTAACGCTCAACCTAAGAGAGATATGCAGGAAGATCTTAATTGGGTCATACAGCAAATCACAAGCACTCTCCTAATTCCCTTGAGGAAATGAATGATTAATATTTGATAGGATAGAGTTTTCTCTCTCTCTTCCTCCCATCCAAGTACCCCCGCTAGCTTTATTCCCACACTGCTGCAAACCTATTGATTTTCAGCTATGTTTTTGCAGTGAGGTATAAGGATTATTGGTTTCACTCAACCCCATCAACATTTAATGAAGATCTGGAGAAGGAGAGAAAACCAAGGCATACATTAGAGGAGGAGAAGACAAAGAACTCTTTCACAATCACTGAAGCACTGCACGAAAATGGAAATGACTGAAGAAATCAGAAAGACTGAAGTGCTTTCATGATGCCAAAGGGGAAATTTAGACAACCATCACTCAATACGAGACTCAATATAACTATCAATACTAAAATTATAAGGGATAATGTAAAACAAGTTGGCTACTATCGCAAAATGTAAAAAAAAAAAAAAGTTTATCTTGCTTACATGGTTACTCACCAAATAAATATGTGGACATGATGTATTGAGTTGAGATTCAATTATTTAATTTTTTATCTCTGTATATTACCTTAAAGATTCCGAAAAAAAAAAAAAAGAAGAAGAAAAAAAAGTCCATTACTAAAATCGGCCTAGCAAAAAGACGAACACTGCAACAATATTACAGTAATATACTAAAGTTGAGTTTAATGAGTATAGTGAGTATGACGAAAAATTTGACCACTGAATAATGCGATTGACCAATCAGAATCAAGTATTCCAGAGAGCAACATTCACACAAAAGTTTTATGTTAATATTATTATGGATATAAGCTAACATGAACTAACAATGGCCAGTTGTATTTTTTTTAACTAACATTAACTAATATTAATAAATACTGTAACAAATGTATTGCTCTTTGTTAGTTAATGCTAGTTAATGAATGAATTATCCTGAACTAATGGGAAAGTGTTACAGATGAACCATTCCAGAAACATTTACATGCAGTACAGACCATACCACATACAAACAACAAACCTGAGCAGCCTGGGAGGAAAATGAAATCATCTAAGAAGTGGATATGACCAAAAAGTCTCATCGGATCAAAACGGAGACAAGAACTTACTGTGTCCAATTACATATCTCTGAATTTGTATCTCTGGCCGATGCTCAAGCGTGTTGAAGAGTAGTCTGTACCACTGCCTGCATTAGTAAAGTTATTACTGATGTTGTGTAATCCAAGCTCTGATATATCTGAGTGCTGTCCACCCACACACAGCGTGATCTGGCCTGGCCCATTCAGCTCAGTGAGAATTTTTAATCTGTGGTGCCAGATATCCACGGGGATTCATAGTGGTCTTAATAAATAATAAATAAAACAGCACTTGCATGCGAGGCATCTGCAGAGAGTGAATGAGAAAGAAAAGAGAAACTGGGAAAGGAATAAAAAAATAGGCAGCATTTGAACTGGGTGTATCAATTTCAAATTAAATATGCTAGTAGTAATCATTAACATATTAAATTATTTATATAAAATAATTATATATATATATATATATATATATATATATATATGCTATATATATATAAATATATATATATAATAATTTTATATAACTCATTACCTTCATATATAATTTAACTCCAGATTAAATATTAATATGAAGGTTACCCTGGACCACAAGGGTCATTTTTTGAAATTGAGATTTATCCATCATCTGAAAGTTGAATAAATAAGCTTTCCATCGATGTGTGGTTTGTTAGGATAGGTCATTATTTGGCTGAGATACACTATTTGAAAATCTGGAATCTGAGGGTGCAAAAAAAATCTAAATACTGAGAAAATCGCCTTTAAAGTTGTCCAAATGAAGTTCTTAGCAATGCATATTACTAATCAAAAATTAAGTTTTTATATATTTACGGTAGGAAATTTACAAAATATCTTCATGGAACTTTTCTTAATATCCTAATGATTTTTGGCATAAAACAAGGAAAAAAAAAATGTATCATTTTGACCCATACAATGTTTTTTTGGCTATTGCTACAAATAAACCCAAGCGACTTAAGACTGCTTTTGTGCTCCAGGGTCACATATTATAATATTAATTGTATAGTAAGTTTTAGGTCTCTTTAAAGCTTCAAAATTAATATAACCTACTCCAAGACAGAATATATGATGTAACACTGCTACTTAAACGCGCAATACAGTTCATGCAATATAAATAGTTCATTCTAGTTGTAGAAATCACCATACAGGTACTCAGACCATTACACAATGCATAATCAAGCACTGTAACGTCATCCCTTTAAGGAGCATGTTACGAAACCTTGAAACAAAAACGTCATAATAAATAATGTGGAGCGTTAAGAGCGCTTAGAGCAAAACAGTTGCATAATTTCCTGTCCCTAGCGTGACTCAGACACGAGTTAGAAAAATAGTACTATTTATCTATCTATCTATCGACTAAGTACTATTGACTTATTGACTTCAAACCTTAAATTCATTACAGATTAAAGATGCTGAATTCAGATGACCTGTGGAGTATAAGATGGGCAAGTGGTGATGGAGATTTAGGCCACATATGTGCCCATCTTCTATTCATGAGGTTGAATATGCAAGCTTTAGCCAGACAAATGCTGAGCAAGCAGATTTGCTGCTGAGGTTTGCTACATGTGCCTCTCACAGACATCCCACTGGGAGCACATCAAAATAAATGAAAATAATTTTTATTTGTCGGTTCAAGAAGATTTGCATTCACAAACACACCCCCCCCACCCCCCCCCCCACGCCCCCCCCCCACAGTAGTTGCATGTAAATAAGGTGGCACTTGGTTTAAGTAGACATGCAGGCAGGTTGCCATAGAATTTTGGCCAATTTCTGCTCTTTATGCTCATAGTCAAACTGTTCACGAAGGAATAAGGAAGTAAAGAGGGTGTATATGGAATTTCCGGATGTTCAAATCCTTGTAGAAAACTCAATAAACAACAAAACATGCTTTGAAAAGCTTAGATTGTTAATGATTATTATATGTCCCATTAATGATACCTAAGAATTTATCTTATTAAGAATTTAATATTTTATTATAATTTTCAGTATTTCTCTTTTCCTTTTTTGAGGGAGCAAATATATACAGTATCTCACAGAAGTGAATACACACCTCACATTTTTGTAAATTGACCACTTTGCTACAATGTAAGTATGAGTGTACAGTTTGTATAACATGTAAATTTTGCTGTCCCCGTCAAATAACGTAAACACACGCCCTTATTCTAACGCTGTCCACAAATGAGTACCTCCTAAGTGAAAATTCTCAAATTGGGCCAATTAGCATTTTCTCTCCCATTGGGCCCAAAGTGTCAATATTTGTGCACCCACCATTATTTTCCAGCACTGCCTTAACCTTCTTGGGCATGGAGTTCACCAGAGCTTCACAGGTTGCCACTGGAGTCCTCTTCCACTCCTCCATGACGACATCACGGAGCTGGTGGATGTTAGAGACCTTGCCGCTCCTCCACCTTCCGTTTAGGTCTGGAGACATGCTTGGCCAATCCATCACCTTTACCCTCAGCTTCTTTAGCAAAGCAGTGCTTGTTTTGGAGGTGTGTTTGGGGTCGTTATCTTGTTGGAATACTGCCCTGCGGCCCAGTTTCCGAAGGGAGGGGATCATGATCTGCTTTAGTATGTCACAGTACATGTTGGCATTAATGTTTCCCTCAATGAACTGTAGCTCCCCATTGCCGGCAGCACTCATGCAGCCCCAAACCATGACACTCCCACCACCATGCTTGACTGTAGGCAAGACACACTTGTCTTTGTACTCCTCACCTGGTTGCCACACACACTTGACACCATCTGAACCAAATAATTTTATCTTGGTCTCATCAGACCACAGGATGGTTCCAGTAATCCATGTCCTGAGTCTGCTTGTCTTCAGCAAACTGTTTGCGTGCTTTCTTGTGCATCATCTTTAGAAGAGGCTTCCTTCTGGGACAACAGCAATGCAGACCAGTTTGATGCAGTGTGCGGTGTATGGTCTGAGCTCTGACAGGCTGACCCCCTACCTCTTCAACCTCTGCAGCAATGCTGGTAGCACTCATACGTCTTTTTCCCAAACACAACCTCTGGATATGATGTTGAGCACGTGCACTCAACTTCTTTGGCGAGGCCTGTTCTGAGTGGAACCTCTGTATGGTCTTGGCCACCGTGCTGCAGCTCAGTTTCAGGGTCTTGCAATCTTCTTATAGCCTACGCCATCTTTACGTGGAGCAACAATTCTTTTTTTCAGATCCTCAGAGAGTTCTTTGCCATGAGGTGCCATGTTGAACTTCCAGTGACCAGTATGAGAGAGTGAGAGCGATAACACCAAATTTAACACACCTGCTCCCCATTCACACCAGAGACCTTGTAACATCAATGAGTCACATGACACCATGGAGAGAAAATGGCTAATTGGGCCCAATTTGGACATTTTCACTTAGGGGTGTACTCACTTTTGTGGCCAGCAGTTTAGGCATTAATGGCTGTGTGTTGAGTTATTTGGAGGGGACAGCAAATTTACACTGTTATACAAGCTGTACACTCACTGCTTTACATTGTAGCAAAGTGTAATTTCTTCAGTGTTGTCACATGAAAAGATATAATAAAATATTTACAAAAATGTGAAGGTGTACTCACGTCTGTGAGATACTGTACATATTTTTATCTTTGCCCTGATGAAATTAAATAAAGACATTTGTTGAACCCATACACAGTGCAATATTGAGGGATCAGGACAAAGCTCTGGAAGACAGGTAACACTGATACTTTGTGTGATGTAAGAGACTGCATTGGGCAGAACTCATTAAGACTTTACCACAGTGCCTGCTGGGAGCACAGCTCAATCAAAAGCACTAGCAGTACAGCTCTAGACAGACACTTCATTATATACAGCATATGGGTGGTTATGTATTTAAGGGTAATGCCTTTATTTATGGGGATATACAATACAAGTGAACTGACTCAAGCATCTACGTTATTCAAAATATTAAAGCATTTATTTGTGCTTGAACACATGGTTTTACAAAAGTCTTAAAAATAAAGGTTCCAAAAGGGGGTTTTCACAGTGATGTCATAGATGAACTAATTTTGGTTCTTCAAAGAACCTTTCAGTGAACGGTTCTTAAAACAAACTTATTTTTTCTCTTAGTGTAAAGAATTTAAATACTTTTTTCTACTATACAGAACCTTTTGTACAATGGAAAGTTTCAATTGATGTTAAAGGTTCTTCATGGAACCACAGATACCAATAAAGAACCTTTATTTTTAAGAGTGTAAGGGTCACATAATTAGCAAATTAATTGTAATAATAGCAATAAACAGACACATTACTGAAAATCATTCTGAACAGTCTTTATTTTATAATGTTAAACATAATTTACCAGATAACAAGAAACATTGTCACAGTTGGAACGTTCTTATAACACTATTGATATTTGATATGCGTTCTCATAACATTGAGAGAAAACTTTCTTAGAACCACATTCTCGGAACATCCTGTAGGGTATCAGACCGAATCAGACAATCTAAGATTTGGTCAAAACATGGTTGAAACATGAGACGAATTCCACAGAGGCCCAAGACAACAGGATGTTCATAAATCAGATCCTGGCCCCAAGCCTGAACCAACTAGCAGCTTTGAGTAGCTCACAGCATTTAAACAAAAGAACACTTATTGACAATTCCAAGGAGATTGTCAATTTTAGGGCAAGTAATCAAGATTAAATGGTCAAAGAGATGACCGCATGACCATCACATGATAGTAACTACAGTCACGAGCGCTTTAGAACTGACATCCCCCACCTCACGACAAAGAACAGACTTTCAGAGATTCCTTACAGACCTCTTAATCTCTGGTCTTCATGCATTCACAGAATGGCACGGAAACTGCCTTTCCATGCACCTAAATGACACTAAAAAGACTCGAGCAACTAATCATTGCTATATATATAACTCCATATTATGTATGTAACCTACATGTGACTTATCAGGTCTTAATCATTTATTGTGTATGTATTTTTAATAACTATTGAATCGCTTAATGGTTCGTATTCAGGTTTGGTATGTGTGAGTTTGAGAATTCATGCTTGAAACGTTTATTCTAATCACTTCGTTGTCAAATGTATCATATTCTTGTTATAGAAATCATGTCCAAAACTATACTGTGCAAAGAGCGGGAAAAACACGGACCATGTGAATGATGAGATAACATTTGATTTATGAATTGGGAAGAGAAATATACAACACCCCCAGCAAAGACAGCATCTAATTGGTCAAAACACCATTTGGGGTGTGTTAAACAGCCCGGTTTAAATACTAGAAACACCATTAAGCTTTGCTTTTTGTCTCTCTCTCTCGCTCTCTTCCTTCTTGCCTTTTCGAGCCTTGTTGTTTTTCTTTTAAATCATGCTTCTTTAGCTTTTGAGCGTGCTCTGGCTTACACGCCATCTCCTCCAAAACCATGAGGAGAAACGCCACCTGGTCTCATCAAACTTTACATCTATTTATATTTCTTTAGTTTGTTTTATTTTCCATTGAGAGTCTCGTGTTTTGAGTTAAGTTCGCCTAACGCCGCATCTCCGAAAAGTGCTGTCTAAACTTCAACTGCAGACCAAAACTCCGCGTCGCCAGCCAACGCCCAACAACTGGCTTCCCAAGACTGAACCTCCAACCAATCAGAAAAGCAGGAAACCCCTTTCTGCAACCAGACAAGGAAGGAAACCCCGCACACAGGAAAGCAAGTACCTCCAGATCCTAGCTGAACTGGTGCATTTAATATAAATTTTAACCTCATTGAGGAACTCAATGCGAGGGTTAGTTAAGTGATTGATGGTTGTTCAGATCTATGCAATTGCACATATTGCTGTAAACTTGTGATTTCACATTTTTCATTCTCTTAAACTATTTCCTCACTCTCTTTTCTTTCTCTCTTTCTGCAAACTTGTGTGCATGCGTTTTTGTTCAGGTGTTAGATTGGTTTATATGTCTTAGATTTATCCAATAAAGCCTTATTTATCTTGAAAAGAGAAGTATCTTGTGTTTTTTGCTCACAAGTTAATGTCTTAAACTGACGACCTTGTTACTGTGCTAATTAATAGTGTTTACTATATTTTGGGTATAGATATCCATTGCAGAATTGATGTTATATGGCTCGTTCAATGAATCGCTGGCCTTCTCAGTGATCAGCCGTAAAACATGATTCGGTCCAAATTCCCTCACATATTATGGTGGAGTTCCCTTTAAAACATAAATGATTCCCTTTGATCTACATCTTGACCTGTTTCCCTTACGAATCCTTACAATGATTTTATATATAGATATATATATATATATAATATATAATAATATATATATATAGATAGATACAACCCATTTCCAAAAAAGTTGGGACACTTTACAAATTGTGAGTAAAAAAGGAATGGAATAAATTACAAATCTCATAAACTTATATTTTAATTCACAATAGAATATAGATAACATAACAAATGTTGAAAGTGAGACATTTTGAAAATGTCATGCCAAATATTGGCTCATATTGGATTTCATGAGAGCTACACATTCCAAAAAGTTGACATGTAGCAATAAGAGGCCGGAAAAGTTAAATGTAGATATAAGGAACAGCTGGAGGACCAATTTTTGCAACTTATTAGGTCAATTGGCAACATGATTGGGTATAAAAAGAGCCTCTCAGAGTGGCAGTGTCTCTCAGAAGTCAAGATGGGCAGAGGATCACCAATTCCCCCAATGCTGCGGCGAAAAATAGTTTATCATCTCATCTACAGTGCATAATATCATCCACAGATTCAGAGAATCTGGAACAATCTCTGTGCGTAATGGTCAAGGCCGGAAAACCATACTGGATGCCCGTTATCTTCGGGCCCTTAGACGGCACTGCTTCACATACAGGAATGCTACTGTAATGTAAATCACAACATGGGCTCAGGAATATTTCCAGAAAACATTGTCGGTGAACACAATCCACCGTGCCATTTGCCGTTGCCGGCTAAAACTCTATAGGTCAAAAAAGAAGCCATATCTAAACATGATCCAGAAGCGCAGGTGTTTTCTCTGGGCCAAGGGTCATTTAAAATGGACTGTGGAAAACTTTTCTGTGGTCAGACGAATCAAAATTTTGAAGTTCTTTTTGGAAAACTGGGTTTTGACGCCATGTCATCCGGACTAAAGAGTACAAGGACAACCCAAGTTGTTATCAACGCTCAGTTCAGAAACCTGCATCTCTGATGGCATGGGGTTGCATGAGTACATGTGGCACGGGCAGCTTACACATCTGGAAAGGCACCATCATGCTGAAAGGTATATTCAAGTTTTATAACAACATATGCTCCCATCCAGACGTAGTCTCTTTCAGTGAAGACCTTGCATTTTCCAACATGACAAAGCCAGACCACATACTGCATCAATTACAACATCATGGCTGCGTAGAAGAAGTATCCGGGTACTGAAATGGCCAGCCTGAAGTCCAGATCTTTCACCCATAGAAAAAAATTGGCGCATCATAAAGAGGAAGATGCGACAAAAGACCTAAGACAGTTGAGCAACTAGAGGCCTGTATTAGACAAGAATGGGACAACATTCCTATTCCTAAACTTGAGCAACTTGTCTTCTCAGTCCCCAGACGTTTGCAGACTGTTATAAAAAGAAGAGGGGGGGATGCCACACAGTGGTAAACATGGCCTTGTCCCAATTTTTTGAGATGTGTTGATGCCATGAAATTTAAAATCAACTTATTTTTCCCTTAAAATGTTAAATTTTCTCAGTTTAAACATTTGATGTCATCTATGTTGTATTCTGAATAAAATATTGAAATTTGAAACTTCCACATCATTGCATTCTGTTTTTATTCACAATTTGTACAGGGTCCCAACTTTTTTGGAATCGGGTTTGTGTATATATATAATATATATCTATACACACTGTGTATATATATTAACTCAGTGAATGTTCTAAGAAATATATTTGAAACTTTTAAATAATGTTACAACTGCAACAAGAAAACTGGACATTTCAACATTTTATACATTTTCAAAATAATGTTCCCACAATGTTTTTATAACCTTAATCTGTCACCTCACGTTTATAAATGGATAATGGTTGTTTTGCAACCATAGTAATAAACCAAATCTTCACCATTTAGTACAAATTTAATAGAAGCACCTAAGATAAAGCTAAAGATAAATCTTCCTGTATGGTACAAATTGAATTCACTGTCATCTAACCAAGTTTCAGTGGGACACATTAGGCACATGCTGATTGCACAACTCTGCAGAATGAAAGAACTGTTACTTTGTTTAAAATTAGAGGCAGTGGGGGCATTGCTGCAAAGTTTTATTGCTGCACTATGGCAACTTTTTCTATGGTAACTGTGGCCCTCTCTTGCGTAGCATCGTTAGGGACGACAAGCTAATAATCCTAGCAGTGACAGCATAGTGTGCGAAAGGCGAGGAGAGCCTCTATTCCCCGAGCTAACTCTGAAACAGGGCTTCCAGTGAAGCCGCCTGCAATAGCACAAACAAATTCTGATAATTAGCTCATGCCACCAAAGTCCCCTTTCCAAGTGATTGGTTAACCTCTCTGGTTTTCCATTCACACCTTCACTCCCAGAACACTGAATGGAGGGAGGCTGCGGGGGATGAGAAGAAGAGCATTCGCCAGCTGTTAATTTCTTTCATAAAACTGGGAGGAAAGTGACTGGATGTGATACAGAGATATGCACTGTAAATTGGGACAGAACATTTTGCTATTGAATCTGAATACATTTTTTTTTTAAACGAGTATAAATGTAATCTTCTTTAACATGGATGAAAAATCAACTTGACGCACTATAAGGTGGTCCTCCAGGTGAGGAGGACTAACTGGAACAAAATGGAGCTCAAAAAGAGGTGGGAGACGGGTTTCTGCTTGTTAGTACAGACCTTTTCTCCTTATTGTGTTCAGTAGTTGTGGCAGAGAGTTATATCCACCACGACACCAAAGCTCACTTCATTTTACACTTTGTGTGGCAAAAGAGACAAACCAGCCACACAACCTAAAAGAAACTAAACTTATCCTTGCTTGCTGGATATTTCAAAAGCCAGTGGTGGAAATATGCATATTAAAAGGAATCTTTTTATTTTGCTCTAACGAATGTTTTTCTCACGCACATGCCCTCAAATACTCAGAGAGATGTAACACATATAAACATGCACAATTCCCAAAAGAGTTTACAAAATTTTGCAGACCCCGTGGGATTGCGGTTTCATTTGTGAGATGGGAGAGAGTTGGGGAGAGATGAGAGAAACAAAGGCAGGGAGCGTCTTTCCCAACGCTAATGTGCTCAACACTGGCTTTGATCATGAGGAGGCGATGCGACTACCACAATAACAAAATCACTCACACGTGCAGTCATGTGTCACTTTAAAAGGTGGAAGGAAGAGGAGTAACGGACCAAATGAGACAAGACTTGCTTTCGATTGTATATCTTCATTATCTCTCTTGGAACAGAGAAGATGCAAGTGTTCAGTGATTTCATAAAAGTGAGAGACACTAAGACACTCACAAAAAGGCCTGGAAAAGAGATATCATATCCATTGGCATTCATTTGACAGCTGCTATCTGTCCAGAACAAGGTAACTGATATACCTACACAGATCACAAGAACTACAGAGAAGAACTCCTTCACCGAGTCTCTCCCCTTAAATGCAGTTTAAATTCGATTCAGATTTGGACTTGTTGGAAGAGCTTAGCAGTAAAGACCCAATTAAAATAATTTCCACATCAAATACAACTTTAATCTGTTAAACCACCACAGCAGTTTAAATTAATCTGGAAAAAAATCTTCTGGTCTGCATTTGACTTCATGTGTATACTGTAGCTATTAAGCATTAAAATTCATTTTATTTTTGTAATGTAACTTATTTCCTAGTGACATTCAACAAGAAATGTAAGGTGGTTGATACCAGAATGGACAAGAGCAGTATAAACAGGGTGTGATTTCACACAGTCAGTGTTTGGGATTGAAAACCTTATTTAATAACAAGTGTGACTCTCACACCGGGTTGCCAAGTCCAAAGTTTTCCAGTGCAATTGAGTAGGGGTGGCACGATACCATTTTTTCTGAACCGACCCCGATCCGATACCAAAAGTTCTGAGTATCGGACAATACCGATACCGATCCGATACCAGCACTTTTTTATATATATATACCTCAGTGTGTGTTGACCGGATCACACAACAGCAACTTCATTATAAAGAAAAATAACAAATAAAAAAATATATAATCATAATCTATGAGAAAAATACTATTATAAACTAGGTTAGTGGATAATTCAGCAGCAAAAGTTACTCTACAAAAATGTTCATAATAATTTTATAAAATCTAAACATTTAGAGAAAAAACATTATTTAGAGGGGGGGGAGAAATAAAAGTAAATAGGTGTAATCTGGTAAAATTTTACACATTGCTCTTTGTATTGTAATATACATTCATGAAAAACAAGTAAATATAATTATATATAAATACATGCAATAAATTAAATACATTTCTTTTACATTTATAGCACAGTAATGAGGCAGCAACATATGATAGATAAGACAGAACAAGAAAGGCTATTAACAATCTTTCATTGCGCAAAAGTATTATAACATGAAAGGCTCCTATACGGAGCGGCACGAAGCGCTTATGCGCATCCTGTGCGCAGAATGATGCGCTTGAAGCAACACGTAGTCACAGCGCGCAGCAAAGGGAAGAGATTCTGATGCGTAGTGTATTAAATCTTTGCGTTAGTTTTTTGAGCCTTTTCTTTTAACAGCTTTAAATTTTAGTTACTGTGCACGTGAAGAACTATTCATAGTGCTCTGTACTCTAGTGTAGTGATCTCTAACAGACACCCGGTATAAAGTAACATGATTTAGAATTAGCTATAAACTCCAGCAAGATAAAGTTATTTTATGCAAAACCACTGATGTTTATCTACAGATCAAGTATAATAATAGGAACATTGTATCATCCTAGAGAGAGTTTCGTCATCTTGACTGTCTTAACCGAGTTTGAATACTGAATGCAGGATGACTGACAGCTGCAGTGGAGAGAAGAGTTTAGAGAACTTGAATTTAATTACTTAAATATTCATCTGTACCTCACAATATTCTATGGAACGGTCTCAGATCACTTGAAATATAGTGCACGGAAACTTCATGGTGCTTTATAATGTTTTGTGCCTTTCATGGGGCTTAACAATAACACAGAATAGTATACACACTCGGATTTGAATCGGTCGCGTCTGATCGATACCTCGATCCTGCAGAAAATGCCAGTATCGGAGCGATACCGATCCTGAATATCGGATCGGCGAACCCCTACAATTGAGTTACTTTTTATTACTACTTTTAATTACTACTAGTGATTTTCAAGTTGAAATTGTGTATTACAATGCACAACAGTGACTGTAAAATATGTTTTTTAGGTATGGGAGTGTTCAGTGGCGTAACTTTGCTTTGAAAAGTGGTGGGGACACCGCGCAACTTGTTTTGCTAGTTTTTTATTTAATAACCTAATTTACTTGGGGACTGGGTTTAGAGTTGGACAAACTTAATTTTTGCTTTTCAAAAATACATCGATGTACCAGGGGCAGTGCCAGAGAATTTTGAACGCAGGTGCTGAGGGGGTGCTAGATCATTGACAGAGGGAGCTGGGTAATTCAGGGCTCCAGACTCATTCTTCCCACTGCTCGCTCTTTTGCGATTAACTTTCTCAGTTGGCTGCACGAGCAGGGTTTTTTTTTGTGCTACAACATGCTGTTAATCAATGTAGGCTGATTAACTTTTATCTTAGTTTATAGTTATATGGAAACGAAAGTAGTTAACATTCAACCCGTTCTTTTTCATCAGTAGTATTATTTGTGATTTGAATTTTGTGAACGGGAGTTCCTCTTTTGTTGTGTTATAAGCCGGGCTTCGGATGCTTTCACTTTCGATTTCACGATCTTGTCAGGTTTTACAATAAAATATAATTGTCTGTTTTGCTTACATCTATACGCCTTTCACGTTTTAAGACTAAAATAAAAAAAAAGATGGATTCGTTATTTTTAATTAAAATGCACAACAATAAACAGTAAGATTCAATGACAAACTATCTTACAAAACGTTTTTATTAACAAAAACGAATAAGATGAGGCATGGCATAGGCCTGCACGCTGTATTAGGCTATATAATGACTCATAAATTACAGAACGTTTAGCAAACACCGAGGAATAAAAAAAAAAGAAAAAAAGAGAGCCTCCACAGCACAAGGTATGGAAGCCCGTTTCTGCCACTGAATTAAAAAAAAAAAAAAAGGTAATTGCGACTTTTTATCCTACATTCTGACTTTTTTTCCACAGACTTATGGATCTAAACTCGCTTGTGCGAGATATAAAGTCAACAATTGGCGAGATAAAAACTCGCATTCTCACTTTTTTCTCTCGCCATTGGAGTTTTATATCTCATCTTCTGACTTTTTTTTCCCCTCTGCATTCTGACTTTTTTTGTCAGAATTTGAGATATAAACTCACAATTCGACAAAAAAAGTCAGAACTGCGAGAAAAAAAGTCTGAATTGTGAGTTTATATCTCGCAATTCTGACTTTTTTTCTCGCTATTCTGACTTTTTTTCTCGCAATTGCCAGTTTACATATCTCAATTATGACTTTTTAACTCGAAGTTTAACTCGAAAAAACCTTCTCTGTTTAAGAAGCGGTCTTTTACTTTACTTTTAAGCGTGAAAACCATCAATATTCGCATTATTTTTGCTGAGCGCACTTTCTGCAATTAATAGTAAATATAACCAGAACAGGTCATTATAATTTTTATATGAAAAATTAAATAAATATAAGGAAAACTCGCCCATTCGATTTTGTAATATTCTTTAATTTTTGTAGTCTGTATGAAAAGGTGCATTTCTATTAAAAGCACGTCCATGTGGAGATGCATTCGGCAACCTCATTGCTCTCCTGTCTCTTGTCTTACCCTAGCCCTTCTTGTTATCTCTCATTATTGTTTCAGTTACTCCCACCTTTGTCTCCC
The DNA here is from genome assembly GCA_018155175.1 of Sinocyclocheilus anophthalmus. Lineage (NCBI taxonomy): Eukaryota > Metazoa > Chordata > Actinopteri > Cypriniformes > Cyprinidae > Sinocyclocheilus > Sinocyclocheilus anophthalmus. The sequence goes on from JADLZN010005933.1 coordinate 237,713, forward strand.
TCCTTTACCCCTCTTTCGTTTTGTCTCCCATATATTCCTCCTTGGGTTTGCAGTCCTGTGCTAGTTTCACAATTGTTATGTCTGAGAGTTCATTGTCCATATTTTGTATGTTCCTCTGGCCTTTGTCCTTGTCTTGCCGTGCTGTGCCTGTCTTGGTCTGCCTGCTGCCTGTTTTCCCCCCTCCTGGGGTAGTTTTGTGTTAGGTTTTTACTAGGGCGGCACGAGAAATCGCATGCGATCTTAACCCAGACGCGCCATCTTGTCAAAAGCCGGTTCTGTAATGCGCCTGAAATCTCCATCACGGTGTGTGCTTTCACATTGCGCAGGCCTTAACTACACAGCCTCCTTTGTGCCCTGCGGTCTGCGCAAAAAATCGCGCGAATTTGAACGTGGTTTGGCGCAGCTCGTCAGTGCACAACGGCTCTGTGTAATTAATGCTGCTCAATGTGAAAGCACACACATGATGGAGATTTACCGCTGAATGCAGAACCCGCTTTACTAACAAGATGCACATTAAATATCACATACGATTTATCGTGCAGCCGCGAGTTTTTAAATATTAAAATGCCCATTCGTTCCTGATTTGAGTCCTTGCCTCTTTTCTCACTCCAGTTCCCTGACATAAAACGAGAACAGCCCATGGAACTCAGCAGAGAATGGGCTAACTCCAACTACTAGCCTCCCTACCCAGCAACGCACTCCAAACCAACGTAACGCTTTCAAGTGGCACCTTCAGTTCCCTCCATCACCGGAAATTTGAGGGATTCGCCAGTGGGTTTTGGAGTGCTGCAGAGTGGCGGGGCTACAACGTTCGGCTCTCAAGGACCCTGGTTACCTATGCCTTTGATGAGCCCATCGCACCGGAGGAGTGTTTGGCACAGAGCACCTGTCTTTTGGGGCATTTGTGGACTTGCCCACAACGGGAAGCAGTTAGAGGTGCCTTTTCCCATCATCGTCCTGACATGGCCGCCATCCCTTTCAGGCGTTTTCAAAATGTTCGTCTTTTCAGTGACCTGTGCTGCATTTGCGTGTGGACGACGGCCAACCCCCAAGAAAAAGCTGCGGTTTAAAAAAAAACCTTGTTCATGTGGACAGGGCCTGAGAGTCATTGTCATATGTGTGTTTCTTTGGCCTTGCCTTGCTGTGCTGTGCCCTGTCTTGGCCTGCCTGCCTGCCTGTTTTTTCCCCTCGGGGTAGTTTTTTTTAGTTTTGTTTGGTTTTTACTATTAATAAATGCCCATTCGTTCCTGCATTTGAGTCCTCGCCTCATCTTTCTCTAGTTCCCTGACACCTTCTAATTCTATTAGAATAGGGAATTTCACACCACAGAAATATGACGGTAACGAGACACAGAGGAATGATTGGAATCCCTTTCAGAACAATTTTTTTTTTACAGCTGATGGATGATAAAAGCATCCAACAGCCAATCAGAATCAACCCAGCTTTAAAGAGTTTGCTGTGTGAATGTGACCTAAATGGCAGGTGAAATGGAGGGAAAGGGGTTGAAATTACTTGGTGAGGTCATTTTGATGAAAGGTTAGAAACATTTTTAGATGAATTGTTCACAATAAGGCAAGAACTTGTATTATGAAAAGAAATGATGTACATTTTTTTATTTTATGTTGATTTAAAGAAGGAATATAAGAATTTCAAAATTGAAAATGGCTGATATTTGGCATCAAAGCACTCAAACTGCACAGTTCATCATTCTCTCAGCCCCATTTACATGAACAGATCATGTATTCATTTGAAAGTCTTAGAAGTGTCTTCAAGACAGAAACTTTTCTTTGATTCTCAGCTATTTTAAATGTAGTCTCTGTAAGAAGCTAACGGGAGCTGTCTTCAGGCAGTGACAGAGGAAGAGAGAAAAAAGAATAATAGTTTTTATGCTAAATCAAAAACCTTTGACAGGTTGGTGTGATTTCCCTGGTCTCTATTTCACCCAAGTCTAATAACTACTCTCAGAAATCCTCCAAAAGCTGTGAATAAACAAACCAGTATGTAATATTCCAACATCTAATCTTCTTGGTAAAACAAGAAATACAGTAGTGATTAAACAAGACAATATTCAAACAATCAAAGGGCGCAGTCTGCGGGGGCTTTGGGGTGGGGTACAGTCTAGAAGCAAAACACAATTAGGATGCAAACCTTGAACACATCAGTCATGTTTAACTGAACGTCTGATGCTCTCACATACATTTCAGTCAGATGGAGAAAAATTGTTACTGCATTAAAGCTCTGATATTAGGCCGTCTCTCCTTGTACTCCCAATATGAAGGAGGAAAGATTCCCAGGATCTTTTTTGATCATATGCAAATTTTGTTTTTAAAATATTCTTTCATCTGGCCATGTTGTGAAGTCAGCTTTCTTTACACTGAACATGAAAACCTCACTTCTGGAATGCTAAAGTAAATTCACAGCAAAAATTTGCACTCCAAAAATAATCATTGTGATTTCCAGCCACAGATTACATGATGCTGATGTGGTGTATAAACAGGAATTTTTTTTAAACAAACAGGTCGGGGATTAGGGATGATCCGTGAGCAGGGATAAGTGGTTCTCAATTACATTACAATAGAGTGCAACAGTAAGGTTCAGGAAGTAAGATCTCATTTATTTTCTCCATAGAAAAATAGATTTTTAATGTTAACTTATGAACCTTTCTACACAGACCTACCATGAACTCTGAGGTTGGTAATTGATGATATATGCTTCTATACAAGCCAAGTTAGTGTGATTTCAACTTGATATATATATATATATATTTAAAATCAGGGCTTAATGTGCAGAAAGGTGGCTACTATGCTGTTTTTCCCCCGGCCAGTAGTAAATAGGAAAAAGGTTATCTTAGACTGGATTTGTTGAACAAAAACTTACTAGACTTGTTAATAATATTTTTATATCTTTATATTCTTTCTTTTTTATATCTTCATCTTCTTTAGTCTATTTTGTTGTAAAATTAAGTATCATATCTAGTATACAGCACCGTCTGGAACTCACACCATTGCTGTCTCCATTTTAATTTTATTTGTTCTCATATTGACTTTAGTTGCCCACCTAAATTCCCATCTCAGGATGGCATACTAGTAACACCGCTGCCAATAATCCTGAAGAGAGCTCAACAAGCCAGTGACATAATTGAGTCAGTCCTACATTCTTGAATCCTTACATATTTGTATAAATCTGAATAGGAAAAACACTACATAGGAAACCAAGGCCACTGAAAAATGATTTGTTACTGTTGTGCTCTATTCACATTATATGTTAATATAAATCTTCATTCATATTAATTTGACCTATGATGTACTCTTGTTTTGATTATAACATAAATGCACCTTACCTTTGAACTTCTCCCTCCCCGTGTTCTCAGATCGTTGAGACCAGAGGTTCAGAAACTATAGAAATAGTGGGTTTAAAATTAGAAAATTAAAAATTCTGAATGGTTGTTCAGCCAGTGAAAGTGGTAGCAAGGCTGAATACTAAGAGCTCCATACTATACAAGCCAGTGAGTCACAATATTTTTCAATGCTATTTTCCAGGAAAGAGCCAGAACACATTTTTATTTTTCATAGAAATCTGCAATGCTGCTCTCTGAAGAAGGCCACGAAATAATTGAAGCTCTTTTGGTAACCACTTGGCATTGGCATACAGTTTAGACAATGGCAGAAAAAGCAGTTATGTTATTGAACAAATTCATAGCAGGGACAGTACAAAATCTAATAAGTATTTATTCTAGGATGATCAAATAAAATGATGATAAACATTTAAAAATTATAAGCACGACCATTCATAATGATGATCGGTGTAAATGGTACACCTAACAAAAGCAGTAGAATGTGATCCATTGGTTAAACAATGAAAAATTTGCTTTATTTGGTCATTATCACCAAACAAACATGACAGGACCCCAATGCAGAGCCTATTAAACTGCTAGACACCAAATTAATTAATTAATTAATTAATTAAATTTGCAGACATGCCATATTGATTTGAGTTGAAATGATTTTAAAATGTATCTGTATCATCTAAAAACATTGACTATAAAAAGTATAGCCCATTACAAATCAATCGGCCAAGGAACAAGACGAACACTTCAGCAATTTGACACTAAAATTAATGAAGTTATTTTTAATACAAATGATAAAAAGAGACGCAATATGAAGGCTCATTTAACCAGATGACCTGTCTAATATACAGAATTGCGACTTGCCATACAGAATTAAGTATTCCAGAAAGCCATGTAATAACAGCATTTAGTGCTGAATATGAAAATCTATCATATGCTTTTATATGAAAATTGTGCTAAACAGTTTGTTTAGGCTTTGATTATTTCTTTACTTCTTTAAAACCACTGGAAAATGAATACTTTATTAGCTGTAGGCCTACATTGTGATAGCAACTAATATCTAATCTACTATGAAGTTTATTTCAGAAAGTATAATTAAAAATGAAATGCATTCAATGTTAAAAGTAAATGAAAAAAAAAAGATTTATTTGACAGCTAAATTAGCAAAGTTGAGTTCTGACATAATATGCTTGAATAACCATTTCAATTTTGTAAGTCTTATGACTTATGGATTTTCCTTGCACAGTATATGCAGAGAATGGACAAGAGAATGGATTCAGTCAAGGACTTTTTGAATGACCTAGACAGAAACATCTTTACATTATTTACAATTGAAACTTGACAGGGGAATCCACCTAGCTACACTATTAAAGATTCATGGCATGATTTAGTTTATATACAGATCTAATACGTAAGTGGAAACAGGTCTCCTGCATTTAATGAACAATTGTGTGACACTGTCACAGTCTCTACTGACTTGGATGTCTTGAAAGTGGTCTGTTAAGTGTGCATTTAAAAATGTTTTTTTTGTTGCAGAGCAGGGAATTAGACACCACCTTAAATGTGTTTTAACATGTTTCCAACCACTAGTGCTAATAAGAAACACTCTAAGGCAATTAAATCAGCTCTTCGTCCTAACTAACTGGGGTTGGAATCAGGGGAAGGCTTTCAGGGGGACTCAAACAGGTGGAGATGCTATTCTGGGCAGTGGATAGCTCTCTCCTCCCAAGCAGTGTCAGAGGAACAGAAGCAGATTTCCTGGAAGTAGATTGTGTTCTACAATAATGACAGAATTGGAGCTGTAAGGCTGTATATTCTGGCAACAGGCCCGTGCTAAACAAAAGTAGCACTCAAACCCATGACTTCAGACTTCACACAGGAGACCAGCAGAGATGTTTCTAAATGTACACTCATTGTTAGCACGAATGCCCTCATCTCTACCCTTTCACTGTATTTCTCCTTCCCTTGAGTGCACGGCCTGGAGATTGTGGACCCTGGCTGAGGTGAGCGTTGAGGCCATGTTGAAACCATTTTCCATCCACCAAATAAATGAGCTTACTGCTAAGATCAATAGACGCTCCTCTCATCCTCTCTGATGGAGAATAAATGCGAGGTTCATTGCACTGGACACTAACACAGTGACCTAGTCCTGCTCTAATGAGTTTTTATCGACTGCAACATTGAAGTTCCCAGCTGTAACTTATCAGGGTTAGTGCATGCTTCCAGGCATACAGGCTGGGCCACTTCCAATTGCGGCAATCTTCTCTCCAAACGCTGCAGCATTCTTTTCTGCTCTTCTCTTCTGCAGAATTCTTCTGTTCGGGTTATCTTTTCCTTTTTTTCTTGCCTTCTCATTTGTTCTCTTTTTCTCATCTGGTCTCCTCTCTTTTTTCCACTTGTCTCATCTCCTTGTATTATCATTACTCATTTCTCCGTCTTGACTTATTTCATTTCTTGTCTCATCTATTCATTTGACCAAGTCTTGTATTTTTTCATCTCTTCACTCATCTTGTCTTCTCACCTCTTCACTTCTCTCATGTTGTCTCTTTTCTCCTCATGTCTTGTCTCCTTGTCTCTTCATTACTCATTTCTCTTCATCTTGTCTCCTTGTCTCATCTCCTTTTACTCATCTCATCATTACTCCTTTCTTCTCCTCTCATTTCATCTTATTTAATTTTTTCTCCTGTCTTCTAATCTCATCTCTTCACTTGTCTCTTTTCTCTTCTCTCCTCTGGTCTTGTCTTCTTGTCTAATCCATACTTATTTCTCCTCATATTGACTCATCTCCTTTCATTCTGTATTTTAAAGGGGTCATATGATGCTGCTAAAAAGAACATTATTTTGTGTATTTGGTGTAATGAAATGTGTTTATGCGGTTTAAGGTTAAAAAAGATCTTCTACAGATCTTCTTTATGCACCAAGAGCTTGTAACACTCCAAAGAGAAAGGACAAATTGAAATCGCATCATATAACCCCATTAACTTTTCTCACCTTGTCTCCTTGTCTCATCACTTTTTATCTTATCTTGTCTCATGTCTTTTCATTTTAGTCTTGTCTCGTCTCTCGTATCTTCTTCTCTTTTATTTTCTCATCTTGTCTCTTCTCTCCTCTTATCTTGTCTCCTTGTCTCACCATTACTCATTTCTCTTTGTGTTGACTCATCTCATTTCATCTTACAGTTTTTCACATTTGCTAAGACACTAAACACTAGAGTTTTTTGCAAACGCTAAACCATTCTCCACTCAGTAAACTGGCAATTTGCATTGTGTTGGGTCTTGATAACTTATCATGCAAACCCTAAACACAAGCAAGCAAAAGTTAAGCACAACTGCAACACGTTTACACATTGTTTACACACAATAATTCAAAACTGTTCACATTTGTTTCTAAATATGTTAATGTACAAATATAAGCCAGTTCAAAGTGCACAGATGGCATGGGTGCTTCCATCAATCTGAGAGGTATGGAAGAGTGTGTATACGAGGTGGAGGAAGAGGAGGATGAGGAAGAGCAAGACCAAGAACAGTCTTTTCAGATGAAATCAGAGCTACTGTGATCGACCATGTTCTTGTGTTGGAATGACAGAGGCAGGACAAAGAGTTCAACCTGATTTGAGCAGATTTTCTGTGGCCACCATAATCAGTTGGAAAGTTCAAAAGAACAACAAAAGAAGAGTGGAAGAGAATCTTGTGTAAAATTACAAGACTACCCACCAGAGGGTTTGTTTTCCCCGTTCCTGGCCGTGATTTTGATGATTCCCTGTATGTATGTATGAATGTGTGATATATATGGTGGATATATATATATATATATATATATATATATATGTGGTGGCGGGGGGTGTTCCTTTTGAGAGTAAACATTTTTGTATACTTCTTCCTTAGATTATATATTATAGCTATATAATTATCTATATTATATATATTATATATATTATTATATATATATATAATATATGTAACGAATCATCTCATGAGGAAATATGAATAATTAACCATAACTAGTTATAATTAACTATTCATATTTTAGATCCGCTGTAGATATTTAGCTGACCTCTCAGGTCAACTGTCTGTCAATTCTAAGAACGTTAATTTATTTCCTGGTTAAGGGAAATAACTTCTTACTGTACAATTCTACAAGAGCTTGTAGCATAAATCTGCATGATTAAGTGACTCCAGTTATGAGCAAACAATGAACACGTCAAGTGTGATACAAGTAAGGTTTTATTAACTACATAAACACTTAAACTAGTCTAACAGACTACATAAACACATAAACTGGTCTAACATCCTACATAAACACATAAACTGGTCTAACATACACATACACACACACACACACATACAGTTGGTATAGGAAAGGGTTAAAGTTTAACACTAAAGAAAGAGACATAAGGAATGACATTTATGGAACCATTTGCATATTCAGCAGATCTACACCTGAGGGATACGTCAGATTCTTAGTTCAAACACACCTTTGTAAAAAGGTGTAACTGATACTTAATGCATCAATTAATAAGACTAAGTTTGATACTTGCGAGTCTCGTATGTCTGAAAGAGATTCCTGATGCAATCTTAAGGTTTCCAGTTGATCTTTGCTGAAGTTAGTTGATGAAAAGAACCAGGTTGAGTCAGAGAATCTTTGGTGAATGGAAAAGTCAAGGCCGAAAAGGCCTGGCACAAAGCTTTGGTATCCTGAAGCGTTTTCTCACATCTGCATCTGACCGAACCACCGACTGGGCGGGTCACATGGTGTGTCAGCTTTAAGGTCAGAGAAGATCCCCGCCTCTCAAGATGGGCTTGTCCAATGAGAAAGGCCGGAATCCCAAGTGGGCGTTTTGAGATCCTGGGGAGTTTTATGACTCTTTGTGTGGAAACATGGTACTTTGCATCTGGAACTTGAATCGAAAATACTAAAGATTCTCAGGACACTAATATATTGCCTATGTACCAACATATAATATACACTCTTGTTTAGATCATCAGAAGGCGAATTCATAGATACTAAACACGGTATTTGTAAGGTTATATGAATGAGTGGTTTATCGTAAGCATGAATAAAATAGTCTATAATACAACAGATTAATACAAAACAGCAATAATATACACAATGGCCTGAAGAATATGTGTGTTCATTCAAAGAAAGGTTTTCCTATGAATTAATTAGAGCACAGTCCATTTCTACTGTGCCTTTCCTATGGGGACAATGAGTGGGTTATTCTACTCACATTCCTGGGGGGTCATAAAACCAGTGATATCATGATTAGTTGTCATGGGGACCAGGGGGCCTGGTGTTTTGCAGAAATCCTGGCATCCAGTTTATTGAGTGAGGGGACTGTGACGATTTGTTAATCTAATGAATAATTGATTTGTTAAATCAAATAAAAATTAGTGTGTCAGATTGGTCGAGACGCTACATATATATATATTCACCAAACTTAGGTGTGATTTCTTTGTTTGTGCGTGTGTTTTTTTATTGCAAAATATTTACTAAATACAATAACGTTTTTTTTTGTAACTACATGCACTGGACACTGTGTTCTCCATTTTTTGATGTAGTGTTTAATGAATGATCTGTAGTGTGTATATTATTGACTAATGTGTGTATGATTTGAAAGCTTTGTTTGATTTTGAGTACAGGTGAAATGGTTTTGCAGTGATTGTTTTATTTTGATGGAAGAGTCAGAGGTTTCTTGAATTTAGTTTGAGTATTTGGATTTTGTGTTTAAGGTTTTGAGAAAATGAGTGATGTTTTCAAGAAATGTGTTTTAGCAATTCAGAAAAACTGTAATTCATTTCTTCTCTTATGTTGTCTCCTTGACTCTTTCTACTCATCTAGTTGTCTCATCATGTCTTGAATTTTCTCATCTTGTCTTTTCTTTTCACTTGCATCATCATTATTGATTTCTTCTTGTTTTGGCTCATCTCATTTCATATTATTTAATTTTTTTTCTCTCGTCTTGTCTCATCTCTTTTCATTTTGCCTAGTCTTGTCTCGTCTCATCTATTCTCTGTTCTTGTCTCCTCATCTCTTCACTTCTCTCATTTTGTCTCTTCTCTCCTCGCCTTGTCTTCGTCTCATCATTTCTCATTTCTCCTCATCTTGACTCTTCTCATTTAATCTCATTTCATTTCATTTCTTATCTCGTCTTGTCTCCTTGTCTCATCTGTTTTCAGCTCATTTCGTTTCTTGTCTCATCTCTTTTCATTTTGCTTAGTTTCACCCTACCTCTTCACTTCTCTCATCTTGTCTTTTCTCTGCTTTCACCTTATTTAGTCTCTTCTCAACTAGTCTCTCCTTTTGTATTCTTTTATTTTTGTATTCTGTTCACAACTAAACTCCCTCTTCTTCCTCTCTGTCATCCTGTGTGTTGTTTTCCCCATCCTGTGATAACTGTTTTATAGTGTTCCTCTCTCTTCAGATAATCTCTGTCAAACTATTCATGCTTGTCACATAATGGCTGAAACTACAGAAAACCACACTGAGTGTACGTGTCTCAGCTCAACTGGTTCAAAGGGTTAGCCATTGTGTGATCAAACAAACCTGACAGCCATATTAATCTTTCCTTATGTCCACCTCCACAGCTCCACTGAAACAGAAGCCTAGACAAGCCTAAAGGACCGTTTGGTCCTTTCACTCAGATAGCTGATGTCTTTCTATAATAATAAACAGCAACAGCCCAACTAGCAATTTGGCTAGTGCGCTTCATCCATTATAGTTAAAGGAGAATCCAACCCTAGGATGTGTGATAGAAAAAAAAGCTGTGTTTGAATTTTAACAATAGGATGTTCCCTTAGGATAATCACAAACATTTTGGTATGTACCAGACACATTAACTGAGTGAGTCAAATACACTATTTAAAAGTACCAGTTGACTTTCCTCCCAAAAAGTGCAAAAAAGGGTGATGACCGACCGTAATTGGCTGCACATTTAGCCTCAGAATGCCCCGAGGGATTCAGCGACCATTTTACCTCTGATGCAGATATGCAACCCACACAACATTTACCACCTGGGAGATGGACTGCAGTGACCTTGGATTTTCGGGTAAAAAAAACAATGTTCCCTATGCACTGAAGAGTCTGCGTCCAGCTCAGCTGCCTTTAATTACCCCTGCAAGTTGGGTCATTGTCCTTCCCTCCATCTCTCTCTCTCTCTCTCTGCACACGCACACACATTAACCACATGCACACAAATGCTCACACCACTGAATCACTCAGGATTCATTAGTTCTAGAGGACACAAGTTCCTGTAACTTCAATAGAAGTAAGTCACTTTTCTCATGAATATTCATTCCCGGTGTCACAGGGGTGGGGAGTCGAGGGGATGTCATGCCTCAGCTGCTGGTTCATTTCACAGCGCTTATTTGGGGACTAAGCTATATACAGAGTCTATAATGAAAGACCAGACACTCACTCAGACAAGGTCGATTTGTGGATAGTGAGGCTCAAAAATTTTAAATGACTTGTGAAAATTGTTCTAATTTGCATTTTTCTAATTTGATATGATATGAAGAGAAAAAAAACAATGTTAGTCTATGTTTTGGGGTGACGACTAAATTGGCAAACAATCTTTTGTTTTGAAAATCTTTTGTTTTTTAAAAGCTATTAAAAAAAGGCACTGTTATTCAACGCAACAACACTGCTGGACCAGTGCGATCAGTGTAGTCTGATTTCAGATCAAATGACTCTTACAAACTGGTTCTTTTTGGTGAATCAAAAACACTAAATAAGACATGAATCGTTACTCTTATGTTACTTATTGTGACACTGTACTGCCTGGTTGTACAACATGAGTTTATTCAGTGATATTTTATAAAAATGAATGAATGAAATGTAAAAATGACCGGGCTGTCAAAATCGATTAATCACACATCCGAAATAAAAAGTTTGTGTTTACATAATATATGTGTGTGTACTGTGTATATATGTTTACATAAATACACACACATGCATGTATATATATTTATATACTGTATATACATATACACAGTACACACATTTTATTTGGGATGCGATTAATTGTGATTAATCAATTTGACAGCCCTAAAAAAATGAATAAAAATGAATGAATACGTTTTGTTTTAATGATTTAATTAGCATTTCTAATATGATTTCTAAATATTTTTACAATCACAGATTTTTATAAATATAACATTAATATGATATACCATTAACATTTTTATTTATAAATATTTGTAATTTATTTAAAAATTTTATTTCGTTATTTTTTTATATGATTTATTTTTCAAAAAAAAAAAGTCTGTAACTTTTCTATCTATTTACATAAATCCAATTTTTAATCCCAGATTTTCAATGAGGATTAAACATTAAACTCTACTCTGTGTACGTACTGTATATATGTATTGAATGAAAGCAAGTCCTGATGTCTCAAACATTCAAAAGTCACCACACACTCTGTAGAAAGCTAGTGAGTGAAAGACCTTGGCACTTCATACAGCACCAACAGTATTCTTTCTGTCTATGCTGCAAATCAGACCACTTCCTATTTACTGAGTAACTACTGTTGCAGAAACGAACATTTGATAGAATGATATCCTTGGTGGTAAACATTAGTGTCCTAGTTTTCAAGGAGTCTTAAAACTATCTTTACTCAGAAGTTGTGTCTGCTCCTTTCAATGCGGCAAACTGTCTACAGAGCACGCTTTAAATTTTCAAACCAAAAGCGTATGAATATGAAAGTGATGTGGGGAAAGAACGAGAGCGCAAAAAGATTGAGGATTTTCTCTTCTACCTCTAAAATCAACCAAAATATAAATTATTCTATTTCAACTAAATCAAAAATTCTCACCACCCAGTGTGAGGTATTTAAAAACAGTTCAGGAACTACAACTTATGAAAAATCCTGTCTTTTTCATAAATGACTGAGTTGTACATTCAGTAAATAGCACATTGGGACTGAATACTGCTTTGGTCTGCAAGCATTACTTTTACTACAGGAATCTTCAAGAAGGATAATTCTATATGAAAGTCAATGTCTATTATCTGAATGCAGGATTTCCTTATTTTTGACCTTTTGTCACTTCATTAATAGGAAACAGCAAGAAAGAAGCTTTCATTCAAAGCGACTGTGTTCTCTGAGAATCAAAACCATGACCTTGTCCATCCACAGTGGTGGAGTGAACTCACAATAACTGTCAATACAGCTGGCTCTGCAGTCCAACAAACGCTTAGACGCTTCTCTTCATTATTCATTTAACTCTAGCTCTCACACTCAACACTGATTCACTTGTGTATATATAAATAACCACTTCCACACTTGCTCTACAAGTCCCTTGTGTTCACTGTCTCAACTCATCTGTAGCAACAAAATATGTCCTTCTACAGTGTGGCAATGTGACAGACGTGCTAAAAATAGGTGTTGTAGTGTATTATAGCAATTATCATGGATTTCTTTTGCAGTCTCTAATCCTACACTGACTGTTTATTTTCAGCTACATATTCTCCCCATTAAACTATTTGTTTACAAGTTATTCGAAATTATGATACAACAAAACATCAGCTAATGTAAATGCACGTTTGTGAGAATGTACAATGTTCTTCTCTAAAGCTCTGAGTTGCCAAATACTTTCAATTACAGTGTGGTTGTATCATAGAATAATGATTGCTTTTAATAATGTGGACGGTCTAGCATATAAGACTTGCTGCATAAGTTTGATATGTTATATATGAATAGCCCATATTTTATGGCATTATAAATTAAAAAAAAAAAAAAGAAAAAATCTAAAGAAAAGAAGAAAAAAAAGAAAATCAAAAAAAAAAATAAAACAAACAAAAGACACTAAAAAAAAAATAAACAACTCTAATACATAACAATTTATAAAAAAAAAATTAAAAAAAAAAAAAAAAAAAAAAAAAATACGTGCTGGCCTCAGCAGGACTATATGGTGCGTAGTGCACAAGTTTGGTAATATAAAGCAAGAAAACAGCTATATGTATATATACTCTTTTTTTTTTTTTTTTTTAAATCTGTCAAGTTTCTTCTCTGGCTATTCGGCAAAGGTTCCCAATACACCCTCTTTCTCCCAGAACCTACCTACTGTCCTTTTTAATAAAGGGACAAAAAAGCTCATAAATAAACAATTGTGGTGGCTTGTTGTGGAGTGGAGCCAGTATAAACAAAAGTCATGTGATAGTATAATGCTCATAGGTATTATTTATGAGGAACACACATTCAAAAATAACGTGTCTATTCAGTTGGCTGAACGGGCTCTATCTGATTCTGAACAGGCTTGATACATACACCAGAGTCATCAAAACAACTTCTTTAAGGTGAATCAAAAACATGCAGCGCAAGTGTAGTGTAGTCCGTGTAGTCCGTATCTCGAGCGAATGACTCTTTTGAGCCGGTTCTTTTGAGTGAAACAAAACCACAAAGTGCGCTACAACGGCAGTTCGATTGCCGCACGAGCGAATGACTCTTTTGAGGCGATTCATTTTTTTAGTGAATCAAAACACTTATGAATCAGTCGGAGCCGTTACTGCTGTAATGTGACGTCCTTACCGAACTGCAGTTTATTACAAGCTTTCGTGGCGTCCGAATTGAAATAAACCTGTTGTACTTAAAGCTCGTGAGACTCACTAGTTGTTCATATGACCACTTTTTAGGCACACATTGTTAGATTAATCAGTGATATTTTGTAAAAAAAAAAAAAAAAGGTTATTAATGTTTAACTTTATACAGCCTTTAAAAAGTAACGTTAATTAAAAGGTTTAGAGCACATTTGCCAAGAATTACATTTATTTCTGTTCTTTTGAAATCTTAATGTCATCGTTTGATCTTTTTTTCTTTTTCTTTCATATATTTTTTTTTATTAACATTTCTTCCTATAAAGTAGGCTACAAAAAGAATTGACAATGGAACCATTAAAGAACCGGAATCATTATAAATAATCATAACCACAATTCCATACAATTCACTTGCTCGTCTATTGTAAATCCTACACACGGCTTAAACACATTTTCCTCCCTCACACACCTTATGACTGATTACATCTTGTTCCGTAAACGAGCAAAAGTGGTTTACTCTCCGGAGAGAAGAGCTGTGAGTTGCAGAACAGCTGCTTTTATTCATGATTTGTAACTATCGTTGTTGTTTTTTCTCCCACACACAGATGAAATCCTCGAGGGAAATAAGTCAGATCAACATTTGCATCGACTCCAAAGAAACATCCAGAGCTCGCCTCAACTCCAGCGCTGGATCTGAACTCTGCAGCACTTTTGGACAGATACACACTTATATAAGCCAGTATGTTTTTTTTTTAAATCTGTTGTTTTACTCATTCATCCCACGAACAGCCCATGAACAATAACATAATCCGATAGGCAGCCTCTCCTGATCTACGTTTGTCATAATATCTCTGAAGCTGATTCATCGCAGCCTAAATAAACCAAAAATGCGGTTTGACTCGTGTGTATGCTGGCTAGAAAGAGCGAGCAACCTCTAAACCATTTGATCAGAAGTCCGTATTTATGCATTTAAAAGACCGGTTGAAACAATTGACTAAATGTATTAGCATCAACTTACGCAGATGTAGAGCAACAGGCAAGATGAGGCAGGCGTTGCAGAGGAGGGGTGTCATCCTGAACAGATCCCAGTGCACAGAAACTGAAGGGAGTTCAGATAGATGTGTGTTCATTTAATAGAAACTCAGAGCTTGAGCTCGCATTGCGCGGAGTGATGAATGGTTCACTAGCGCGCGCATCTTGTAGTAAAGGGGAGGAGGCTGCGGGAACACGACTGACTGCTCAACGGAGGTTTGTCTCTAGCACAACTTTTCATTTCACTCACGCATTAGTACGCGCTGATCTATTCTACATACACTTTCATTAAGTCACCAGCAAACATTACATAATGCTAACGTCAGTAGTTGACGTACATATATATTCATATTTGAAAACCTATATTTTACGTTAACGTTACTTGAGTGTATAGTGAGTGACTAATGCTCTGTAATAAAATGTACCAAAATTACACTAATAGTTACTGCAGAATCGGTTGTTATATTCGGTTCCACTTTATTTTAAGGTGTCCTGGTTACAGTCAGAGTAATTATACTACATTTAAGCAGTAATATTAATTAACAACGAACTCATTATTGGGATCGAATTAGGGTTAGTTGCATGTAATTATGCATAATTTACTGTTATTACCATAATAAATACATGTAATGTGTGTAACAAGGACACCTTAAAAAGTATTACTATAGTTTGTATCAGTTATAATTACATAAACCGGTTTTATAATACAGGTTTCGTATGTTGCACACACACATATATACACAGTGGTGTGAAAAAGTGTTGGTCCCCTTCCTGATTTCTTGTTTTTTTGCCACACTTTAATGTTTCAGATCAAACACATTTAAATATTAGTAAAAGATAACACAACATGCAGTTTTTAAATGAAGGTTTTTATTATTAAGGGAAAACAAAATCCAAAACTACATGGCCCTGTGTGAAAAAGTGTTTGCCCCCTAAACCTAATAACTGGTTGGGCCACCCTTAGCAGCAACAACTGCAATCAAGCGTTTGCGATAACTTGCAATGAGTCTGTTACAGCGCTGTGGAGGAATTTTGGTCCACTCATCTATGCAGAATTGTTGTAATTCAGCCACATTGGAGGGTTTTCGAGCATGAACCGCCTTTTTAAGGTCATGCCACAGCATCTCAATAGGATTCAGGTCAGGACTTTGACTAGGCCACTCCAAAGGCTTCATTTTGTTTTTCTTCAGCCATTTAGAGGTGGACTTGCTGGTGTGTTTTGGATCATTGTCCGGCTGCATAAACCAAGTTCGCTTCAGCTTGAGGTCACAAACAGATGGCCGGACATTCTCCTTCAGGATTTTTTGGTAAACAGCAGAATTCATGGTTCCATTTATCACAGCAAGTCTTCCAGGTCCTGAAGCAGCAAAACAGCCCCAGACCATCACACTACCACCACCACCATATTTTACTGTTGGTATGATGTTCTTTTTCTGAAATGCAGTGTTACTTTTACGCCAGACGTAATGGGACACACACCTTCCAAAAAGTTAAACTTTTGTCTCGTCAGTCCACAGAGTATTTTCCCAAAAGTCTTGGGGATCATCAAGAGGTTTTCTGGCAAAACTGAGACGAGCCTTTATGTTCTTTTTGCTCAGCTGCGGTTTTTGTCTTGGAACTCTGCCATGCAGACCATTTTTGCCCAGTCTCTTTCTTATGGTGGAGTCATGAACACTGACCTTAACTGAGGCAAGTGAGGCCTGCAGTTCTTTGGATGTTGTTGTGGGGTCTTTTGTGACCTCTTGGATGAGTCGTCGCTGTGCTCTTGGGGTAATTTTGGTCGGCCGGCCACTCCTGGGAAGGTTCTCGCACTGTTCCATGTTTTTGCCATTTGTGAATAATGGCTCTCACTGTGGTTCGCTTGAGTCCCAAAGCTTTAGAAATGACTTTATAACCTTTTCCAGACTGATAGATCTCAATTACTTTCTTTCTCATTTGTTTCTGAATTTCTTTGGATCTCGGCATGATGTCTAGCTTTTGAGGATCTTTTGGTCTACTTCACTTTGTCAGGCAGGTCCTATTTAAGAGATTTCTTGATTGCGAACAGGTGTGGCAGTAATCAGGCCTGGGTGTGGCTAGAGAAATTGAACTCAGGTGTGATAAACCACAGTTTTAACAGGGGGGCAAACACTTCTTCACACAGGGCCATGTAGTTTTGGATTTTGTTTTCCCTTAATAATAAAAACCTTAATTTAAAAACTGGATGTTGTTTACCTTGTATTATCTTTGTGTAATATTTAAATTTATTTGATGATCTGAAATATTAAAGTGTGACAAACATGCAAAAAAATAAGAAATCAGGAAGGGGGCCAACACTTTTTCACACCACTGTATATATATTCTGCAGTAATGCCTTAATAAACTGATGGAATTCCCATGTTCACGAGTTTTAAAAACAATTCGACAAGCAAATTACTATTACTAAGTGGAACTTATTCACAAATAAAATGCTTGACTGCAGCTTATGAAATGATAATTTTTAAAAAGTTTTATGCATCTTAAATATTTAGTACATTGATTTTTTTTTCTCAAGCATTTATATTTTCTTCTCGTGTTTCAATTAATTTTAATGATTTTGTTCATGTTTGTCTTTTCTTAAATACTTACATTTTATCCATATTAAATGGTGTAAGGAAGGAGGTATCCAGCTTATTACAATTAAAACAGGTATATGGAAAAGAAAACACACGCAGTCCAACTGAACATTGAACAATGTTTTCCTTTTTTATTCCAAAACGTCTAGGATGAAAGAAATGAGTGTAAAATATACAACAGAATTGCATTCACAAGGAACAAAAATCAAAACACAATGGAAAAAATAACAAACAATTAAATTGTCATTCACAACCTGCAATGTGAATCTCTTGACGGGGGAAAAAAAAAAGGTCTGTAAGCCTCAAAAACTGAAGGCATTGTGTATTAGTATAGTAACCCCAACATCATCAGACAGGTCTAAAACAGCATCGAAAACCAATTAACCTTGCACTGCAACAAAATCTTAACTGACAAGAGGACGTTTTCAACCTGACGTAACATAAAACTGAATCAGTTAATCTATTCAATCACGGGTCACCTTTGCTGGACATTATACTATAGAAGAAAGAGAAATGAAGATGAAGCAAGATTAATCCAGGTGTACAAATCTTGAACAAAATTGGGGTGTTGAATTCGTAAAAAGGTTAACTATGTTTGAATACATGGCTCTCACCATTAGCATGCAAGCATGCCGAGTTTAATATATTCTTATTAGCGCCTCATATTTAAGCATCAGGCTCATGTCTGTTAAAGAGCTTTATTTTTTTATACATATGAGAAAAAAGCAAGAGAGGACATATTGCCTACACCCTGTAAAAATATCCTAATGAGCCACACTGACTGCTGCAAATGGCTATGGATATAATATGCACAGCTCTAAAAATAAAGACGACAGGGGAACAAATAATGTGTTAACACAAACACAATCAGCAGGGCCGGCACTTTCTCGTCACATTAGCATGAAACTTGAGGAATAAATGGCTGAAAAAATAAACTCAGATCACAGTTTACAGCACTTGTAAGAAACTTGTCCATTCCTAACTCCAATTCCGTATTTTACTGAAAAAGAAAATTTGCTTGGATATAGGCCACACACACACACCAATGTGGCGCCCAATGTTGGGTCAGAGGACCCGATTACCAATATCTGATACGCAACAGTCTGATAAGGCACTTTCTTTTTGTTCTTCCTTTATCATAGGGCCAAAATACCCTCCTAATGAATAACAAGTGTTGGCAATCTCAGTCTAAATCAAATACAATCAACTAACTCGAACAGAGCAGAAAATGGGCATTTCTCCTCCACTTTCAAATATTTGGGTGATGTGATACAGAAAGAAACAATTTCACAGAAAAAACAAAAAAAGGTTTTATTATTATTTTTTTTTTTAAGAAGAGCCTTGTTGCATTCGCTGTAGTGTAATTCTGCAGAATAACTGAAAATAAATCACAGAAGCAGCATATAAAATTAGAAAGAATATACATAAATGCCTGCCCTCTGGAGACTCACAGACGTACTGCAAGTTACAGACTCAAGGTTCCTTTTGAAGAAATTCTAAATAACTATGTTGTTAGCTTTCCTTGGTAATGTAATAAGCCCTCTTACATATTTTACAGGGCTCTGTTGATTGAAAAAACATGGTATCAACTGTGTGGCTAAATTTTTTGCTATTGCCCAGAAGTTAATCTGTTAGAACTTTTCAAATCCTGACAGCATTAACAAAAACTCCAGGAACATGTATGATGCTCCACTTGACATGAAAAAGCAGCAACTTGGCCAAATTATTTTCAGCAGATCAGTGGAGTCAGATAAGGATAAGTGGCCTAAATACAACCTTTATCAAAAACCAACAGGGCTAATATTCATGCGGTGATGATAATGTCTCCATGTCTCCAGCGTTCAAAGGCGTTTCACCGCAAGAAATAAAAGGAGAAAAAAGATCAGCCAGGAAACCATGCGAAATTTGGAGTGTTCACGTTATAGTTTTCATTCTCTCACGCTCTCCACAGTCTTGTTCCTGATGCATCAAGAATGAAAGAAGCAAAAAAAAAAAGAAAAAAAAAAAGTGGTCTCCTGGTATTGAATGCATAATGAAAATAACTGAAGTAGCCCATGGCCCGTTCTGCATTCATGATGGTGTTGCATACAAACTAAGGATTTTTCACATGCAGTATCAAATGATATCAACAATAGTCTGAAAGGAACGAGGGACGGAAAGTTTGGGGGAGATGTAGTCCAAAACCGCCAATATATCCCAAGTCCAAGCCGGGACTACAACTCCCAAGTGCTTCTGAGAGAGCCAATAAGCTGCAGAGCACAGATAAGGCAAATGAACAGCAGGGTGATATGAGGTCATGACGGTCGTCTAGGAGACTGCAGAACGATGACTAAGGGGTTGTGAAGATGTCAGCTGCACCATCCAGAGGGACTCTAGTGATTGACCAGGCCCTGCAGCATCATCATGAGGCGCCGTGCGCGCTTGCTCAGAGGGCTGTGGGCGTCCTGCTGCAGGAAGTGTAAGAGCTTCTGTCGTACCTGGGACAGCACTGCAGACATGTGGTCTCTGGTGACTGGATCTCCATGGTCCAGGTTCATTACAGCATCTTCAAGATAGCTAAACAAGAATGAGAGAAAGGAGAAAGTGGTCATGTTTGGTGGGGGGGAGGGGATCTTTCTACATTGATGGACATTCAAAAGTCTCTGCATATTGATGAAACAGATTTTTCATAAATGAAAAACATTTCATATTGCAGATATTTGTCCATGGATCTTAAAAGCATGAAATGTAAACTTTTCCCTTTCTACAGCTTTTTATGTCACTAGTGAAAGGTTTGTGGATAAGCTTCCATGAGCAAAACTGGCAGATTTCAAATTGCGTACTTCCGAACAAGTGCCTTTGAAATGAATGGGAACCCAAAAAATTGCTGAAAATCCAGGCATTTAGAGTTTCTTGGCTTAAGACTGTAAAATACCTGCTAACATTATGAAATCATCTGTGTTATGACGGAGCAAATGTTTTCTCTCACGTCAGACTTTGATTCAACTGGAGGCACCATTTACATCATTTATTTTATCAAAGTGGTTTTGCAGTAAGGCTAAGTTCCTTTAATCTCTCCTGTTATGATCACCAGTTTGCTTTGAAGCCAATTCTCATTAATATTAGAAGCACTTTGCACTGGGCCAGACCTCTAACAATGTATTAATATTAAATTCAAAAAGTGCAAGAGGTCTGAGCCTTTTAAAAGTTGAATTTTCAGCAGCCATTACTTCCGTGTCACATGATCGTTCTGAAATCATTCTAATATGCTAATTTTAAAAGACAAGGTGCTAACTGATGTTGAAAATAGCTATGCTGATTAATATATTAAGGGAATCTGTGATAAATGTATTCAGGATGTTTTGATAAAAGTGTAAAAAAAAAAAAAAAAAGGGGGCATCTATTTATAATATAAATCTTTCGTAACTTTGTAAATGTCTTTTAAATCTTTGATTATTGAAAAACAAAAAAATAATGGTAGTGTATGCGGCCAGCACAAGTTCATTCCAGTCCTCAAACACAAATCTGCTGTTTTTTTGACAGCTGTGCTAACAGAACATGCTTGTTATTTATTTAAGCTATTCTGGGCTACAGCTTTTTTTGGTCTTCTCTCCAGGCTGTTTGGGTTTTTTAAAGTCCATCAAGGATTATTGAAACGCCACCTGTCTGGAAAACTATCTGGGAAATCTTTTAAAATTAATAGACTGGTGTATCATACCACCAGAGACTTGAGCTGCATATTGCACAGAGGTCATCTTAATTACCTTACAAGCGATCATTAAGTTAAAGCTTCCGATTAAGAAAAAAAAAGTAATACAATGACCTTAATATCCCTAGGACTTTGCGGTACAGTTCTGTCCAGATGGCTAAGCTTTCATGCCTCATAGCAATTTGCTCTATTTTCACATGTGTAGGCCCTGTTCCAATACATTTAAGCCCACAGTGCTGTTATCTCAACTATAATCTACTGGCCTGGGGAGATATTACATTCCCGGTACATAGAAATCACTGTTCACATCTTATATTCTGCTAACCTTTATTTGCGAAGATAAAAGGTGATGTTTAACTTAGGGGTGCTCCGATCAGGATTTTTGAGGCCGATCACAGATCGCCCATCACCGAAAGCAGTATCTGCCGATACCGATCAACGATACTGATCTTTTTAAAGCCTTCTTTTTATAATTTATAACTATTTACAGTGATACTTCAATCAGGATTTTTAGACATTTATTCAGGGCCTGAATTTCATTTTTGAAAATGGGGGAAATTCCCCTCTTAGGTGACTCTTGTGAGAGGGGAAGCAGCTTTCACACAGCAGTCTGCTACTGATCCCTGGCTGTTTACCACAAACACAAGCATTTATTCCACATTATAATCATTCCACATCCATGATTTTGATTTCAAATCCAAACATTGTCACGGAAACTGCTTTTTCAGCATTGCATTCTTTTTCTACCAGTACAGTAATACATCTTCCAGTACTTGTTTAAAAACATAAAATAAGCAACACATCATTCATGCTTTTTACTTTTGCATTTAATTCTAGATTTATGTTAAGTTGCTCTAGCAAGTTGCAAAACATTTAAACTACTTTTCTTACGTTATCACAAACTTACCATTGACAGAAATTGTCAGCTCTACTTCCTTTCCTTTTGCATAGAAATCGTTATTACAAGCAATCCTGCGGTTCATAAAGAACTTTGTTTTCCTACCTCCACGAGTGCATTATTATTGCCTTGTATATCTAAAAGTGCTCTTTTCCTTTAAAACTAGCCAACAAGCCATACGTGTTGACTGTGAAAGACAGTATACTTTAATTATGCATTTATGGTGCAATTGCTACATTTTCGTTTTCATATGTACTGCAAACAATGTGCTGTCACTTTAATTCAGCGCGTGTATCACAGCAAAAATAGACTCGGTGCGGAAACGATCTCTGCACTGCTGCAGACGCACCGCTCCGGAACGCACTGCCGTGTGCAGTGTGAATGCTTTAATCCGTTAACATGAGCGCGGAAAAAATTGCACTGCCTCGATTGTGCAAGTGACAATTCCTGTGTCAACTGTGCAGCGTGCAGCTCGCTTATAGACAGACGCGATGTGTGGTGATTTGAAGCCATTTGCGTATTTTAAGAAAGAGAGAGAGAGAGAGCGCGGTGAATCACTCATGCTGTTTGTGAAATTGCGAAGTTAATTAATTTAGAAATATGAAGGTGAGTACCTCACCTTCAGCATTATAATTATTTCACCCACGCTGGACCGAGATGGTGCCACTGCATGTCATGCCAAACCTCTCACGGCAGCGTCATCAGCTTGAGATCGGCCTTTTTAGAGACCGCCGACCGATCATCCCAACGTGATTATCGGCCGATAATGATCGGTAGCCGATCAATCGGAGCACCCCTAGTTTAACTCTGGAGCATGACACATAGGGATGGGCGGTATGATAGAAAACACCTTATGCTGGAAAAAATGTCAACTGGTTTAGATTTTGCTGTACTGTTTGTAACACAAAAAATACCCAGGCCAGGAACACCAATCCAAAAAGATTTCAAAGCAATAGCAAACCGTTTTAATATTAGTTTTACTGTTTATGGAGTTTTCTTGTTTTGTTTTTTTTAACCAAGTGTTACATAATGTGAAGCAGCTGTTGCACTGATGCCAGACTTGCTTTTCAGCATCACGTGCCATGAGTGCCACATCACACAGTGTTCAGGTAAACAAATGAACAAAAAAAAAAAGTGCCCAGAGACTCCTGCTAGTTCCACTTCGTTGCACTCGCCTAGCTGTTACTGAATGCAAAAATGTGTCTTATGTACTGTATGCCCAAAGCGGGATTAAGGTGTAGTGTGTGAATATAAATTGGGTCATAACAGCATTCTTTGGTAATCTAATGGGAGTGTCCAATCAAGTTAATGAATATTCATGAATCAGGCCTGCACTAGCACATACAACATGCTTCTTTTAGTCAATAAGTTTGCCTACTGGGCAAACACCCCAATGTTAATTAATATTCCCAAGCAATACCTTCACTTAAAAAGAAAATCTACTTTATTCCTGTGATGGCAAAGCTTTTTTTCTTCTTTTTTTTTTTACTTTTTAATGGCAGTGTATCACAGTTTCCACAAAAATATTAAGCAGCAAAAACTGTAAAATACATTTAAGCAATTATTAATAAAAGTAAATGTATATGAAAATCTAACTTTTATTAATCATTTTGAATATGAAGGTGTCTAATGTTCTTTGTCATGGAAAAAAAAAGCACAGACTCCTGTGAATATTAATTCCGGTGCTAAAAATTGATCAAACCTAAAGCATGTGACTTCCTACTTAAAATAACATCCTTATGTCCGTATAGAAAGAGGACAGACTTACAGATGGTTATGTCTATGCACATATGGGCAGTATGAAACACTAGTATTTTAGAGTGCAATTCAGAGATAGGACTGGCAGGCTGAGCAGTTTATTGCAGTAAAGGGACTTGGCAGCACACAGGCAGAGCATTACTCTGTGATTCACGGGAGTTGGTCCCTTTCCCCCAGCAGAGAACTCTAATGCAGCCCAGACTGTAGAGCACTTTAATAACTGCAGCCCAATGCAGCACTGCCACAGAAGCGGATGTCCCCTTCAACACAAGGTCATCCACAGAGGAATTAAAGAGGAGAAAGGGACGATGTCTCGAGTCTTAAAGCATTAATATCCTGTTATATGAAACTGCATTTCGCCCTTGATCACGTACAACATACAGAGGGCTATAAATAAATACTTAAGTGTTTAATCATTAATAGCACAGTGCTGTGCATGCTCTTGCATACTCATTTAAACAGAGTGGTGCTGAAAGAATAATTTCCATATAAAGGACACATGAGGGGGGGGGTTTAGAATATGACTGCAGTGACTGACAAATTTGAAGGGAACAAACCTGATCTTGAGTTCTGTGCGTGTGCTCAGGTTGGTGGAGAGCTGCTGGATGAGAGACAGAAGGACGGCCTGATGCAGTGGACAGGGCTGCTGGCCAAACACTTGCTGGGAGTCAATGGTCTCGCACACGTACAGCACCAGATTCAAGTCTGCTGCGGATAAAGCCTGCAAGAAAAAGCACAGAGAACAGTCTGTGAAAAAACCAGGAGACGACATACTAAAACAATACAGTGATATTGTGGAAGACGATAGTAATAGGACACAAAATGTCACATCTCATGTCATATTACCTGTGGAAATAAGACAAACTGTTTGGTTTCAATTTTCAGGACTAATTACAGTGATTCCCTACAACCACTGAATTGACAGAAAATGCAAATTGATGTAATAAATTAACAAGTTATGAATACAAATCAAGAATATACTTTAATAACAGTTACTGCAGACTGACTGTCAGCACTTATGTTAAGACGTCTCCTTCCAAATGCTTAATTTGGCTATTAGTGATTTGCAATGCTTAAAAGGCACAATATGTAAGATTATTTTATTAAAATATCCAAGAACCACTAGAACGGTGTTATATATTTTGCTGACTTGTGTACTTATATCAGGGGTGCCCAAACTCAGTCCTGGAGGGCCGGTGTCCTGCAGAGTTTAGCTCCAACTTGCCTGCCAGGAAGTTTCTAGTATGCCTAGTAAGACCTTGATTAGCAGCTTCAGGTGTGTTTAATTAGGGTCGGAGCTAAACTCTGCAGGACACCGGCCCTTCAGGACCGGGTTTGGGCACCCCTGACTTACATCATCCAAAATGTTTCGAAGATTGTTTAAATCCAGAGAAATAAGCAATTTTAACTAGTGTCATTAGCCGGGTTTCCATCCAAAGTTGCGAATTTAACTTGTGCGCAAAATTGGAATATCGCACAAAACATTTGCTAACAAGCATTGTTTCCATTCAACGAGTCAAAGAGAACAAAATCACCACTTCCTGATAAACTGGCACTATACATCACTAAGAAAAGTAGGAGAAGCTACTGAATATAATAATTTTCCTATATAATAAATTGCTTGCACCTCAGAACGAGCAGACGAAACACAATGAATGCGGTTATTGCTTTCGGAGGTGGATGCTGCTGTTTGGGAACGCAGTCGTTTAACAGTTCTGGGAGGCAATTATACAGAAATACTTTGATGACAGACTTTGCTCGGGCATTTCCGAATGACAATATAACAACATTTCAGCTGTTGTGGAACAAGATCAGTCCGCTGGTTAGTCAGGATTTGCCGTCCCATAGCGTAAAGTCACATTACTTTGATCTCATGCAGGATTTATTCGCAAAATGCATTTCCATCTCCCATTATTCGCATTAACTCTTGGTTTTTAAGTCAAAAACCACCTCAAGCGAGCGTAAAAACTTTTTTGCGAATTAAGGCATTTTCATTCGAAATTCAGCGTTTCCATCTCTCGATTCTGATGCGATACTTCAAAATGCACATAAAAGCCGGGTGATGGAAACCTAACTATTGTGTCGCCTGTCAATGACATCATACACCCTCGATTTCCGGTTTTGTTTTGTAGAAAACATGGAAACCAAAGACGCTTTAATATGTTGTGCATTTTATTAGACGGGTGACGGCCGCACAGAGTAGCATTGTAACATAACTTTCAAATGTATCTAGTATGACAAAACAGTGCAACCCCACCCCACATACGCACGACTGGCATAATAAAAGCTCCGCTGCTTTCGAGCCGTGTGTCACGCTCGTTCAGTGGCCTCGTTTCGCTTCGACAGCTTTCAGCCTCACCCTGCTTCATTCTACTACGTTAATAAATCATTAGCTCATCCATGAACATGATTTCTGCCCGAGTCCCGTCGGATTGCATCGGCTGTGGGGATGAAGACCACAACTTTCATGATTCCACACTCAGTCACTGCATCATCAAACTAAGCCTTTGTCTATTTTGAATATGCGCCCTGTAGGCGCGAAAATTACATATTGAGCCTTTAACTTAAACCAATCTCTACAGACATAGATGCTACTGATTCCTCAATGGAGAAGACTTTGTAAAGAAGTTTTGTACACATTCCCATAAATGCAGTCTGTTTCACAAAATGTAAACCGTTGTGTGGTTATACAATGTTAATATAATACATTTAGGTTAATATAATAAATTTATTTTGTGATTTTATAAGATTCTGATGTTTTTCAATACAAATAGTTAATTTTAGCTCATATATTGATGTTTTTTGCATTTTAATTAGTTATATACATTTTAATGATTAAATAATGTGGTTTAACACTTGTAAAAGTGTGTTAAAAGACCTATTGACAGAAGTTTATCTAATCAATACTCCCCTAATAACCATTTAAAGACCTAAAAACATTAGGCTGACTTGAGAAATATGAGAAATATGACGTGTGTGTGTGTAGCCATCAGTAACCAACCAGCTGGAAGGCCTCATTGAGCTGGCCCTGCTGTAGTAACTGCAGTATGCTGGCCTGCTGGGCCTGGTAGTCCAGATGTGCAGAGGGTACAGGTGTTCCTGCGGCTGAGCGCATGGCCTGCATGATGCTGGAGGTGACAGCTGCCTGCTGCTCCTTCATGGCCAGACTCACCTCTCCCTTCACTATGCGCTGTACCTGCGTCAGGATTGAGTCCTGCAGACTGCAGATAGGACAGACACCTTTAGTCTACATACATTTTATTATAAGACAAGATACTTCCTGTAAAATTAACAAACTAATGGAGTGTATTTAATAACATTTTTCATCATTGAATACTGCTATGGAATAAAAATAGGTAGTGGTCAACCAATATGGATTTTTTTCTATGGCCAACATAGAGCTGATATACATATCACATTATCTAAAAAGAGAAAATAACATGTAAAAAATATAAATTTAATTGCAGGATAATTACTAAATTTGAAATAATTAAAAAAAGAAAAATAATTTAAAATTGATGAAAAAATTCTGTAACCTAACTATAGTTTACAATATCCTACTAAAGCTACAAACATGACTAAAAAGGAAATAAAAACTGTAAGTGACACTTTTCTTGTCAATAAATTACATATTCAAAGATGTTTTAATTATATAAATACAAATTTGCTGAATGTGACAGTTACATTAGAAAGTGTTAGCCTTTCTATTATTAATAACAGAAAAGCAAACACATACTTTTTAGATAGATAGAATTTACTTTCTTTAACGGTTTTGCATAATAAATTATTAGACAGAAATGATATACACAAAGACAGTAACTTAAGATGTAGAATGGGAGCTCCTGTGTGTCTGTGTTCAGGGATTTTCAGCACCTTAAAAATAAATGTCCAGCTTCCGACACTTATTGGCCAAACAGTAAAATGTAGCAGATGGCAATCATTTAAAAAATGGGCAAATATCACTATAACTAGGGCTGTCACGGTTATGAAATTTGGCTGACGATTAATTGTCTAAAAATAGTCACGGTTATTGCGATTAATTGTCTGTTTTAGGGCTTTGTCGATTATGACGATTATGCAGATTATCACAATTAATTGTCTGTTTTTTTATGGCTTTCATTATATAATAGTGATTAATTTAAAGGTTCAGTAAATATTTGAGTTCGCGTTTATCTTTTTTGCGTTATTAATTATTGCGGGGAAGATTACAGAGTATTCCAAATTCTAAGAATCGGCCAATATCGATCCAACACCAGCGCTATTTTTTTTTCTACACCACTACAGAATATCAATACTGTGTTTGTGGAACCAATGGTCACTCTTTTATAACCCTTTGTTAAACATAATCCACTAAATACTCACTTCCTCATTACAGAGAAAAACTACATTTGAACAAAAATATATACGTTATGAAATTAAACTAGCTGACTGTATAATTTAGCAGCAAAAACAATATCTTGAAAAAAATCTTTGGTGCACATTATACAATTCAAACATGTTTATTCTGTTACTATTTATATTCTTGCAAAATACATTCATGAAAATAAGACAGAAATCATGAGGAAAAGAAAGGCTTCTAATAATCTTTCTGTGTGAAAAACTTTGATGATGTGAAACCCTTCAAACAGAGCGGCACAAAGCTCTTATGCACATCTAGGGTGCAGAATGATGTGCTTGAAGCAACGTAAGTTACGGTACAAACAAAGAGAAGAGAAATGAGAGAGCAATGAACTCCAGCAAGATGTAATTTTAATGCGAATCCCCAGACCTTTATCTACACATCAAGTATTATAATGGGAATATATCATCTTGGAGAGAGAGTTTTACCGTGCTGACTGTCATAACTTAACGTGACGTGCTGTTTGAATGCTAAGCGGAGAATGACTGACAGCTGCAGCAGAAGGAAGATCAATTTCTGTAAACTTAAATTGACCAATGTAAATATAATTCTGTCCCTCACATCAAGATATGGAATGGCTTCAGATGATATAGGCTATATATACAGTGCATGAAAACCAAACTGGTGCTCTTCTGGTTTCTTTTGGTGTATGACTCCCCCTTGAAAAGCACAATAATCAATCACAATATTTTTTTCAGAAAACCGCGGTTAGATCAAATAATCATAATTTAGATGGTTAATTATCGCGACAGGCCTAACTTTAACACTAAAATGGGTATTAATTACGGTTAAATCTCATGGTTATTTTTTGTTTGTAATTTATCGACGAAGATTCCATTGACGAAGAACATGTTAAAACACAAGGTATAGTGTTTAAAACCCTATATAAGCTTTTAAGAGTATAGGTTTAGACTAAATTTGAATTAATTGGAACTACAGCACTGCAATGTAAATCTCAGTGTAACAAACAATATTTAGCTTCATTTTGGTTTCAATAGCCACAGGGATTTAATCCTGAATTTAATACTACATACTCTATATTGCAATTGTGTGGGAGGGAAACAAACCAGCTTTATTGACAGAAATTAAACCCAGGATTAGGCTGGGTGCCACACCTGCCAATCAATTCGCAAGGTACTCAATGCAGAGCTCCAAAAAAATGCTTTATCTGCATGACCTCTTAAATCAATCGCTTCCTCTATTCATGCAATAAAGTTTTCCATAAGGGAAGACATTCAAGAGGAAAGAGAATAAACTTTCCTTTCCTTATATTGATTTCTGACAAATATTGGATGAGGTTTGTGCTGCATCCGTGTGGCCTTACTTTCCCACGATCATGTGGAGCTGATGCTGAACATCAGAGCACACGCTGGCCGTCACAGTGGTGGCCAGCTGGTCTTGAGAATTCTGGAGCGTGTCAATCATCTGTTGCAGCTGGCCAATCACAGGATCCTGTGCATCCTGGTCCCGCTGTTTCCTGTTCTTGATGTGTGTCTCCAGCTGTTGGATGTCTGCGGGAGAATGTGAAGTCATTAGATATTTAGTTACAGCAACACATTACAACACTGCTTAAAGCAAAAGAGTTTTATTAATTAGCTTGCATTACAGATGCAAGATGTGCAAACAGGCTTAAGAGCATTCAACAATCTGCTAGATTCATTCATATGCTCTACTTATATTTTCATTACCATAAACAAGCAAAACAAAAAGTCAGATGGGATAATTCTTACACTCGTGGGTTCCCTGTTTGAAGCTGTCATTGATTTGCTGAAACATGGACTGGCAGCCTCTCTCAAACACGGGCAGCACGATGCTCTGGAAGGTCTCTTTGTAGGCTGACTGGATGGGGCCCTGCATGGCCTCAGCAGCAGCACGACCGATAGCATCCGTAGTGTTCTGTGAACGGAAGAATAGGACAAAAAGTTAGAAGAGTTATGAGTTTTCCCCAGTTTGTGCCTGTTCCGTGTTCCACAATGAATTATTCAGTGCTACATTGGTGCATAGAAGTTGGTGCACTTCTTTTGAACTGCTCAGTTTGTAGTATGTCTTTCAGAGAAACATTCTTTCCAGACAGAAATGTTTTTAACGCAGTCTTTGTAAAAAAAATAATGGACAAGTGTCAAGCTTGGATACAAAAAAAAAAAAAAAAAAACAATTTTAAAGTGTTGATTCTCAAACTTTAAGCCACTGACCTTGGATTTAACAACTTTGGTGACATTTTCCTTCAGTGTTACTTCCACTGCGGTTAACTTGGCAGCAATGGTGCAGCTCATCTGGCTGGTCACAGGTTCTAGACTCTTCGATATGGCTGCATAACAAAACAAAAGGTCACCTAAAGCTCCACATAAAACTTAAATCAATAAAAGTCTTTGCTCCAACTATTTCACAGTCAGAAAACAAGAGCAGGATGTTCTTTGTAATATTGAATGCAACAAGAAAAAAGTAGTTGAGCTCTTGTGTTCAGAACATCAGCACTCACACTGTGGGACGGTCTTCTTCATTTCTTCACGCAAAATTTTGTCTAGCCGATTGCAGAGACTGTTGTTCAGTGTCTGGACAAGCTGCTGAACCAGCTGGTCCTGGAGCTGTTGGTTCCGGCTTTGTCCTTCAGCCAGAATTCGCTCCATTCTTCTTTCTGTGTCACCAGTTAGTTAAAGCTAACATAAAAAAATTGTACGGGCCAGACCAATCCAAAATGATTATTCATTAGTGTTAGGGCTGGGTGATAAAATGATAACGATAATTATCACGATATGATTTTCCTCGATAAAAAAAAAAAAAAAAAAAAAAAAAAAAAAAAAAAAAAAAAAAAAAAAAAAAAAAAAAACAAAAAAAAAAAAAAAAAAAAAAAAAAAAAAAAACAATAACAAGAGTTCGATATAATGTTTATGCGCTAAAAGCGGAACAAAACAACACTACTCATTTGAACCGCGCCACACGGACCATATATCCGCTCGGCTTAAATTACAAACAGCAGCGCAGTGCGAGCTTAGAGCAGATGCATTTACTGGTTGATAAGTCTCAGTCACGCGAGCACTAAACAGCACTGTGAGATCCAGTGTGAAGCACTTGAATTCAGCAAAAAACACAAAAGACTTGGCGATTTAAACTAGTTTAAAGCCTGATGAAACCGTGCTGACAAACAGAAGAAACACTGTGCGCAATAATAGTCAGAAGGCTTTTCAATCTACAAATTGCCATCATTTACCATGGATTTACTGTAGTAACACACTGCACCATGGTATTGTGGCAGAAATGTGGGATATTCATATCGAATTTAATTATATTATTAATGTAGACATATATTAAATGAGCAATGAATATAATTACAGTATTTTTTGTGATTAAGCTAAGCTTTTGTTCATTTATACTTGTTTTTAGACAACTGTTTTTCATACAAATACCTAGAAACCATATACTTACATTTTACATTACAGTTACATTTACTATGGAAGACCAGTGGTTAATTTTAATAAAACTGGAACAATTAATAATTAAATTTCACCATATAAAAATTAGGCTGTTACAATTTTTACAGATGTTACTGTTTTTGATAATTAACATAAATTTACATCTGCATCCTAACTCAAGCTACTGTCAAATGTGCATATCTAAGAGACAAGAAAATTTAATATTATTAATAATGCAGCCTGCACTGCAAACTACGCTGAAGAAACACATCAAAGTAGGCAACACAAACCTGTTTCTTGTTTTGAAACAATATTACTCATTAGAACGTGCAGAACTAAAAAAAATTTTTTTTTTTCTATTAAGATATTTATTTTGTTAAAGAAAAATGACTAGAAAAGTGTAAAGAATTCAAAAACGTGACGTGTTTGTCATGTTCTAACCATAAACAGTACTTTTAAACCACAATTAATGGTCTGGTTACTACAGCTTTCACTTAGGAGCAAAAAAATCTGGCTTTAAACTTGAAAGAAACAAAGATTTGAAATTGATCGTGATAATTATCGATATTGACTGATATGAAAATGTTATTATTAAATTTTTTTGTCCATATCGCCCAGCCCTAATTAGTGCGTGTACATGCATATGAATGAACAATACCACGCATTAGCAAACAATTACATTCATATCAGCTTTCTTGCCTTTTCCTGTTTTAATGGGCTTACAGTTTTTCTAAGATTTTAAATAATTTTTAAGTTGAGTGTGGCCATGATTTCAAAATATTAAAGTGAAAGTGACGTGACATGTGGCCAAGTATGGTTACCCATACTAGGAATTAGTGCTCTGCGTTTAACCTATCCTAAGTGCACACACACAGCAGTGAACACACACCCGGAGCAGTGGGCAGCCATTTATGCTGCAGCGCTCGGGGAGCAGTTGGGGGTTCGGTGCCTTGCTCAAGGGCACCTCAGTCGTGGTATTGAAGGTGGAAGAGAGCGCTCCCCCCACCTACAATCCCTGCCGGTACGAGACACGAACCCGCAACGAGCCCGACTCTCTAACCATTAGGCCACGACTTCCCCCAATCAATATATAATATCAATATTACTCATCTCAGTCTATATAGCCTTGGTTGCATTGGCAGAAAGATTGATGTTAATGAAAGCCTATGCTTTCAAATTCTCTTTGAAAAAAAAAAAGTGCAACATCAAGAAACAAAATAATAAATTTTGATTTCATATGGTCAAAAAAAATGCTTAAGGTGACATCACGGATGCCTTGTTTAATTTTTTTCTTGCTAATTTGTGTTTGCTCTAATCTTCATCCTAGCTACAAGTCTCCCCCTAGTGGAAGGATACGTTCTTGCTCCTGCTGAGCCAACATGGCGTGCTCAATGTGAGCCATGATGGAGCTCTGTACAGCGTCCATGTGACTGGTGACTCTCTGCAGAAGGTCCAGCTGGTTCTGTCTCAGCTCAGCGATCTCCCTTTGCTGGCTCCGTAACATCTGTAGAAGCTCATCCTGCACCTCTGTGCTCATCTGAGGACACAACAGCTCATTCATTCCTCACTTGTGAAGCTCAAGGACTCCCGGGTATGCTTGAGTGATGTCAGCACAGTTGTAAGAGTCATAGCAGTCACAGCAGAGCATTCATAGCACCGAGCTTGCCATGTTATTCATTGGTTTCGGTCTCCACTGCATTAATGTTTTATTTATATTATGAATCACAGTGACTGGACAGAAAACAAGCCTTCGTGCATTTTCATTGGGTTTACACAATACAAATGCTAAGAAATGCATTCGGATCGTGATGCAGGGGATCAACAGACTTACCTGGTTCTCAATCTGTCTAGACTGTGAGGACTCTCTGGGTAGGGAGAAAAACAAAGATGATCTAATCAGTCACACCATCAGATTATATGTTTGAAGGGGCTCACCGTTCAATCTCATATTAAACAATATAAGCATTAATATCAGTAAGATATCCATAGTAAGGAGGGCAGCTCACTCACCCTTCATCCTTCTTGCTCTTCCTCTTGAGCTTAGGGGAGCTGCGGGGAGATGTTTTCCAGTCCTTTACGGGAAGTCTGTGAGAGGAGCAAGGGCCACAGTTCCCCGAGGAAGAGGCCAGACTGGCAACCTCATCATCATGATCACTGTCCATCACAGTAGGAAGAGAAAATAAATGGAAAAGACAAAAGATCAGCACAATTATCATTAAGGTATTGAACTGACACTACAGGTGTCTGAAACCCCCTAGACACAGCCCTTAATTTGCATATTTACATCATTATCTTGAGTCTTTGAGTCATGCTCAGACATGCTCAGATATGTAGACGTGAGGAAGGAGTAAATAAGTTTTCAATATATACACACAATTGCTTTTAAAAGCAGTTACTTTCATTCAGCAAGGATGTATTACTGATCCAAAGTGACTGTTAAGATTTTTATATTGTCACAGATGCTGTTCTTCTGAATTTTATATTCAAAGAAACCTGAAAAACATGTATCACTGTTTCCAAAATGTGGATTATGCAGCACAATTGTTTTCAACATTTGATAATAAGAAATGTCTTTTGAACACCAAATCGGAATATAAGAATGACTTGTGAAGGATCATGTGACACTTGAAGACTGGAGTATTGGCTACTGAAAATTCAGCTTTGCCATCACAGAAATAAATTTGATTTTAAAAAACATTAAAAAAAATAATAAGAAAATGATTTTAAACGGTAATAATCTCAAAATAATACTGTATTTTAATCACATAAATATAGCCTTGCTTAGAATAAGAGACTTCTTACTATCCCCAAACTTTTGAACAGAAGTGCAATTTGTTTTTTTTAAATATTTTTTTAACCTTTACATGTAAATAATGTAGCTAAAAATAGTAAAAGTGAAAAGTTATTAAAAAGTCAATCAATCAATAATAAAAACAATTGTTGTAAAATATGATTGACAATTAGGCCCAGATGCTAACTATATATTCACAATTGTATTTTTTTTTTTTTAATTGTAGACCGCAGTAACTGTTTTCCTTAAGAAAATTTACCATCCATAAATATATTTTATTGGACATGTCTCCTTTTATTCTGTTAACCATATTATAGTTTTGGTAGCTTTATTTTGAAGAATACAGTGGGGAAAAAAAGTATTTAGTCAGCCACCAATTGTGCAAGTTCTCCCACTTAAAAAGATGGAAGAGGCCTGTAATTTTCATCATAGGGTATACCTCAACTATGAGAGACAAAAATGAGAAAAAAAAATCCAGAAAATAACATTGTATGATTTTTTAAAGAATTTTTTGCAAATTATGGTGGAAAATAAGTATTTGGTCAATAACAAAATTTCATCTCAATACTTTGTTATATACCCTTTGTTGGCAATGACAGAGGTCAAACGTTTTCTGTAAGTCTTCACAAGGTTTTCACACACTGTTGCTGGTATTTTGGCCCATTCCTCCATGCAGATCTCCTCTAGAGCAGTAATGTTTTGGGGCTGTCGCTGGGCAACACGGATTTTCAACTCCCTCCAAAGATTTTCTATGGGGTTGAGATCTGGAGACTGGATAGGCCACTCCAGCACCTTGAAATGCTTCTTACAAAGCCACACCTTCGTTGCCCGGGCGGTGTGTTTGGGATCATTGTCATTATGAAAGACCCAGCCACGTTTCATCTTCAATGCCCTTGTTGATGGAAGGAGGTTTTCACTCAAAATTTCATGATACATGGCCCCATTCATTCTTGCGTTTACACGGATCAGTCGTCCTGGTCCCTTTGCAGAAAAACAGCCCAAAGCATGATGTTTCCACCCCCATGCTTCCAAGTAGGTATTTGGGGGGTTTGTTTTTGGATGCAACTCAGCATTCTTTCTACTCCAAACACGACAAGCTGAGTTTTTACCAAAAATTTATATTTTAGTTTCATCTGACCATATGACATTCTCACAATCCTCTTCTGGATCATCCAAATGCTATCTAGCAAACTTCAGACGGGCCTGGACATGTACTGGCTTAAGCAGGGGGACACGTCTGCACTGCAGGATTTGAGTCCCTGGCGGGCGCAGTGTGTTACTGATGGTAGCCTTGTTACTTTGGTGCAGCTCTCTGCAGGTCATTCACTAGGTCCCCCCGTGTGGTTCTGGGATTTTTGCTCACAGTTCTTGTGATCATTTTGACCCCACGGGGTGAGATCTTGCATGGAGCCCCAGATCGAGGGAGATTATCAGTGGTCTTGTATGTCTTCCATTTTCTAATAATTGCTTCCACAGTTGATTTCTTCACACCAAGCTTCTTACCTATTGCAGATTCAGTCTTCCCAGACTGGTGCAGGTCTACAATTTTGTTTCTGGTGTCCTTGACAGCTCTTTGGTCTTGGCCATGGGGGAGTTTGGAGTGTGACTGTTTGAGGGTGTGGACAGGTGTCTTTTATACTGACAACAAGTTCAAACAGATGCCATTAATAAAGGTAACGAGTGGAGGACAGAGGAGCCTCTTAAAGAAGAAGTTACAGGTCTGTGAGAGCCAGAAATCTTGCTTGTTTGTAGGTGACCAAATACTTATTTTACCGAGGAATTTACCAATTAATTCTTTAAAAATCCTACAATGTGACCTTTCTTTCTTACTTTGTCTCTCATAGTTGAGGTATACCAAATGATGAAAATTACAGGCCTCTCTCATATTTTTAAGTGGGAGAACTTGCACAATTGGTGGCTGACTAAATACTTTTTTGCCCCACTGTATCTTACATACCACATGATAGAATCTGTATTAGAACTAAGAATCCCATTTTATGTTTTGTAACCATGGCAATTTAAGTTCAGAACTCATTTAGAACACTGAACTTCTATTGAAAAAAACCCGTGACCGTTTTCTTCAGCAGACGGCTCACATCAGTGATGTCAGCAAAGATCAGACTAACATTTGGACAAACCATGTAAAGTTGCAATCAGAGTTGGGGTACATGGACTCGGGACTCGGACTGCAATTGTGAATGAACTTGGACGGACTCGGACTTGGAGATTTTGGACGCAGAAATTTTTCAGAGTACAGACGAATCCATGTCATGTGTAATATAAAACAAAATTAAAAAAAGTAACAACATAAAATTTATATAAAAAGACATTAATAAACGTCTCCCACTTAAACATAATTGATTAAAAACTAGGACTCGACAAGGTGGACTCGGACCCAACAATGGTTGCAATTTCTAATTAAGTTAGCAGACACCTGTTGAGACACTGATTTTACAATTGGCACAAATGTTAATTTGAACCCTGTTTTTAGGCCACACGCCACATAATACTCGCATCAAACAGCTTAAATTGGAATTTGAGTATTTTAAAGCTTCCTCAATATGGTATAACAAGGCAGGACAAGCCAATGCAAAGATGGACAGCATAAATTGAGCAAATTCTTATTAAAAACAAGTATTAGTAATTTGACCTGAGCTACAGAAGTGGCACAGACACCTGCATAAGTGATATGCCAGAATGAAAAATGTACCTCTGCTCTGCACTTGCATCTTGACTGTCATTCTGAGTCAGGTGATAAGTGCGCCTGTGGTAGGGAGAAGAAATGTGTCTGTCCTTTATTTCCTCCCTAGAGCTGGAAGGAAACAATCAAATGTGTTAGCCTTGTATCTTCAAATATTATCACTGTTTGCTCAATGTATCATATCTCTGCACACCACACAGATCATAGAATTCTCAGAACATAAATCAATTCTAAAGGTTAATAGTAACTAAACGTATCAACAAATCAAACACACAAAATGCTCACCAAGGATGCATATATTTGTATATATTAATATTGTGAAATATTATAAAAATTTGAAAGACCTGTTTTTACAAAAATATAAAGCAGCACAACTGTTTTCAATATTGATAACAATAAGAAATGTTTCTTGAGCACCAAAATCAGCTTATCAGAATGATTTCTGAAGGCCGATGTGCCACTGAAGAATGCGTAATCGCTGCGGAAAATACAGCTTTACCACCACAAAAATAAATTACATTTTAAAATATATTACAATAAAAAAGTTATTTTGAATTGCAATAATATTTCACAAGATCACAAATGCAACCTTGGTAAGCATAAGAGACTTCTTTCAAAAACACAAAATCACAATTATTCCAAACTTTTCATCAGTTGTGTATAAAAATTATATATTAAATTAATAGAAATGCAATTCACCAGTCTCCCAAACCATTGTCTCTGTGGCTGTTGCGAGTTTCTCGTGTGATATCTGGTGCTGCGGGCCAGGTGTGGTTCACGCTGCTGTCAGAACAGGATCCTCCAGCCGCTACTGCGTTCTCCTGTGACAGAGCCGTCTCCAGCAGGGAGGGTGTGTTATTGAGTCTCTGTTCTCCATCCACAGATGCTGCACCCAATTCGAGAGGCAGCAAACTGTGCTCAACACTGCTCCGGGCTCTAGGAGACAGCAGGTGGAGGACTGATGCGGCTGATGCCATGCTGTCAGAATGCAGGACAGGGACTGAGTCAGCAGATGCACTGGCCAGCCCCCTCTGCAGGGTCTCTGAGGCGATCTCAGGGATGTCCTGGGACATTGCCGTAGAAGCAGAGGAGATGACATCTGGAGAGCGAACTCTGGTCGGAGAGGCCTGGGGGACAACCATGGGTTCTATGGCCTGGAGATCCAGGGAGAGAGGAAGGTTTGGAGGGGAAACCTGTGGAGGAGGAGATGGGAAATAAGGAAGGGGAAGTCTGTGTGAATAAGGAGAAGCTTCGCAGAGCAGAGAGGCCTCTCGCAGGAGGGATGGAGAGAGCATCAGTGGGGGAGAAAAACCCTAACCGGATGGGGATTTTAAATAGAGGAGTGAATGAGGGATGCATTATGAACAAAAGAATTGTTAAATGAGTAATTTGGTGAGTGCTGAAATCTGATCTGACTTCTTCAGATGGATAGTCAAT
The DNA here is from genome assembly GCA_018155175.1 of Sinocyclocheilus anophthalmus. Classification (NCBI taxonomy): domain Eukaryota; kingdom Metazoa; phylum Chordata; class Actinopteri; order Cypriniformes; family Cyprinidae; genus Sinocyclocheilus; species Sinocyclocheilus anophthalmus. Next base: position 276,294 of record JADLZN010005933.1, read on the forward strand.
ACGGATATACAGTGGGGCAAAAAAGTATTTAGTCAGCCACCAATTGTGCAAGTTCTCCCACTTAAAAAGATGAGAGAGGCCTGTAAGTTTCATCATCGGTATATCTCAACAATGAGAGACAAAATGAGAAAAAAAATCCAGAAAATCACATTGTAGTTTTTTTAAAGAATTAATTGGTAAATTCCTCTTTAAAATAAGTATTTGGTCACCTACAACAAGCAAGATTTCTGGCTCTCACAGAACTGTAACTTATTTTGAAGAGGCTCCTCTGTCCTCCCACTCATAATACCGGTATAATCGGCATCGTTTGAATGGTATCAGATAAAGACCCTGTCCACAACCTCAACAGTACACTCCAAAACTCCACCATGGGCCAGACCAAAGAGCTGTCAAAGGACACCAGAAACAAAATTGTAGACCTGCACCAGGCTGGGAAGACTGAATCTGCAATAGGTAAGCAGCTTGGTGTGAAGAAATCAACTGTGGGAGCAATTATTAGAAAATGGAAAGACATACAAGACCACTGATAATCTCCCTAAATCTGGGGCTCCACGCAAGATCTCACCCCGTGGGGTCAAAAATGATCACAAGAACTGTGAGCAAAAATCCAGAACCACACGGGGGGACCTAGTGAATGACCTGCAGAGAGCTGGGACCAAAGTAACAAAGGGTACCATCAGTAACACACTGCGCCGCCAGGGAATCAAATCCTGCAGTGCCAGACATGTCACCCTGCTTAAGCCAGTACATGTCCAGGCCCGTCTGAAGTTTGCTAGAGAGCATTTGGAGATCGGAAGAGGATGCGGTGAGAATGTCATATGTTCAGATGAAACCAAAATATAACTTTTTGGTTAAAAACTCAACTTGTCGTGTTTGGAGGGGAAAGAATGCTGAGTTGCATCCAAAGAACACCATACCTATTGTGAAGCATGGGGGTGGAAACATCATGCTTTGGGGCTGTTTTTATGCAAAGGGACCAGGACAACTGATCCATGTAAACGAAAGAATGAATGAATGAATGGGGCCATGTATCGTGAGAATTTGAGTGAAAACCTCCTTCCATCAGAAAGGGCATTGAAGATGAAACGTGGCTGGGTCTTTCAGCATGACAATGATCCCAAACACACCGCCCGGGCAACGAAGGAGAGGCTTCGTAAGAAGCATTTCAAGGTCATGGAGTGGCCTAGCCAGTCTCCAGATCTCAACCCCATAGAAAAATCTTTGGAGGGAGTTGAAAATCAGTGTTGCCCAGCGACAGCCCCAAAACAGTACTGATCTGAGGAGATCTGCATGGAGGAATGGGCCAAAATACCAGCAACCGTGTGTGAAAACCTTGTGAAGACTTACAGAAAACGTTTGACCTCTGTCATTGCCAACAAAGGGTATATAACAAAGTATTGAAATTAAATTTTGTTATTGACCAAATACATATTTTCCACAATAATTTGCAAATAAATTATTTAAAAACCCTACAATGTGATTTTCTGTATTTTTTCTCTCTCATTTTGTCTCTCATATTTGAGGAATACCTATGATGAAAATTACAGGCCTCTCTCATCTTTTAAGTGGGAGAACTTGCACAATTGGTGGCTGACTAAATACTTTTTTCCCCCACTGTACATGTTATGTCTACCATAATGACATAAGCATTTACACTACTGCTCAAAAGTTTATTGGCAGAAAGATTTTTTTTTTTAAAGAAACTAAAATGCATAAAAATGTATCAAAATGACAGCAAAAGACACAATGGAAGAATTCTGAAAAAAGATTCATTATGGTTTTGACAAATTAACATGTTAAAAAAGTTATTTCAAACTGGAATAATTTCACAATATTACCGTTTTTACTGCATTTTGAGCAAATAAACGCAGCCTTGCTGAGCATAAGAGACTTCTTTCAAAAACGTAAAAACAAAAATCATGCAACCCAAATCTGAATCTTTTGTAACAGTATGTCTTTACTGTCATTTTTGATCAATTTAATGCATCCTTGCTGAATAAAAGTACTAATTTTAATATTTAATTAGTACTAATAAAGTACTAAAAAAATATATATCTTGCAAAGTAACATCTTTCATACACCTAAACAACGGCAGGGCTACTGGACATCAATATATTACTATATGCAGTTTGACATGTCCATTATTACCTGGATATTTTCCCCAAGGCCTGAGATGAGGATAGAGTTGGATCTTGGACTGCCTGCGCTGGCACTCAGAGTCAAGCTGCTGTTGCCACATTCGACAGACATTTTAGGGCTCTGGGCCAGATCATCTCCGCCTCTGGAAGAAAGAATGCCTATGAGTGCATGAGAGGACATGGGGCCCCACATTTCTACACTCAGATGTGTATTTCTTATCACACACACTGTGTAGTCCCACTTCTTAAGAAACCCACTCTTAACCCAACTCTTTTAGAGAACTACAGACTGGTTTCCCTTCTACCTTTCATTGCAAAAACACTTGAAAGAGTTGTGTTCAACCAAGTCTCAGCCTTTCTCACACAGAACAACCTCCTGGACAGCAATCAATCTGGCTTCAGAAGTGGACATTCGACCGAGACAGCCTTGCTTTCAGTTGTTGAAGCCCTAAGACTGACAAGGGCGGCTTCCAAATCTTCTAAACTTATTTTGCTGGATCTGTCTGCTGCTTTTGATATGGTGAACCACCAGATTTTCCTGTCAACCCTATTGGAAAATGGCATCTCAGGAACCGCCAGTGGTTTGAGTCTTACCTCTCAGATAGGTCCTTCAAGGTATCTTGGAGAGGTGAGGTGTCCAAGTCGCAACATCTATATACTGGGGTGCCTCAGCGCTCAGTTCTTGGACCACTTCTCTTCTCTGTCTACATGACATCACCAGGTTCTGTCATTCAGAAACATGGCTTTCATATCACTGCTATGCTGATGACACTCAACTCTACCTCTCATTCCATCCTGATGATCCGAAGATAGCTGCTCGCATCTCAGCATGTCTAACAGACATTTCTTGTTGGATGACGGACCATCACCTTCAACTCAACCTGGCTAAGACAGAACTGCTTGTGGTTTCAACAAACCCCTCACTTCATCAAAATTTCACCATCCAATTAGACACATCAACCATAACTCCTTCAAAAACAGCTAGAAAACTTGGAGTTGCGATTGATGATAAGCTGAATTTCTCAGACCACATTGCTAAAATTGCCTGGTCCTGCAGATTTGCTTTATACAACATTAGGAAGATCAGGCCCTTTCTTTCAGAACATGCAACACAACTCCTTGCTCAAGCTCTTGTTCTATCCAGGCTGGACTATTGCAATGCTCTCTTGGCAGGTCTTCCAGCCACTTCTATCAAACCTCTACAATTAATCCAAAATGCCACTGCAAGATAAATCTTTAATGAGCCGAAAAGAACGTATGTCACACCTCTGTTCATCAATTTGCACTCGCTACCAGTAGCTGCTCGCATTAAAGTCAAGGCATTAATGTTTGCCTACAAAAATACCACTGGCTCTGCACCCCTTTACCTAAATTCACTACTTCAGAATTATGTGCCCTATAGAAGCTTGCGTTCTGCAAGTGAACGGCGTATTATTGTGCCATCTCAAAGAGGCACAAAATCACTTTCACTGACTTTTTCATTAACTGTTCCCTCCTGGTGGAATGACCTGCCCAACTTAGCCATCTTCAAGAAACGACTAAAAACACATCTGTTCCACCTTTATTTGACCCTCTAACTCTAGCACTTTCTATTCAATTTTAATTCTACTTTATCTTCTTTTTTTTTTTTTTAGATTTTTAAAAAATATTTTTTCTATTCTATATACTTGTTTTTCTTTGTGTGTGTGTGTGTATAAAAAAAAATATATATATACACACCCACACACACACACACACAGTGGGTACGGAGAGTTCACTCTTTGTTATATTGCAGCCAATTGCTAAAATAATTTAAGTACATTTTTTTCCTCATTAATGTACACACAGCACCCCATATTGACAGAAAAAACACAGAATTGTTGAAATTTTTACAGATTTATTAAAAAAGAAAAACCGAAATATCACATGATCCTAAGTATTCAAACCCTTTGCTGTGACACTCATATATTTAAATCAGGTGCTGTCCATTTATTCTGATCATCCTTGAGATGGTTCTACACCTCATTTGAGTCCAGCTGTGTTTGATTATACTGTTTGGACTTGATTAGGAAAGCCACACACCGGTCTATATAAGACCTTACAGCTCACAGTCATGTCAGAGGTCAAAGGAACATTAGGTAAAGGAAACTGCCTGAAGAGCTCAGAGGGACAGATTGTGGCAAAGCACAGATCTTGGCCAAGGTTTACAAAAAACCATTCTGCTGACTTAGTTTCCTAAGAGACAGTGGCCCAGACCCCCCCCACTAATCCACCCCTTAAATGGCAGCACGTCTGAGCAGCCGGACCAGACCCCTTCCTAGAGGCTGGCCGTATGGCCAAGCCAAAACTGAGCGACCTCGCGCACCCACGCCGCGAGAAGAGCCTTGCCGACCGAGAGAGGTTAGGTAAAGAAGAACCCAACACCACCCCCCACTGTGCTGGAGCTCCAGAGATGCACCCCCCCCCACACCGCGGAGATGGGAGAAAGTTGTAGAAAGTTAACCATCACTGCAGCCCTTCACCAGTCTGGGTTTTATGGCAGAGTGGCCCGACGGAAAGCCTCTCCTCAGTGCAAGACACATGGAAAGCCCGCATGGAGGTTGCTAAAAACACCTGAAGGACTCCAAGATGGTGAAAAATAAGATTCTCTGGTCTGATGAGACCAAGATAGAACTTTTTGGCATTAATTCTAAGCGGTATGTGTGGAGAAAACCAGGCACCATCACCTGTCCAATACAGTCCCAACAGTGAAGCATGGTGGTGGCAGCATCATGCTGGGGGGGAGTTTTTCAGCTGCAGAGACAGGACGAATGGTTGCAATCGAGGGAAAGAAGAATGCGGCCAAGTACAGGGATATCATGGACGAAAACCTTCTCAAGGAGTGCTCAGGACCTCAGACTGGGCCGAAGGTTTCCTTCCAACAAGACAATGACCCTAAGCACACAGCTCAAATAACGAAGGAGTGGCTTCACAACAAATCTGTGACTGTTCTTGAATGGCCCAGACAGAGCCCTGACTTAAACACAATTGAGCATCTCTGGAGAGACCTAAAAATGGCAAAGGAATGGCAGAGGATCCCCAAATCCAGGTGTGAAAAACTTGTTGCATATTTCCCAAAAAGACTCATGACTGTATCAGATCAAAAGGGTGCTTCTACTAAATAATGAGCAAAAGGGTCTGAATACTTAGGACCATTTCAGTTTTTCTTTTTTAATAAATCTGCAAAAATGTCAACAATCCTGTGTTTTTCTGTCAATATGGGGTGCTGTGTGTACATTGAGGAAAAAAAATTAACTTAAATGACTTTAGCAAATGGCTGCAATATAACAGAGTGAAAATTTAAGGGGGTCTGAATACTTCCCGTACCCACTGTATATATATACACATATATATATATATACACACACACACCTTGCTACATGTACTGCGTTAGGCTAACCGAGACTTGTCATTTGCACTTATATATTGTTGCTCTTTTGTTAGTTTTGACTGCTTTTATTGTCCTCATTTGTAAGTCTCTTTGAATAAAAGCATCTACCAAATGAATAAATATAAATGTGTGTTTCACACAGTAGGATCCAAAAGTCTCAAAACACTCTCTCATGAAAATCTGGAAAGTTTCAGGATTTTGAAACAGAACATTTATGACATAAAAATGAGTTAAATCCCCCACCTTGCACCGCTATCCGAGCTGCTCATGGCCGTTACTATGGTCAGGCTGCTTCCACTGCTGCCAGGAGAAGCGGGCATCTGAAAAAAACAAGAGAGCAAAGATGAATAATCACCTTCACTGAAGGGACCTAATGATGAATCTGTAATATTAAAAGCTCACGGAGGTGCTGGGTGTCATGAAGGCATCTGGGGTCATGAGTTTGGGCAAAGCTGATGGGGCTGGACTCATGAAGTCAGCTGGAGATGGAAGCGCCAGAATCTTACTCAGGTCATTCTGTGATCCACTATCACCAGACTCCTTATCAGAGCTCATGGCCTCCACGTTCAGATCAGCCAGTGGGTCAGGAAAACCTGGGAGGGAAATGCATTTTATATAATTTAAGCAATTTAGCATTTAATTTTAAAATTAACAAGTACACCATTTTCTTTCTGAGCACAATTAATTCAGACTGTAACTTTGGGTAAAATAGATTTCTTTTGCTACAGCACTGTAGATTCAGCAGTGGCAGTGTAGGAAACATATGTGTAAAAAGTAAGATTATACATTCCCAGACTAACCAAAGCTATCCTGTGACCCAGACTGAGACATGAAGAGGGAGGATGAGGCCCCCTGATTGGGCTGGAACCAGATCTGCACATCCTGTAGTGATCTGTGGGCATAAGAGAATGTTACAACACCACAGAACTGAATGCAAACTTCATGTCTTCATCATGAGCTATTTTTTTTTTTATCTGAATAACTCACTTTGTATGCACACAGTACAGCTTAATCTGGATTCCTGATTTGGACTCGGAAGGTCCTTGGTTTCCTTCTGTCAGAAGATATTAAAAACAAAAATATTAGAAAGCATCAATGGAACGCATCTCAACTTACAGCAAGTCTATAAATATTTGCACACACAGCTAGCATGAAAATATGGAAAGAAACTGACCTGTCGTCATGCTTTCGCTTTCCTCATCAGGGGGAAGGACCTCAGTGTGGCGCAGTCGGGCACGGGCGACATCCTGTATGCCAAAGCTGAGCACAGGGTGTGTAAGCAGAAATTCTGAAACTGCAGTGAAGCTGGCACAGCCTTTCTCCTGATCCTGTAGCAGCTCCATGACGTACAACACCTACATATCAAACACACAACCCAGAATCAGCTGCTAATAAACAACCAGTTACTCATAACCACGGTGTCATCGCTTGCTTGTTGTAAAAGCAACATTGACCTAAGCTCAAGAATCCTATTTAACAGGACATATGCTTGAGTTGGCCAACTGACTGTGTTTGATTTGCTTTTATACTTCCTGTTTTTCTACGTGTCCCAAAGTCATTTCTGAAATTCCAAAAACTTGCAGATTGACCTATTTTTAGTCCTTTCTGGTATGAGACAATGATTAGATTTCACACATGCTGCTTGAAGATATTTAGTGTCAGGTTTGATGTCAATGATTTCAAATGACACTGGTTCTTGAATAAATATATGTGAACAGGAGAGTTTTTCAGGGAACAACGACTTAAACTTCATTTGTTGAAATAAGCAACATTAGGCAAAATAACTTCTTTTGGTTTCCAATTAAGACAGAAAAAAGTCATACAGGTTTGGAACACTATGAGAGTGAGTAAACAAAACTAGGGCCCTATAATTTGTTTTGAAACAGCTGATTTAAAACAATCTGCATTGCATAAAGCGCTATATAAATAAAGGTGATTTGACATTTTCTGTGAAGTGGAAAACATGGCAGAATTAGTGTAAATATGGAATTTACCTTCTTAAGGTGGAAACATCAATAATATTTATATATATATATATATATATATATATATTTATATAATCTATTATATATATATATATATGAGAAATAAAAATATGATGAGTCTGACCTTCCTTGAACAAACGAGAATGAGAAATTATGCAGACAGGTTCAACGGGCCTTCAGGCTGGGTAGCACACTGCGCGTTGAATAGATCTGGAGGAAACCCTGAACACAATAACAGTTAAATTCACAATTTAAAGGGATAGATCACCAAAATGAACATTTGATGTTTATATGCTTTACCACACGGGAATCAAAGCGTAGGTGCTTTGTTTCTTCGTAGAAATACAAACAAGAATTTTAACTCAACCTGTTGACAGTTGTCAATCTCTAAAGTTGGACCATTGACACTCCTAATTGAGACTGTAGGTAGAGTGTCAATGGTCCATTTGAGAGATAGGTGGCAGTAATTCACTTATAACGCACACGCTCAGGACAGTTGGACATTGCGGTGAATCAGAGGTAAAAAACGATATAAATACTGTTCAGTTTCTTGCACAGACCGATCGTTTCGTGTCTTTACACATTAATGTTTCGTCACGAGCTGCAGGGTTTGATTTGGTTTTGTTTGTGTATGTTCTTTTGACTCTCAAAGCCGTGATTCCTATTCACTTCCATTATATGACTGACAGACTGCAACGGTTTGAGAAAAAAACCTTCGTTTGTGTTCTACTGAAGAAACAAAGTCACCTACATCTTGGATGCCCTGGGGGTAAGCAGATAAACATAAAATGTTCATTTTTGGGTGAACTATCCCTTTAAGCTATATTATCCATAGAGGAGAAAGTTTTATGCTCAGGCTTGAACACCACCAAATAATTTAACATAATATTAGAAATATCGAACAATTAAGAAAGGAAGAGACCTGATGGTTTGTAAGCACGTCCATGACACTGTGCACCACATCTTCAGTTCCTGGTTCTGATCAGCTCCAGTGATCAGGAAGCGCCAGAAAGGAACTCTTCAGAAGAAAATAAATGGTTAAGTTTAATGTATAGCAAGTGTCTAAGACACAATTTCAAGTAAAGACAACTGCAAAGACAGCTTAAAGCCCAGTATCAGATTCCTTGATGACTTAAGATTCTGACAAAAACTTTGAATTGGGATCACTGAAGACTGTACAAACTTCATACTTACTCTGGGTCTTGCTTCTTGTGGTTGTCACAAAAGAGCAGGCAGGAAAGAGGACGTCCATTATGTGGCTGCCATTCATGCAGGCATCTGCAAAAGGAGCAAGGTTACTTACATTTTTCACAAGGTTATCGATTTAATTATAGGACAGCTTTAGAAGTATAATAAATAATGAAAAAAAAATCTAACCATTACTGTAATATTGTTCATTATTAACAGTATAATTGATAATATATTAAAGACATTAAATACCACAACAACACATTTATGTGGTAATTACAGTCAAATGTTTATAATATACATTTAATAACATTAATGTACACAGAGTATTTAAATTAATATATTAGCACAATTTTTCCTTGACAACTAAAAGCAATAAATGTATAAATAACTGAGAAATACTTGAAAGCTACATGCCACTGTTTGATGTGTTAATATTTATACACTACCGTTTGGTTGGTTCGTTGGTAAGATTTTGTGTTTTTGAAAGCAGTCTCTTATGCTCATCATAGCTGCATTTACTTAATGAAAACAGTAATAAAAACAGTAACAGGAATTTACTCTAAATAAATTAAAGAGTTTATTTCAAATGGAATTTATTTCTGTGATCAAAGCTGTATTTTCAGAATCATTACTCCAGACTTCAGTGTCACCTGATCCTTCAGAAATCATTTCAATATGTTAACTTGGTTCTCAAAAACATTTATGATCTATTATTATCAGAATTTATTCTGATTCTATTATCAACGTTGAAAATGTTGTTCTTAATATTTTTGTGGGAAAAAAATATAAATTTTTCTGGATTCTTTTACAAATGGAAAGTTCAAAAGAACAATATTCATTTGAAATTGAATTTTTCAGCAACATTACAAATGGCTTTATTGTTACTTTAGATCAATTTAATGCATCCTTGCTGAAAAAAATTATTCATTTTTTTCTTTTAAAAATAAAACCTTACTGATCTCAAATTTTGAACAGTTGAGTATGTTCAATTTCATAATGTCTCAGACATGTACCTGGGCTGATCCTGTCCTTCAATGTAGATTTGCCAAAACTTTACATATCCATCATGACTGGCTGTGGCCAAGACAGTGCCATCAGGGGACAGCGCTCCCTCACTAATGCGCTGCAGAAATAGAAATAACTCACTTATGTGCTATTGTAATTACATTAAATCTAATTTCTTAATTAGTTAATACAACACTTGCAGACACAGCATTAAGCTAAGACAGCAGCACTTACTGCTGTGTGTCCTCTAATGGTGATGAAACCCTCTTTCAGGTCAGTGGCATCCACAGGCCATGAACTGTTATTGGATCGGAGGATGTCGAGATCCCAAACCTCAGCCTACAAGTACAAGAAAAAAATAATCCAGTTAGGAGAGTAATAGTGTTAAAAACACTTTAAATCTAATAATATGAGGACATATTGGAAAGAAAGTGATAAAACTGTCAAATTCCAGAGAAAACGCACTCGGTCTTCATGAAGGAGTGCCAGTGTCTGACACGCATCCTCTGGGTTCTCATCATTGTCCTCCGGGATGAAGGGACACCAGATGAGTCTGCGGTTGGAATTTAGTGGAGTGTCCTCAGGCCTTCGGATGTGAACTAACACTTCATCTCTAAGAAACATTAATGCTAAGGAGAAATATCACAGTTCACCTTCTCATTAGCATTGTACTACAATACATGTAGATCCAGACTTTTTATATATAGAAATAATATATATATACACACATTACAATTGGGCCTTTTTGGATAAAAAATGAAAAACTTAATTAGTGGTCTAATTAACCTGCTGCTCCTGATTATTTAGTAATGAAATGTGAAAAATCTTTATCATTATTCGTGTTCATTCTACAGCGGATACTGTATTTTGCTGCTGTGGCTAGTGAGTTGCCAAATGAACATGTTTCCAGCCTCATCCACGCAGCCCAACAGGGTGGAGTCCAAGTGGGCGAAAGCAAGGTCTGTGACTGCACCTGTGAAGCCCTTCAGCAGCGAACGCTCCGTTGATCCCAGCCGCAGCACTCGGATCATAGAATGATTGTTTGCACCTGTGAGCGAAAAACAATTACAAACTATTCAGCTGAATCCAATCAACATTTTATTCAAAGGACTGTGCTAAATGAGCCATGGACAGCATGCAAACTGACCTCTGATGGCATAAGCCAAGTATGAGTTAGACACGGCTATTAAATTGCCATAGTAGTATTTGTGCTCCCAGTCATATTTGGCCACTGGCTGAATTTTAACCTGTAAGAAAAGTCATGAGGAAAAGATTTAGAGAATAAAATGTATTTATTTTTTTTCTCCAGAGTTTCCACTCATTTTGACCTATTAAAGGGGTCCTATTATGCTCTTTTACAAAGTCTTGGTTTTGTTTTGGAGGTGTAGTAGAACAGGCTCTCATACTAGGTTGTTCGAAAAACATTATTTTTCACATATTTTACATTACAACACCTCTCTCCCCAGTCTGGCATGAACGGCTCGAATAGTTCCTGTAAATGATTCAAATGAAGGCCCGCCTTCTGAAATACGAAATGTGCTGTGATTGGTTAGCTGGGCCAGTGTGTGTTGTGATTGGCAGCACTCGACATCTGGTCAGGAAATGTCATGCCCCTTACCATAGCCGCCTGCAGCTTCAGTGTAAATATTGCTCAAAATCAAATCAATTTAAGCGCAATTTAAACCCAGATGATTGTAATCACTACGTTTTTCTGCCTTGGGAAAGCTAGCATGTCTCCGACATAGTGATAACACTCGTTGCCTTTTCTAGCGCAGCTCAACCAGGTCTCGGCCCATTCGTCGATATTTGTGATATCACAAATCCCGGAAAATATGCGTTGTAGTCCAAACGATTCGTTCGTTGTAGTTTTTGAAAGCGATTTCTATTATATAAAATATCTCCTTTTGAATTGGACTTTGAAATTTTGCAGATCTTTTTTATGCTCAAACAGGAACATTACAGACTAACTAAAGTTGAAAAAGCATAATATTAAAGGGGTGCTATCTATGACTTTCCCAAAAGTTTGTTTTTAAAAATCATTATATAGAGATTTCAAGCCAAGCAAATATTTCATATCTGAGCACAAGTTAAAGATTTACGGACTAGAATTTTCCATGGTTTTCATGATTTTATTCATTTCAAATTACTTTTCCAGACCTGGAAATACAAAATGAAAATTCCCTGATTTTTCTAGGTTTTCCATGACAGTGAAAGCCTGAACTGTTAATAATAAACACTTTTGCACAAGTTCATTAATTTACACACCTTGTTGCTGCCACGAGCCTTACTGTCAATACTAGAGTCACGACTGGACACAATTTCCACATTGTTTGCTCTGATTGGGACACAGGTGGACCCATCGTCTCCTGAAAGACAGCTGGTACAAAAAAAAAACAGACATATGGATTTATCGACAATAAAGAGCTCAAATTTGATTTATACCTATATATAAACCTGCTCACTCAACATACATAGGATGCATTAAACCAATTAAAAGTGACAGCAAAGACATTCATAATGTTCCAAAACATTTCTATTGCAAGATTTCTATGCAGTTCTTTTCAACTTTCTATTCATCACTGCTTCCACAAAAAAAACCATTAAACCGCACAACTGTTTTCAACATTCATAATAAGAAGAAATGTTTCTTGTGCACCAAATCAGCATTTCAGAATGATTTCTGCAGGATCATGTGACTGGAGTAATGACTGCTGAAAATTCAGCTTTGTCAACACAGAAATAAATTAAATGTTAAAATATATTAAAACTGTAATACTTTTTCACAATAAGTTTTTTTACGGTATCTTCAATCAAATAAACACAGGCTTGGTGACCCGAAGATATTTATTTAAAAATCTTGCAGATCCCAAACCTTTGAAGGGTAGTATAAATATTATAAAGCAAAACATTTTAAGTCCAGTATATAAAAATTACAGTTCATAAAAAGATAATGACAATATTATAACACTAATGGTTTGCTAAAGAATGCATTTAACATTGTATACAGTGTTAATGACAGCAAAACATACATAGTCTGCGTGTCCTGTCCATTAAGTTTGTCTGAGTTGTGAGTAACGTTAGTTGGCTCCACCATTGTCGCAAGTCGTCCTGCTCCCATAAGATCCGCTCCCAGAACACCATTCAACTCTCCATTGAAAGATGGTTTTCTCTGGCTCTCTACCAAAGAGGGATCTGTGGAATTATATGACTGATAAATCAAGACGTAAAATTGCAATAGTGCACTCTCTGACTATTACTTTTGTGACTTTCAATGATGTGCATCACCATCTATGGCTGACTAACATTTCCCCTCCCATTAGTATATATTGATTATGTATTTTTTCCCACAAATATATAAATATATATAAAATGTGTGTAACATTGTATATGCATTGTTCTAACATAAGGAAAAACCTTGTAACGATGAACAAAAAGTTGAATAGGTTTTGAAACCGTCCTTTTGAATTGACATGTCTTCGCCTAGAAGCCTATAATGTCACGGTTATCAAGTCGCTGCATAGTGAAGAATATGCAATGCATTAAACTTTTGAATAACATTTATGTTCATGTCGCAATTAATACACAACTCTTTCTGTCGGAGCAAAGCTGCTGCTGCACCAGCAGGAGTTTAGCCCTTACATGCTACATTATCACTGCTTTTATTCAATCAAATTAACACACAAAACATGATGTTTGTCACTTATACAATGTAGTTAGCGCTGTGCCGCGGTTTTGAGCGACTACAGACAGGTGGCTCGTGCTGAAATCAGGCGCTGCGCAGCATCATCGCGCCGCGGCCTAGCTGCTCCCTTCCCCGGCAACTTACCGGCCGAATTACAGGGACGATCCAGTTTTAAGATGTCCCGAAGGTGCTGGGTCGCGCCCTCTATGTCCATGTTGGAACTGGAAGCCATAAAGTAGGGAAGGGGGAATTAAACCACTGGAAACTCTCAAATTCTCAAGTTTAATTTTGTGTCCGAGCTCGCCTCTCATAAAAGCTTGCAACCGTCCGTCAACTTCCGTTGAGCGTTCCCTGCATTTCATTCCCCCGCCTCTGCTGGCACGATTTTTTCGGTTCCGGAGTGAATCAACTAATTTGACAGGCACTCTTGAATAAAACTTTTGTTAAGAGAATCTTATTTTAGAGATCACTAATTCATACCTTTATATTTTTTCTATATATTAATTCATACCTTTATATTTTACTGGCGTGTTATTATATTAAACATATGATTACTTATTATTAGTGGTTGTCAGAAAATCACTTAAGAAAAATATATTTCAATTATTTCCTCCATCTATAGAAATAACGTAACAGCACACTTTAATTTGATCTCATTTATTTCCACATACATGTAGGCGGCTGAAGTATCTCTTACTGTATCCACATTGTATTACTGTTGTTTTTGTTTGGAAAATCAAGTGTTCTTTTGCTCCTGCCCTTAAACCACAGAGAGTGGATATCTGCAGGGTCAAACAAGCATGAAGTACATGTACAATACATGTATTCCAGCAAAAATATAATGCAAGAAACGGATTCATTATACTGATGTTCTAGCAGATCTGTCTAGATATTTCAGTGCAAAAAGCCACAATGCAGAAGACCTCTTTCTAATATATCTGTACCATCACTTGGCACAAAGGCCTTCATATTTTGTGAATATGATTTTTCTAATCCGAAACAATGAACATAACTCCTTTAGTGTAAACATTTTGTGGAAACGAGAAAATAGTCATCTCATATTCCCACAAACTAGTCATGTTTCAGGCTTTGTCTGTGATCCTTCTTGTACTGGAAATGTCCAAATATAACCCTAAATATGGAAGGTGATAACAGCTTTGGCCACACTACAAACTCAATGACATTTACATTCATACAAGCTTATGAAACATAACATCCCACATGCCATTACTTCAGGATTTTTATCATTGGAAAACAGGGGAAGCAAAACATCTGAACTAAAACAAAAGGGTAAATGAAAGAATAAAAGTACTGAGAAGTTTCATCTGGGCTTCCCCCCCGTGTTGTTTCAAACTTCTTTCATAACCTTGGCAAAACTTGCTTTATTGATGTTGCATAACTAGAAGATGCTTACGATTTTCCTCTTTAAGAAGAGCATCCATTTATGATTCTACCATTTTTAAGGTTAGGAAAATGTTGGAAAATAATGACATGTAATCCGTTGCTAATCATAGTGATGTTCTACCAAATAAGCCGACATTATTATTTTAGTCTAAATAACTGCTTCAGGAAACACTGGCCACCTGTAAAAAGAGAAATAACAGCTCCATCGTGTTCTGCTCTGCTCAAATAAATCTATAACCTTAATGATAGAATCTAATATGAAGCAGTATGAAAAACATGAAGAGACAAGCATAGAAAAGGGGAAATAAATTAGACGCAAAACCAGACAGGGGGATGAACAACATGATGAAGTTGTTAAGAAAAATTCAAATGTTTTATTGTGTATCTTGGCTTGGTACTTATTGTCACAGAACAGTGAGCAGAAAGTGGGAAGCACACTGGTCTGAGGGGAAGGGGAAATTAGGGTGGTGTTCTTTGGCTAGCTAGAGCAACCTGACATCACACCAATTTTCAAGTGGGGCAAAAACAAAAAAAGATTTAAACTTCAAGGAGCATATTCTAAAAACAAGCTGAACACATGTTGTACTAAAGCAAAGAAAGGCAGTAAGACGGTTGTTATTTCAAAGTCAAAATCAGCAACTAAAATGTAAATATGAAACATCCGAGGTTAGGTCAATATGTTTTCGTTCTGGTCAGGGCGTCCTCTGATATTTAAGTTCCCCATCATCATGCAGGTTGGCGAAGGAAAAGGGTCAGTTTGATGGATGTGTGGGCTTTCAGCAAAGAAACATGTCATTTCTGGAGTAGAGGCAGTACAGTATATGCCTGCATGTTTTCTGTGATTGACTGCTGTAATCCGGAGCTGTTTCTCTTGAGTGGGATGCATGAAAGGCTGATTGACAGGTTCAGGCGTCATCAGGGTGGAACCCCATCCTCCACCTTCCCCCACTTCCCTCCTGCTAGCCATGGGGCGTTTAACCAAAATTGTGCAGCGCCAGGCGGAACATGTCATTGGTGCAAACCCAAGCCTCGTTAATGTTCTTCAGGATGAAGCTCTGATGGAATCCCATGATGGGGTCATCATCTGCCTAGACAAACAGAAACACAGAGGAGACTTAAACGGAGGCTCTCATACAACTGCAACACTTCATTAAAGAGAAGGGAATTAAACCTGGGGTAAAAATTCAAATGCTGTTAAACCTGGGGTAAAAATTCAAATGCTGTTAAACTAAAAACATGCAAGCTTTCAGACATGTTCAGCAAGTTTGAAAGCATATTAGTTCAGCGAAGTAAAGACAAAAGCTGCATTAAGGAACCACGACTAATTAAAGGCTCATAGTCTGTCACAATATTCACTTTTTTTTCCAGCTAAAGACATAATGTCGTGACATAATTACAGCATACTTTGGTCGATGATGGGGAAACAAATAAAAACATGACAAAATGTGGTGGGGTAAACAATCTGGGTCAGTTTCTCACATACACTCACAAAACAATGATCCAAGACAAGGCATCACCTACTGTATGTAATGTAAACTGGCCATATCTCGCTACGTGTTATTGTTTTTTTTTTTTTGTCGTGATTGTGTGGTTGAGCTTCCTGCACTGTGGATTATGGAGATAACTAGAACATGGCTAATTCTGAACGCCTTATTTTCACTGTTCTCCATGAACAACTCTTTGTCTGGGTCTAGGCAAGATGTGACCTACTCCAGAGAATACCTGATGTCTCTACAAAGACATGCAGGACAGCTGGATCTTGAATTATTAATGCACGATTGCCCCGAAAACGCATGGAAACCTAACTTTAAAGCGAAGAAGTTGAAGAAAAGGGGTGCAAGAGGGGGTGTTCGGGCCAGGCTTCGGAAGCGAGGTGCACGATTCCCTCTTCCCATGATAACGCTGAGTAATGAGTAACCTGATCTGTCTAACAGAGACATGGCTCAAAGACCAGACTGAAGTTGCGCTTCCAGGTTACATCACGATAAGAGCTGACCGGGACAAACATCAATCAAACAAATCGATCGGGGAGTGTATTTTTGTGGACAGTAAATGGGCAACACAACTGCGCATTCATGAGAAAGTGTGCACACCCGACTATGAGTTGCTTTCTGTATCATTCAGACCGTTCTATCTTCCAAGGGAATTCGGACAGATTACCATCATTCTGGTTTATATACCGGGACCTAAATATGAGGAAGCTGCTGGTAGGATAAGTGAGAGTTTTAACAACGCACTCTCGTGCTCTGTGGACCAGCCTATGTTCATACTTGGGGATTTTAATAACTGCGAACTTTCCAGTCATTTACCAACGCTACAACAATATATAGACTGTCCCACACGGCTTTCGCGGACTCTGGATCAGTGTTATGGTAATATACCGAATGCAGACCATAACGTTATTCATCTGCTGCCCACATACAAAGCTAAACTCAAACAAGAGAAGCCTACTGTAAGAGAAGTGACGCTGTGGTCTGAGGTCTGTAAAGAGAGACTGAGAGACTGCTTTAATGATACGAACTGGGACATTTTCTTTGATAACTGTGTAAGCACAAATGAGTTAACAGAAACATCTTACATTATTTTCTGTGAGAATAATGTTGTACCAACAAAAACTGTTAAAATAAACCCTAATAACAAGGTTTGGGTTTCACACGAATTGAAGAAATGTCTAAGTGAGAAAAGGGCTGCTTTTGCTCAAGGTAATATGGTGCTCTTTAAAGACAAAAGACGAGAACTTAGAGCAATTATTAGAAAGTCCAGGCAGCAATATAGAGATAAAATGGAGAAACAGTTTGTCACTGGGGATGCTCGTAAAGCATGGAGCAGTCTAAATGATATGATGGGTAGAGAGACCCAGAAGCAACATTGCCTACCCACAAATACTGGTTCATTTGCGAATGAATTAAATCAGTTTTATAGTAGGTTTGACAAAACCACACATGCAGTTAGGGTTGACCAAGTGTGTAGCGATGTCTGGAATACCATCACTCTTACAGAGGAGGAGATAGCTGGTTGTCTTGCTAGGGTACACCCTCATAAAGCACCTGGCCCGGATGGTCTTAGAGGGAGGGCCATAGCAGGGTGCATTTACCAACTTAAAGGTGTTTTTACTAGACTATTTCAGACCTTGCTTGACACACACACTGTCCCACTTCTTGGAAGAGAACCACAATTATCCCTGTGCCTAAAAACCGCAACCCTGTATCACCTAATGACTTTAGACCTATTGCCCTCACCAGCATTCTATGTAAATGCATGGAAAGGGTTGTGTTAGGGTGTCTGCCAAATACCTATTTGTCTGACCAACTGCAGTTTGCTTATAAGGCACAGAGAGGCACTGAGGATGCTACGTTAACTCTGCTGCATGTGATTAGCAAGCACATTCAGCATCCTGGTGCTTTTGCTAGAATTTTATTTATATATTGATTTTAGTTCAGCTTTTAATACTGTCAGGATTGACATTTTATTAGATCGGCTATTAAAATTGGATACCAATGAGCACCTTGTGTTATGGATCAAGGACTTCTTAGCTGAACGTCCTCAAAGAGTCTCTGTACAGGGTACCATGTCTGATGAGGTTATTCTGAACACTGGCGTCCCCCAAGGCTGTGTGTTATCACCTGCACTGTTTACTATTTATATAAAAGAAATGCAGATTTGTGAAAGTAATTTTAGTTTAAGTATGCCGATGACATGGCTATGGTTGGTCTTATGGCCAGAGGAAAGGGGGATTTAGAGAGGGCTTATTTTGACCATATAGACCACCTGGTGGCAATGTGCGAGGAGAGTGCTCTGTCACTAAATGCTTTTAAAACCAAGGAACTTGTTGTCAGTACTACTAGGGAAGGGCAACCTACATGTCAGCTGATCATAATTGGGGGCCGACATGTTGAGATTGTAAATAGTTTTAAATATCTAGGGATTATCCTAGATTGTAGCTTAAATTTTATTGAGCACACAGACTGTATCTATAAGAAGGCAAGCCAAAGATTGTTTCTTTTGAGGAAACTAAATAGTTTTAATGTGAGTAAGGGAATCCTGAGGATGGTTTACACCAGTTTGCTGGAAAGTATTATTTCCTACAAAATCACCTGCTGGTATGGGAATCTGGGGGCTAGAAGCAAAAGTAAGATCACAAAGATTATTAATATAGCCAGTAAGATCATATTGGACCACCAGAGGCAGCTGGTGGAACTGTATACAAACCAGACCAGGAGGAAAGCCTCACAAATAGTTCACCCTCTCCAACATGAATTTGAAAAACTTCCTTCAGGCAGACGATACAGGGTACCCATAGCAACAAGAAATATTTTCAAGAAATCTTTTATACCATCTGCCATTACTTTATTAAATAAATTATTTTTAATCAGGTTTACGTATTTATTATGTAACTAATTGCTGTTATTTATTTATTAATGATCTACTTATGGTCTTAGTACTATTAGCTTAATTTCTATATACTGCTTTTATGTCTCAGGTGTCTGTAATCCTTGGGGCAAGACGTTCTTGAACTGTGTTTTGTGTGTCTGTTGTATTGGACTGTGAAGTTAAGTGTATTTGTGGTAGTCCTATAAGTTTTGACGGGGCCGAAGATGAATTTCCACATGTGTGGACAATAAAGATTTCTAATCTAATATATTAAGTTATTGTGACCATGTTTTTATTAAATACACACATGCCATATACTGATGGAACTCGAACAATTATTTTAAAGAAGTCACAAGGTTATAAAATGCTTTTTGTGCAAGATAATCCAAACAACTCTAACTAAAACAATTATTTTTTTTGTTAATTAAAAAGAAAGCTGAAATCAGTAAAAAATAAAAAAATAATCATAATAATAATAAGTTGAAGTACTAAAATTACTAAAACTAGAATAAAATTATTAAAAAATAAACCTAATAAAAGTGACAAAAGCACAAAATTACTAATACTTAAACTAGAAAGACAATAACAAAAGTAATTCAAAATCATGATTTTATAACACTTATTTTACCCCAATAGTCAATCTCTATTCATTTCTATATCATTTTATGCTGCATCTTTATAAATAGAATCTAAAAGCTCAGTAGAAACACATCTGATCTCAAGTATGCCATGTTTCACCCATTTTGAACAATGTCACGTTAGTTTTTCATGTGAAGGAACTCTGACTAAAATGCAGAACTCTTCATTATAAAATATTAGATGCACATAAAGACAGGTCAAAATAAAAGCTGATTGTTATGCCCGTTTCACACATGCTCTGTTTGCAGTGCATATGAGGTGTGTATTTTTTTTTTTTTTTTTTTTGTGCCATTAACAACATTCACACTGCACACGGAGCGGTCGGCAATGTGCTCCAGGAGCGGTGCATATGCAGCAGTGCAGCTATTGTTTTCACATCGAGTCTATTTTTGCTGTGCTGCACGCTCTGAATTAAAGTGACAGCGCATTGTTTGTGGTAAATATGAACATGGACTGACACTAAAATGTATTAATTATAGCATAAATGCACATAATTAAAGTCTACTGTGTTTCACAGTCAACACATGGCTTTTTAGCTAGGTTTAAAGCCAGGGGCCCATTCTTCGTACGTCGCTAACTCAGTTAGCTGGATTTGATTGTTGACAATTTGGCATGATCTTTGATTATTTGGTTCTTCGAAGCTCATCCAGGAGTTACTGTCATAGCAACAGGTCCGTAAGATTAAACCTGCTCGGGAGCAAGCTTATTTCATGTAAACAGGATTAGATTGCATCTTTTTAAGAGGAATTTATATTTAAAATCTGTTCCAGCCACTGCTACTCTATTACAAGAGTACCCTACTAATCCTGGGACAATCATTTAAAATAATAATAATTTCTAAATTAATTTGAAAATAATATGATAATGTCTGTGTAATCTAGAATACGACCAAGCACCCACACCCCGCCCGTTTTGACTCACTGAAATCACTATTTGTGATAAAATAAATGACTTTATAATGGTTTAGAGTCTATACAGTGAATCGAGTCGTGAGTTATATGTTTTAAATTGGGAACGCTAGCTGGGAGTGGCTTGATGGAGCGCGGAGATGCAGATAACTTGATTGACCCGTAAGAAACTTAATAACGCTGTCCACGTAACAAAATCTGATTCAAAAGATAACATTACAGGAATTGCTAATTACACCACACTGAAATAAGTAAAGACTGTACAAAACCACCCCCCTACTAGAACAATCGTGCAATATAAATAATTGCGGAATTATGTAAAAAAAAATAAAATAAAAAAAACAAAAAAGCAAATAAATAAAAACAGTGCTTTATTTATTTATTATAACATTTATGTAGTTTTGTTCACTTGGCTGTTTCCTTATAAAGGTTCAGAAGTTTGTCAGGTGTTTTTTTTAATTATATGATGTCATTATGTTGCTGTCTTGCTGCCAGCCAATCGTTGCATTGCTGATCGTGGTTTCGAGTAACGGTACATCTGCCCTTTACGGGGAACACGAGAAAGCGCAGTAATCTTAGACAACTTAATCCAAATATTTTTATCAAATCTGCAAGTCCGTTTGAAGAACCAAATTAGCCAGAGACCAGTTATCACGATTAGAAGATCTGGCATCTATCAAATAATCTCAGATGTGTTAAGCGAGGTACGAAGAACGGGCCCCGGGAAAAGTGCACTTTTAGACGAGCAAGGTAACATAATAAATGACACTCGTGGAGGTAGAAAAACCTTCATGACCGGCACAACTGCTTGTAATAAAGATTTAAATGCAAAAAAAAAGCCGATTAGAGAATGTTTCTGTCAGTGGTAAGTTTATTTAAAATGTTTGTGATAGCCTACTAAGTTTTACTGTAAGAAAACTAAGCTATAGGCTGTGTTTAAATGTTTTGCCACTTGCTTGAGCAACGTAATTATATAAATCTAGAAGTAAAATGCATTGAATAATGTGTTATATTTTTATTGTGTTTAAACATGTCTATGAAAGATTGTATTACTGTACTGTGTAAAAAGATAATCACAATGGTGAAACAGCATTTTCAGTAATAACGTTTGGATTTCAAATTAAAATAATGGATTAATGTTGTATTTGTGGTATACAGCCGCAGGATCAGTAGCAGACTGCAAATGCACAATCAGGCCGTGCTGCTTCTTCACCGCATAAGTACCGCACACAGAATGCACACACACTGCAAAAGGAGTGCAAAAAAAACACCAGGCAAACCTGCATGAACAAATAAGACATCTCATAGCATATTAAATCTACACAGCCGCTTGATCTGAACACAGCTTAAAGCTGTTAGTAGAGAGGCCCGTACGGTGTGCGTGAACCCAAGTGGACACTGGTCCTTACAGACATTAAGAGAAGGAGGAAAGGCCATGTGACCAGCGAGAGCCTTTAAGTTCAAAGGTTGTGCAGGGCAAGCCTGAAGACTTCATTGGTGCAAACCCAGGCAGTGTTGATACTTTTCAACAGAAAGGTCTGGTGGAAGCCCAGCACCTGGTCATTGTCCGCCTGGTAGACACACACACATACTCTACAGCTCTGAAATGCTTATACAATCTTTGACTACACAGTACTGTGTCACATAAGGTAGAGCAAGAGGGCAATCAAGAGAGGCTTAATATGTCCACAGCCACTCTCGATTCAAATGTCACTGCGATTAAGGTGATGTTATGCATTTCAAATGGGTAGAATGACCTCCTAGACCTTATCAAATACATATTTGTCTGAAGTGTTCACCTCAAGCACTGCTGCAATAGCATAACTGTCAGAGGTCAAAATTAAATTGAGAAAATACTTACTTTTAGTTGGCCTACTACCATACTCAATATGCAGCTATCAGGAGTGGGCTGATGGTCTTGTGCTGTGATGCTGTGAGCTATTTTTGTGAAGGGCAGGCTCTGAAAAAAAGGTAAAAACAAAAAAATAATGTATATCATTACTGTTTAAACTGAAATATACTTGATATCTTGGCATATTGGCGAGCAAGACGGCGCTGCGTATGGCTGCCTTGGTGAGGAGCTTTCCAGTTGTTTTAATTTTTTTGTTAGTTTGTCTTGTCTGAGGTTTTTCAAAAACAATCCATTTTACCAGGGATGAACTGTTAAACATTTGACAGTACACGCCACACATCTTCTACTGATTTTTGATTACTCGGGCATTTAGCTGAACATTGTAGTTGGCGGACCAGCGGCGGGAGTTTTCCTCGTTCATTCTCGTAAGTGTTTACATTTCACCACAAGTGCACGCGAGCGCTGATCAGAACGCAGACACAGAGTAACAACATCTGAACTCTGTTATAATCATTCTCAGGGACTTTAATAAAGCAAACCTCACAAGTAAATCACGTTACATGTCCTACCAGAGACAGTAATATACTGGACCACTGTTACACCACAATAAAGGATGCATATCACTCTGTCCCACGGGCAGCTTTGGGGCTCTCTGATCACTGTCTGGTTCATCTTATACTCACCTAGTACAGGCAGAAACTGAAGCCGCTAAATCTGTAATAAGGTCTGTAAAAAGATGGACTAATGAAGCAGAGCGGGATTTACAAGCCTGTTTCGACTGCACTGATTGGAGTGTTTTTAAGCTGCTGCCACCGATCATGACGAGCTCATGGATTCTGGACATCATACATCAGTTTCTGTGAATATAGGTGCATCCCTACCAGGACTCATTTAAATTACAACGACAAACTGTGGTTCACTGCAAAACTCAGACAGCTTTGTCAGGCCAAAGAAGATGCCTACAGGAATGGGGACAGAGTCTTGTATAAACAGGCCAAAAACACACTGACAAAGGAGATCAGAGGGGCTAAGGAACTACTCCGAAAAGCTGACAGTTTTCTGCCAATGACCCTGCATCAGTGTGGCAAGGACTGAAAGACATCAACTACAAGCACTGTGGAGAATCAACAACTGGCCGATGTTTTGAATGTGTCTCACACCCATTCTGACATTCTCTTCATGGATCTATTAACACCTTCAGCAACACCCCCTCTCCCCCTCCTGCACTTCAGGTCTGTGAAAAAGATGTGTGTCAGGTCTTCTGGAAACAGAAGAGAAAGAAAGCACCAGACCCAGACGGTGTTACACCAGCCTATCTAAAAACCTGTACTGACCAGCTGGCCCCCATCTTCACACAGATGTTCAACAGATCAGTGGAGCTGTGCGAAGTCCCTTGCTGCTTCAAATGCTCCACCATCATACCCATCCCAAAGAAACCCAAAATTACAAGACTAAATGACTACAGACCTGTGGCTTTAACATCTGTGGTGAAGTCATTTGAAAGACTGGTCCTTCAGGTGGGCCAGCACATCACTGGACCCTTGCTGGACCCCCTGCAGTTTGCTTACCGAACAGGTCTGTGGATGATGCAGTCAACATTATATCCTACAACATCTGGACAGATCAGGGACTTAAGTGAGGATCCTGTTTGTGGACTTCAGCTAGCCCTTCAACACTATTATCCCAAACCTCCTCCTGTCTAGGGTTGGGTACCGAACTCGGTACTTTTAAGGGTACCGACCGAATTGCGTCGGCACTACCGAGTACCGATTCACGTTAAATCAATCGGTGCCAAATTTCGGTACCTGAGAACGCATCTGGGCGCATACACTACAGAGAGAGAGAGACCCTGTGACATGATGTCACCCCTCCAACTCATTCAAACAACACACAGGGCAAGCCGTAATGTTCCTAAGTGTGGTTATATTTCTAGGGCCATAATGGTTTCTGCGAAACCACAGACGGGATCGTGGAGTCCATTCATAAAAACGTAATTTACTTAAATAGCGCGGAATGCCACGGAATTCGTCAATTTTGGACGAATAAATCAAAAGTAGGTCTGCCACTTCATTCGATAGCATATGAACTAGGTCAGTTTAAATATGAATAGCATGTTCCGCTTGCCGCTGTATGTATGAATGGCGGACCTCCCTCTGGCAACTGTTTTTTATTTGTTATAATTTGTCCTTCTATCTTTTTTTCTTATTATTTTAATGTTGTTTTCTTGATAACATTTTGTGTGTTATTGTTCCTTGAATAAAAAATAAATAATGTATGAATGGCGGAAACGTGGTTTTGTTTACTAAACAAATACTGAAGCACGCGTGAAAAACGTATTTTCTAATCCCATGAGATGAGATTATTCAACATCCTGAAATGAACTTTTGGCCACACCTGAACATGAGACGAAAATGCCGCACAATCCGTGATTAAACCATATTTTGCATCAGTTATTTAACGTTTTGTTGAATTTGCATTGAAAGATTTTATTTATTCTTTATATCAATATTTATTCATATTCTGAATGACTTTGTAGCTTGGTTAAACTTTTGGCTACACCTGAACTGAGATAAAATGCCTTGAAATCCATGAAACTGTATTTAGCATTCATTTTAATATAAAATATTTTTTTCTCCATTCATTATTTAGTGTTTTGTTGTATTTGCACTGACAGATTTTTTATTATTTTATTTTATATCTGTTATATTTTTTTGCACGATGCGTGTGTTGTACCTGTGCAGTGTTTTTTTATAGCATTATTCAATTCATTTCACAATTTTGATGATACGCATGGTTTCCCCGAAGCAGCTATACAGAAAATGCATGTATTCAAATATATTAAATTATTAAATATGACATATTATAAAATATTACTTGAATATTATTTTTATAAATAATAAGTTGATTTATTAATAATTTAACTAGTATCGCATGTATTAATCGGAATTATGAATGAGCTTTTACTTAATGAACATCCTACAATAAATGCATAAAAAAAAAAATAATAATAATATTTATTTAGCATCAATTTTAATATAAAAATTTTTCCCAGGCAAAGAAGTATCTTTTTGCCATGGAAAGGTTAGTACTGTTATTTAAGTTAAATGAATGTGATTGTATAGTGATTTTAATAATATATACCATTTCACAGAAATTATTTATTAATAAATTAGCTATTATAGCGTTCATTAATATTCCGAAATAGCTTTTATCTTAATTAAACATCCTAAGATTAGTTTTTGGCCACACCTGAACTGAAAAGAAATCCATGCTGTATATTTTGCATACATTTTAATGCTAAATATTTTTTTATCCCTATGCAAAGGAGTTATTTAGTGTTTTGTTGAAGTTGCATTGCATGATTTGTATTTATTGTTTTACTGTGTTTATTGTATTTATGGTCTGTACCTGTGTGGTGGCTCCGTTAGACGGCAGCGCCGGAGGAACCTGCTCTTTCTCTTTAGGATTCGGCAACTGACGATTCCTGGCGATGTACTCATAAGTGCTGATGCCCTGAGACACTGAGACACGACACGAGTGAACAGAAGCGGCTATCTGTCTATAAAAGTGGATAACGCTGGGCTCAAACTCACGTAAGTAAATGTGGAAGCACAGTAAGTGGCAGAGCAGCAAGAGAGCAGCCAGAGCCAGCAGGACTGTGATGAAGGCCAGACCCAGCAGACCAATGGAGCTCGTCTCTAAAGGAGCCGCCGGCAAGAAAACCAGCCACGAGCCGTTGCCTTGCACAGCTGCCAGAGAAATTACCAATGAGAAAATAGAACTATACCCTGAGAAAACATCTAATCCTTACACAGTAGCTTTGGCTTGATTTCCTGTACAAATATCCAAACATTCTAAAATCAAGACAGATTTACTTGGAAAGCAAAAAAAAGAATTAAATTAAGCCAATGGGGAAAGAAAAATACACTTAAAGCAATAGCTCAAATTTATAAAAAAATAAAGCTAAATAGAAATATTTTTTAAAATGACAAAGCACATAAACTTTGTAAAATACGAAAAGTTTTAAACAAATTAACTAAAAAATATAAAAAAGACTAATTCAAATATTAATACAATGTAATAGTATGTAAACAATACAAAAATAACACATTGAGTTTAGATATTTACATCTTTTTGGAAAAATTTATTAAAATTAGTTAATTGGGCTTTAAAAAACAATCTGTCAATGGGGTAAGAACATAACTTAAATTAAAACCAAAAGAAGATGTCGGCAGATTGTCTGTTTTTAACTGAAATAAATATAAAGACTAACCGACTGTAATAGAAAAAAAAAAAACTAATAAAAAAGCAACAGGTAAACGACTAAAATTGTAAAAGTTGAAACAAACTGAAAAATTAAAAATATAAATTAAAGGATTATAAATATTAAGAAATACTATAATAATTTATAAATTATAACGCTGAAATGTCATGGATGTTAGATATTTTGTCTTGTTTTCTGAAAAATGTATTAAAATTAAATGAGCTTATGCTTAAAACAAGAAATAAATATCTGCCAATGGGGTCAGAAAAATAAACTTAAAAAAACTTAAACCAATGTGCAGATTTTTTTGTTGTTAAGCCGAATTTTGCTTAATTTTGTTTTTTTTTTTTTTTTTTAGAAAACAAGACTTAATATCTTATGTAATTTTGCTTCTCAAGTAAATATATATTGTTTTAAGAATGTTTAGATATTTGTACAAAACAAAAATACTGATTAGGAAAGTAATTTTTTTTTTGCAGTGTAGGAAATGAGACGTTACATGTCTTCATTATTTCAATTTGTAATATTAATAATTTAATAAAGTCTCTTATGCTCACCAAGGCTGCAGTTAACCTATTTGATCAAAATACAGTAAAACAGATATATTGTGAAATATTATTAAAATTTAAGATATCTTCTTTCTATGTGAATATCTGTTAAACTGTCATTTATTCCTGTGATCAAAGCTACATTTCCAGCATCATTACGACTCTTCAGTTGTACATGATCTTCGAAATCATGCTAAGGAGCTGCTCAAGAAAAAATTTTGATTAGTATCAATTGTGAAAACAGTTGTGCTGCCGATATTTGTGTGGAAACCGTGATACGTTTTATTTTTCGGGATTCACAGAGATAGAAAGTTCAAAAGAGCAGCAATTATTTGAAATATAAATCTTTTGTACAATTATAAATGTCGCTACTGTCAATTCTGATCAATTCAATGCATCCTGGATGAAGAAACGTATTCATTCATGCGCTGAGAACTGGAATTGATCCAGAGACAGCTGTCTGACTCTGAACTGCGGCGCGGTGCGCAGGACAGCAGGGTTCACATAGTGCTCGATGAAGACAAACAAGACCACAAGAATGAGGAGGAACATCCCAATGACAGCAGACGAGACGGTTATGAAGAAGAACCTGGGAAAAACCAGTCATTCCTATATGAACATTCAGACACTGCCAAACATCTTTAAAGAGACAAAAATATGCAAATGCTGCTTCTACATTTGTGTTATCAAATGGCACTTCTGCTCACCTGTAGTTCCTTCCTCCCACACAGTTGTTTAGCCATTTGCAGTGATGGTCGAAGTCTGCGATGCATTTGTTGCAGGTGCTGCAGTGTTTGGCTTTAGGTCCGCTGTGAAGGAGAAGCCGATTATTCACTAAAGCAAACGGTTAGGACGTTTGTCTGGACAAATAACATTGCTGTAGAAGAGCTGTGTGCCATTCACAAATGAACTGAGAATTTCTAATTCAAATTCAATTCTTAAATTTGAATTGAGGTAGAAAACATGGATGCTGAAATGCAATTTAAGAAAATAAAATTAA
Organism: Sinocyclocheilus anophthalmus; assembly: GCA_018155175.1. NCBI lineage: Eukaryota > Metazoa > Chordata > Actinopteri > Cypriniformes > Cyprinidae > Sinocyclocheilus > Sinocyclocheilus anophthalmus. Next base: position 304,690 of record JADLZN010005933.1, read on the forward strand.
AATGGAACACACTGGTATCTGTCTGTGTCATAACTCTTGTGTGGTTGATTTAAATCCATTATTACCAGCCTGGAACCACAGAGGTAAATCCAGTAAATATGATGATACAGTTTCAACAGGTCTTAACACAATACCCGACCAGTAGTGTCATAAAGTTTAGGAGCTGCTCAGAGCACACATTTATAATTAGGAAGCACACTTTAACGACACACACCTTTAACAGTGCACCCCTCCACTGAGTGACGAACAAACTACGCACAAACGACAAACCTGACAAAACTTGCTGCTAACCGTAAACGCGACAGATCTGATGGGTAAAAAATATATTTTTTAAAAGGTAATTTAAAATATAAATAAATATTACAGTAGTATATAAATAATACTAAAATTACACCAAAATTAAATTAAACTTCTGTCATTTAAAAAAAATTACAAAAATTAGAAATGTTGCCTTGGCTACTAACTAAAATAAAAGTTTAAATTGAAGTATAAAATACAAATAAAATTAATAAACTAAAAATACATATAAATACAAAATAGAGCTGAATAGAAATGTTTAAAAAATACTAATAGAAATGACGAAAGCACAAAACAAAATTACTAAAATTTAAACTAAAATTAAAATAAAAAACTAAAAATACAAGGCTAATTCAAAGTGTTAGTACATCTCCCATTATTAGGTAAGTAGATAAAATAACACATAAAATTTAATACAACTGCTGTAGTTCTATTCTATTCTATCCTGGGGCAAAATAATTAAATAAGCAGTTTATACCTAACCACAAAAAATTAAGCCAATGGGGAAAGAAAAATACACTTAAAGCAATAGCAGATTTTTTTCTGTTTTTAACTAACATATATAAAAAATGAAGCTAAATAGAAATATTTTTAAAAATGACAAAGCAGCTAAAATTTGTAAAATATGAAAAGTTTTAAACAAATTAACCTAAAAATATAAAAAGCAATTCAAATAATTAATAAATACTGAATAGTATGTAAACAATACCTAAAATAGCACTGAATTTGAGTATTTACCGTGTTTTCTGAAAAAAATGTATTAAAATAAGGTAATTTGTGATTTAAAAAAATGTCAATGGGGTAAGAACAATAAACCAAATTTAAACCAATAGAAGATGTAGCGGATTGTCTTGTTTTTAACTGAAATAAATATAAATAAACCGACTGTAAATAGAAAAAAAAACTAATAAAAATCAACAGGTAAAACGACTAAAATTGTAAAAGTTTTAAACAAACTGAAAATTAAAAATATAAAAATTAAAGCTGATTCAAATATTAATAAAGAGTATACTAATTTATAAATAATAACACTGACATGTCATGAATGTTGATATTTGTCTTGGTTTCTAAAAATCATGTATAAAATAACACTAAAATTTGAATAAAAAATGTTGTAGTTTCTATTTATTTATACTGAACTGAAAGTATATCAAATTAAAGCTAATTCAAAATATTAATAAAAAACTATAATAGTATATAAATAATACTAAAAACAGNCCCTCGAATGCAAATCTCAAGAATGGTCTGTGATGGGGGGCTATGTGGATGTGAAAGTACGCGTCCTTTAAATTCATGGACGCAACCAGTACCCGGGGCGAATTCGTGGCAGGATCTGTTTTATCATCCTGAACACAGGCTTGCAGAGTGCTCTGTTGATGGGCCTGAGATCTAGAATCGGGCGGAGTCCCCCGTCTCTTTTGGCTGACTGAGTGAGGAGGAAATAGCTCTTTCTGTGAGAATGTATGCATTTTTATTGAATGAACATCCAACACACAAACATTTGAAACCCTGAACTTGCGGCGCTTGGGAGCCGGGCCGCTCACGCATTCTCCTCCTCTCTTCAGACCGTCAGGACGATGGCTTAGCCGCCGGCTGCGGGCGAGAGTCACGTCGCGGGCTCCTCCGCTGGCCGTGGCGTTTCCTCCCGGGACCCCACGCCTTCCTGCGGAAATCCGGCTCCTGGCGAGGAGCAGTAACGTTAGCCGTCACCGCTGCGGACGCTGGCCTGGGGTTATCCCTCCGCTGGGAAGAGCCAGGTGCCGACGAGGATCTGGATCTCGCCGTCTGCTGCTGGAAAGCGCGCCTCGGCATCACGTGACTCATGGCTTTGGCGCGCTTTTGAGCCTCCGCGAAGCGCTCAGTAATGGACTCCACAGCGTCACCAAAAAGGCCGGAGGGAGTCACAGAAGCGGTCAGCATCCTTGAGGTCAGCTAGGTTTAACCAAAGGTGCCTCTGAAGGACGACCATAAAACCCATGGCCTTACCCACAGCCTGGGCCGCTCGCTTCGTCGCCATCAGCGCGAAGTCCGTCGCCGCACGCAGATCCTTAACGGCCTCTGCCGTGAGAGCCCCGCCCTCCGCTGCCTGCAGGAGCTTCGCCTGAAAAACCTGCAGCACTGCCATGGCGTGCAGCGCGGAAGCCGCCTCGCCATCAGACGCATATGCTTTATTGGCAAGGTGGGCGGTGGTTCTGCACGGGCTTTGAGGGAGGGAAGGTGGGCCCTGGGGTGAATTTTGGGTCTGGGAAGGGGGGGGGGGGGGGGGGGGGGGGGGGGGCCCCACCTAGGGTCTTGGCTGCTGCAGGACACAGGTTCGTGCGCAGCGACGGTCTCTTCGACTGGGGTAGAGCGCACGTACCCGTGGGCCTCCGCCCCATCCACGTGGGAAAAAATGGCCTGTGTGGCAGAGTGAACGCGCGCAGATTGGGGCGCAGACCATGTTTTCACCAGCTGCTCGTGTACGTCGGGGAAAAAGGGGACCGACGTCCTCGAGTCAGCTTTCCGGGTGGACCTGAAATACCAGGAGTCAAGCTTACTCCTGACAGGCTCCTCTGGAGGACTCCAGGTAAGCTCCAACTCCTGGACAGCCATTGACAGAACCCTCATGAGCTCCTCCTGGAGGTCTGGGGGCCCCATGCTGTCCGGCTGATCGGACTCCGATCCCGCCCAATCCTCCCTCTCCGAGGCCGAGATGGACATCGAGTCATCCCCCTCCTCCTGGCTAAAGGATACAAACCCCGCGACGTTGGAAGGAGGGCGGAAGCAGTCCTCGGGGAGTAAGACCGGGGAACGGGGTGACCGTTGGGGTTGGTGGAGCGACAAGACGACGCTCCCGTCACCGGGAGGGCCCACCAGCGGCACGCTGGCGGCAGTGGGCCTCATCCCGAATAGGCCGCGAGCCACATCGCGGCGGGTCCGGAGCACGCGGGCCGGAAGGTCTGCGCAATGCCCGCAGTTGGACTCGTCCAGCGCCGCCTCGGCGTGGGCCAGGCCCAGGCAGGCGACGCAGTAGTCGTGCTGATCCGGCGGCTCTATCGGTCCCACGCAGATCTTGCAGATTGTTGCCATAGTGAATTCAACAGGTGAAGTAGAAGATTCTGACGTAATTGTCGCGTGCACCGCATTTTATACTGCCTCTTGAGCTCGTCAGTATTTGCATGCGGTTTGCATACTTCGCGTCAATTGGCCAGTCATTGACTGGCGGGAGCCAATAGGACTTCAGTAAAGGTTGGAAGGAAAGGAGTCCCATAAACGGAGAAATATCTCCGTGATGTCTAGTGAAAGCTCGAGAGGGAACCACTGAAACTTTGAACGGCCATACCTCATTAACGGCACTGCAGATCCGCACCAAATTCGGGGGATCCCTTAAGCTCGAGGAACCCTCTTGAACGCGAATCGGGTGTACGTCTCGAGGCCCTCTTTTGAATGAGACCACCCCCGCGTCGATAGCCCCCGGGGTTCGGGAGTTACGGGTGGTTAAATTCGAGGTCCGGCGCCGACCGATCTAGCGATCCCGGGGGGCTACCGACGCGAGGAGGGTGGCGTGCGAGAGGGCTCTCGAGCTGAAGGGATCACTCGAATTTGTGGAGATCCACCCGGCGCGTCACGAGATTAGTGACCCGTCAACACTTTAACTTCCGTAAGGAGATCTCTGTCAGGCAGCAGCATTCACCGCGTGTTTGTCTTATTCGACCGTAAGTAGTGCTCTGCGAAGTGGACTTCACATGATATTTCGCCATGATTCCAGTTCCAAGGGAACGTACACGTTACATTCAAAGGGCATTAAAGTGCGCGAGACGTGAATTTATTTAGGGATGCACCGAATGTTCGGCAACCGAACCGAAATTGTAACGAACAATGAAATGACGCGATCAAATAGCAACCAGCGCAGAGTGAGAGGCGCGCACTCTTTATTATGCAGCACACACGTCAGCAGTGTGGAAGCATTTAAACTGTCGGAGAAAGACGCAAAAATCATTACAGCACCAGCGAGAGACTGTTTAGGACTGCATCGCATGTCTTCAATGAGAAGAGGAAGGGGTGATTGTTACTGTATGATGATTGAAATTGCGAAATAGCCTTAAACAATAAGTAAATAAACTGCAGAACGTTATGTTTTCTAATACACGCGCACATTGCATGTATTCTGACAGCGCTGCACGAATTCGCAGCATATCTGCTTGTTAACCAGGGTTTAAAGTCCAAAGCGCGAGGAAAATCTGCGCTGATACAGTCGTCAGTTGCTCAGTCACATTTTTATGAATTTGTACAAGGCATGTGACAATGCGATACGTACGACGTATTCGTAATGAGACTCATTTATAAATCTGTTGTCAACAAAAATAAGCATTGAGGTCTTCCTGTGCATTTCCGCCAAAATAAAAGTTGAGAAAAAGCAAGAACTCTTATCAACATTCATAAATGTTAGTAATGTAATTTTACTGTCGTTCTGTAAAATAAAATAAAGTAAGACAATAATAATGATAATAAACATTACAACAGCTCTGTTAATACATTTATAACATTCACACATAACGGGGATCTGTAATATTTTCTAATGTTTAAAAGAAGTCTCTTCTCAGCAAGGCTGCTTTTAATTGTACAGTAAAAAAAAAAAAAAAATACATGCCTGATTCAAGTCTCAAAAATGGCCAAAAATTATTATTTTACTAACTTATTAATTTTAAGTTAAATTGTGCTTTGTTGGTATAGTGTCTGCTAGAATGTTAAAAATGTTCAGTGTTAATATTTTTAAATTGTTGTTTTGTAATTGATTTTTATTTTTTTTTTGGAAAAGCAAGACAAAACAGTAAAAAGCACATTTGGCTATTTAATTAATGAATCACCACATTTGAGTGATTATAATATATATATATATATATATAATATATATATATTATATATATATATATCTATATATTCTGTTTATTGGCATATACTGTCTTCTATATCTAGTACCCAGTTATGTTTGGACACACGAATGGGAAAGTGTCCACATTTTTGACTGGTATTGTACTATGATATACACAAAGAATATTGTGTATTGTGTAAAATAATACTTTTTTTTAACTCCCTAATATCGGTATCGGCCCCCAAAAACCCATATCGTTCGGGCTCTAATGCACACTATATGTTCGATTTGAGAGATTTTTTGGTATTGGTTGATAGTGCGAAAACTCCCACCCTCTATTTTAAAAAATGAATTAAGAGGAAATGAACCCGAACCAATCAAACCCTAACCTATCAAACCGTCAACGCTAACAAAACACACGCAAATACTTACGGAAAGCTTTTCGACAATTGCGGCTTTTCCCTGGAATTGCTGACCCTCCCACGTAAGGCATGACGCATCAATCTAGGACAAGAAAAAAAAAAAAGCATGTAGTTGAGCTAAAGCCGCCAAAATGTAGACAGCAAAGCAGTATTGTGGCCAGTCTTTAAATAAATACATATTAAATCATTTATATAAATACTCAACAAATATCCCTCAATATAAGTATTGTTTAACATATATTTGACATATTGTTTAACATGTGTTGCTGAAAATATAGGTTCATGTATGAGCACTTTAGGCTTTTTAAAGGTCCAGTACAGAACCACATTTCTGGCCTGAAAAGATTCCTCTGCTGAACACACGACAAAACTTGTTTGTTACTGGGCGTCTAGCGTCACTCTGCAAGACATAAACCAAGTGACGCTTTGAACTCTAACATGAAGGCAAGCCAGAGTCAGTAAAACATTTCTACTTGACATCTCTCTCGACTAAGGGACTAGTCAAGAGAGAACTATCCTGAAGAAAAGAGCTTAATACAATACTCACATATATCGATCCAAGTTGAGTCCTGTCTGTGTCAAACAGCTGATAGTAATGTTGCACAAAGCTGGATCCTATTTGTTCCCAAATCGGCTTGTCTCCCATTCTGACTCACCCTGCTACAGGCACTGGTGGAAACAGAATAAATGACTCAATGTATATGACAGACTGAGGGTTGACAACAACTGACAGACAGAAAAAAACAGAAACTTTCATCTACATTTAAAGGTGCACTGGCTTTTAAGCCTATAGTACCAGTGGTCTCTATCATTTGTATTGTGCTTGTCACACTGTTGGGCTTGTTAAGATGTACTTTTGTTTATAATTGAGGGCATCACACACTGATTGAAAGCAATATGTGAAGTAAACTTATCAATTGCATGATATGGCTGGTCATGTGATGACAAGATGGCAGAGCCCATACTGGAGCAACCTGCTCCATGTAGTAAATAAACAACTTTAGATAGGAGGACAGATAGTAATTTGATGCGAGTATAAATAGGCACATTTTAATAATTTTTCTCAAAGTGCTGTTCCTTTGTGTGTAAAGTTTTTAATTGGCAAAATTAACGATACTGAGTGCACCTTTTTTGTTTTTCTGGCACTAAATAGACCTTATAAAGCCACACCTCTGTTCAGTGCTGAGCTCGTTGTCTTGTCTTCCAGATTGTATTTCCACTGCATGAAGGTAAGATCTTACGGATTTATCAATGAACTGCTCATTGTAAAATCTTCCCGGTCTACTGACATTTGTTACGACATCCACTTTGAATACTACAATGCTTATGATAAGTTTTGTTAAAGCTGCAGTCCGTAACTTTTTTTGATTAAAAATGATCCAAAATCAATATTTGAGCAAGTACATGACCAGCCAGTGTTCAAAACTATCGCCTTACTTTAAAAAAGGGTGGGGGGGGGGGGGGGGGGGGGGGGGGGGGGGGGGGGGCCCGATTCACAACGGTTGAATACGGCTTTGCTGCCGTACCATGGGTGCAGCAAGCGCGATGATATTACGCAGCGCCTGAAAATAGGCTAACTTCCGCCAACATAACCAACGTGACCACCTGCTTGCACAGGGAGTGTGCTGGGGACTATTTTCAGGTGCTGCGTAAAATATCATTGCGCCTGCTGCACCCATAATACGGCAGCAAATTTCCTTGATTATTACACCGGAATGAGAATATAGTTCCTAGCCATATCAGCCTAGAAAAATCGCAACTTTTAATTTTCTGTCAGACTTAGTACACGATGTAACTACAGAAGAGTCAAGTTTTAAATAGGAAAAATATAGAAACTCTTTGGTCATTTTTGAGCGAGATGCTAATGGTCTAATCAAATTCAATGATCTATGCTAAGCTACAGCCTAAAAGTGCTACTGCCAGACACGTGAGTGGAGAGCGATGGAGGGTTGAATGGATTTGAAAACGGTAAAACTCAACTGTTTAACTCTAGGGGAGTTGGAAAATGAGCCTATTTTCAAAAATAGTGGAGTGTTCCTTTAAGCCTGTTAGAGTCAAGTGGATTCTGATTGGCTGTCAAGGTCTTTATAGTTCACCTGCTAGAAAAATGTATTCAGTTATTGCACCGATATCGATCCTCTGTAGTGTTATGGTTATAGTTGTGGTTTGGACTTCTTATAGAATTAGAATGATTATTAGCACTTTATAATTGTTGTCCTTAAGGCTTGTACACACAAAGAACAATAACTATAAAGATAACTGTACTTATAACTATATTAGTGTTCACATCAACACACAATAAACCTGTTTATTATAAAAGTTATCTAAATGCTTGAGCTCTTTAAAGTTGGATAGCTTATCGTTGACTGTCAGTATTTTTATTATTTATCATACATCGCTCCTGTGTCATTTTTATAGCAGTAGTAGTGTGTACCGTACCCTATTCTCCATTCTTTTCAATTTAGAATGATTTTTAAACTATATATTTATCGTTATAATTATTGTCCTTGATGTGAACGGGCCTTTAGTGTGAACAGACCTTTATAAACGAAGCACATGGAACACACTCCTGCTCCACCCTTTTAAAAAAACCTATACTGATTTGTCAGCAACTTTCAAACTTAAACATATCAATAACTCTAATATCTCTAGTTTCCACTGACATGTGACATCTAACAAGTAGTTTTGGAATACAATGAGTCTTTAATTATTTAGAGCATTTGATGACAACTCTCTATAATTACACTTTCTTGCAATACATTAGTAATTGTATGAATTACAATAACTACACTAACCAAGCTAGTTCGATTACTGTCCAAGTCGATCAAAATGACTGACATATAAAAGCATTCGGCTGGATTTTAGAGACTCTTAGCACTAGTTGGTCGGTTAGCAAGTACTAACTTCATTTACAAATCAATCAGTAACCATATGAAGATGTCAAAATTGTGGTTAAAATAATTTCCGTCAAACTAGAGCCACTATTTGATCAAGAATGCCACTAACCATTAAAAGTAGCAATGCTAAGATTATTAGCTAGCTTTCAATGGTCTCGCTGTGGACTGACTGATTCATTTTAGCTTTAGCCGCAGACGTGCTAACACTGGGCTGTCTGTCTACAACAAGCTCGCCGGCTAAATCGTGATGCGAAAAAGTTGTGTTTTACATTGAAGTAACCTTTGCCTTTTGAATATCGACTCGGAGTTTGAATAGTAACGATCAACGGTCAACTTAGACCAAACGCACCGTCGTTCCGTTCTAAAAATACCCCAGAGCCATATGAGCTGAATGCAGGCGCGACACCCTCCTGTCCTATAGGCGTGTCCTATTCGCTAGCGTTTCAGATTATTCTTGGCAAAAAGCCTCAGTGCTACTTTGCATAAAGTAGTTATAAAGTAGTTATGTGCAGCGTAAATGCAACGTTAACTGTTATAAATAATATGTGGCCAACATCTTACCTCCGTGAGCCCTAAACCGATTCCCCGGTTCCAGTTATGGCGATTCCAGCGCGCGGAGAACAGAAGTTGAGCGGCCTCTTCAGTTTGAGCATGCGCAAAGCGCTTACACACTGCTTTGAATTTTGGTTCTTGACAGCCAGTCAGTGTAAACATGTTGTCGATTAGTGATGGGAAGTCCGGTTCTTTTCTGCGAACCGGTTCTTTCGGACAGTTCGTTTCAATGAACCGGTTCAAAAACGGCTCACCGGTTCTTTTACGTCCTCACGTACGATATAGTCTTATAAAGTCAGTAATCATAACTTCAATCAGTTTAAAACAGCATCATCATCAACATCTTGGATCCTACATTTAGGTTTTGTTAAAGCACCCAAATACAGGCAATGATGTGCAACCGATATTTTACATGTCTTAGAGATAGATATAAAGTGAATAAATTATTCTTATGTGCAACCGATATTTTACATGTCTTAGAGATAGATATAAAGTGAATAAATTATTCTTATGTGCAACCGATATTTTACATGTCTTAGAGATAGATATAAAGTGAATAAATTATTCTTATGTGCAACCGATATTTTACATGTCTTAGAGATAGATATAAAGTAAATAAATTATTCTTATGTGCAACCGATATTTTACATGTCTTAGAGATAGATATAAAGTGAATAAATTAGTCTTGTGTGCAACTGATATTTTACATGTCTTAGAGATAGATATAAAGTGAATAAATTATTCTTATGTGCAACCAATATTTTACATGTCTTAGAGATATAAAGTGAATAAATTAGTCTTATGTGCAACCAATATTTTACATGTCTTAGAGATATAAAGTGAATAAATTATTCTTATGTGCAACCGATATTTTACATGTCTTAGAGATATAAAGTGAATAAATTAGTCTTATGTACAACCGATATTTTACATGTCTTAGAGATAGATATAAAGTGAATAAATTAGTCTTATGTACAACCGATATTTTACATGTCTTAGAGATATAAAGTGAATAAATTAGTCTTATGTACAACCGATATTTTACATGTCTTAGAGATAGATATAAAGTGAATAAATTAGTCTTCTATCAGCGTTTTACAGAAACCACGATCCACTTACTATGCATAATCCAGTCCTATTTATTTGTTATTAAACTTACGTTTAATATACAATTCAAGTTCACCCGCGTTCACAGAATCATACAGTATCAGTACCATCAGCAACCGATTCTTGACTCGAGTACGAGAACCGCTCGAAACGCTTAGAAACCATATCTGTGCAGTTTCTCTTCTATTTACAATCTGTGGTTGTAAATTCTGTTCTGTTAAATCAAATTACATGTGCAGAAAATTTCAGTTTAGTTTTCAATTAGTCTCACAAATGCAGTGCTTCTTTGCATTTAGGCCTACCAGGTGGAAAATTTAGCTCTTGTTAATAATAAATTACATTAAAATGTAACAAATCAACAGAATAAAACTGACACGCAAATAAATATAAATGTACCATTTACTGACCTAAAAATAATTATGAAGTAATCTGTAGCGGACAATACAAATTAATATAGCTTTGTTGATTTAGATGTAAAATGGCAGTTACTTTTCTTTTTAAGCAAAAGCAAAAAATTAAAACATGTTAAAGCAGCATGCAGAGACATGAGGCTATTTAAACAATTTTTTTAATTATTTAATTATTGTGTCATTCTTGATATGTGATTTATCTAATTACATAACAATATGCAAACTATTCATACAGAGGTGTTTCTATATCCTAGTGCTGTGCTTGGTTTATATGTGTAGTGTGCTATAAAAAGATTGGAAATGTGCTTGTAACAAATGGTCATCACTTTGGCCCTGCCCTTTTTACATTAGCCACAGAGAGACGCTGTAGCACAACCTCTGTGTTCAAAGCTGAGGCTTGTAATTCACACTCCTTTGTCTGAAAAGCTACACTGATATTCCAGTCCAGAGTTTCAGAATCCAGTGAGGGATCGATAGTCTTGAAGGCAGCCCTGAGGTGCTCTGCATCCATTTCCCTACATTGATGATATACAAAACAGGACAAAACTATGACAATTATCGAAATCTAAACAGGATTAGTTAAATGTGGCTTTTACACTGAGATCTCTAATAACTTATCAAAATTTTGTAAACAGTTTGATGGATGATGATCTTTCACTCTTTGCCTTCCAGCTGCACTCTCAGCTCGCTGATGTACTGCAGTCTCTCAGAAGTAGCTTGTTTTTTAACTAGACTCAGGAACTCTTTGTCTTCCATCTGTGTCCTGGAGTGAGAAAAAACATGTACACAAAACATTATGTTGTTTTAATATATTTATATATACAGTACCATTCAAAACTTTGTAGTCAGTAAGATTTTTTTGGAAAGAAATGAATACTTTCATTTAGAAAGGATGCATTAAATTGATCAAGCCTGACAATAAAGACATTTAGAATTTTACAAAATATTCTTAATACAAATAAACACTGTTCTTTTGAACTTCCTATTTGTCAAAAATTCCTAGAAAATCTTTTCTAAAAAATATTAAGCAGCACAACCTGTTTTCAACACTTATAATAATAAGAAATGACTCTTAAGCACCAAATCAGCCTAATAGAATGATTTCTAAAGGATCATGTGATAGACTGGTGTAATGGCTACTGAAAATTCAGCTTTGCCATCACAGGAATAAATGACATTTTTTAAAAGTTATTTTTAAATTGTAATAATATTTCACAATATTATTTTTTACTGTATTTTTGAGCAAATAAATGGTGTTGCACAATTATTATTTTTTTAATACCATCCCCAAACATTTGAATGGTAGTCACTATATTCACTATAAATGATGTTCTTAAACTGACCTCTGTATAAAGTGTCTGATAAGCAATGCGCACTCCATTACTCCTCAGCTCTGTCTGAACCACCCCCAACAGCTCCTCTATGTCCTGATCTGACTTCAGAGGGAAAGCCTTCTTCAATGCCTCACTGAAAATAGCACACATAACATAATAATAATCACACGACAATCATAAGTTTTCAACTGAGGAATTATGATATTATATTATTTTTGCTCACCTAAATTCTAAGACAGTTAGTGATCCGCATTGTGTTGTGTCACTTTGAATTAAAACCTTGAGCAAGTGTGCCACAAAATTACATTCAGCAACATTATATATATATATATAGGGAAAATCTCAAAATCTCCAGCCTCTTTTGGCTGGATTGACCTCCAAAGAGCTCTTTACATCGCTCACTGCCTCCTAGTATGTCTACAACACATAAGATTGTCTCAAACATAAGCTTAACTGCACTATATAAAGAACAGATATGACAGCTTACGACTGGAAAATTCAGATACTGTTACCTGAACATTGTTCCCAGTTTGGTCTGGGAGTTGCAACAATGTGTTTGTTATCTGAGCCATGTTGCAGCACAGACTGATTGGAGTGTAACACAGCAGGTGTTGACTGTTGATTAGAATAATGTTTAGTAATCGGATGAGTTTATGATTATTTATTTATCATTATAGACCTCTTTGAAGTCTGTTTCTCTGCACAAGTACCTGACGATGAACCTCAAGCAGTGTGTCATACTCGGACTTAAGGGTGCGTCCCAAAGGTAGCCTGTAAGGTTTCCAGCTAAAACAAGGAAACAAATCACATTAAATATTATTATCAAATGCATATCAAATAGATTATTGTGTTTTTTCATGCTACATCTAGAATTGATGTTTAAGAGTCATTCTTTTGGGTGTTTGATTAATTTAATGCATTCTTGCTGAATAATATTATTCATTACAAAATGCACTGACCCCAAAGTTTCAAATCGTAGTGTAGATAAATAAAAACATAAAAATTAACATAATAATATAATAGATTAAATACTTAATTCTACCATACATAAGTACAAAACATTTTGTTAGGTATATTGGTCAATTGATTATTTTATATATTATTTTGATTATTTTATATACTGTATATCTATTTCTGCTCCATACCTTCATTAAAGTCTCCTCATGCATATGATTCAGGTTATCCCAGTCTCTTCGTGGGACCACATCACTGTATTCGGCTTGCAGGCGGTTAAGCTCAACTTGGACTTTTGGTGAGATCCTCTTTACACACCTGCAAAGCCATTTTCACCACCACAGGATCCTCAGATTCATCCTCTGAGAGGAACAAGCAAAGTTTCTGTCAAACCACCTCCTCACTACTCAAACTCCTGACTATTGCAACTCATTCCTGGCAATCAGACCTCTGTAAAAAGTTCCAGCCCCGCTTATATTCTTCATCTTCAAATAATCTAACATCACACCTCTACTACGCTTCCTCCACTGGCTAGGGTGACCAGTCAGTTATTGCCCAGTTGCAGGAGAGTAGATGTGATTTAGCAGGAAAATGCAGGACACGAGTGTGAGTAAATGTAAATATTAATGTTGATTGGATGATAACATGCCTTATATCATCAATAAGCTTTGTTAATGGTGACCGACTCTGTGACAGTTTGCCCAGGTTTAAGTGAAAGGCTATAGGCTATATTCAGTCTACTAAATTGTGGCGTAGCGACTAGATTATGTTTTTTTTAATTAGTTTTACCAGATTCAGTGCGTCTTGAACTTGTATTTTTTGTTGGGTCTGGCAGGTTTGATCAGGATGTTCTTATCTAGCATGTGTCTAGAAAAAATCCTGCCTGGATGTATTTAACGATTTTTGATGAGGTCCACACTGATCCCTTTTCTCCATCCAGTCATCATCAGCAGGAAAAAAACCCTCTCTATGAATGCTTTGGTTGTTGTTTCCCCACTCTAGTTAGAACATGACGGCTGCATAAATGGCATTTTTTTGGTCATTTGTAATTTCAGGGAAGAAAAAAAAAATAATACACACATAATTGAAATGTGGGACACTGTTTACGTCTTGCAGGAAAAGGGACAAAACCTCTCAATTTCAAGACTGTCCCGGTGGTCACCCTACCCACTGGATCCTTATTCTCATACACTAAATTCCAGTAGTAAAACTTTTGCTTTTGTTTAATTTTTCAGACTCTACTACTAAGTGTCATTAGTGTAACCTTCATTATTATCATCATGTTCAGTATCTTGGGTAGACTGCATTGTGCTGATTCTGGTGATGAGCAGTTTTCTTGCATCACGTTCATCTCTGTATAGCTGATATTGGGTGGCCAGATCCTCTTTTAGATGATCAACCTATGGGTGAGATACACATATACTATTGTCATATATGCTTTATGGAAGCAGCAGTGTTGTTATTGTTAACTACAACTAAAATTTAAATATTAACAATTGTTTTCAGCAATTGAATTAAAGCTTAAATAAAGGAAAACATAATAAAACAATTATTTATTAGATAAAAAACATTAACTTAAGTTTAAGTATAAAATAAAAATACATTTAAGATAAAAAAAACACTAAAACTAGATAAACTAATTAAAATTACAAAGCACATAACAAAATTACTAAAAATTAACCTAACTAAAAATAAAACAGAAAATTAAAGTATAAAAATAAAATCTAATTTAACAACACTAGGAATCAGTTAATTTGAACTAATTTTCTTTCTAGTTTCACTCTCCTCCTCTTTCAAATTTGTATGTGAATGACCTGCACCACTTGAGATGTAAATCAATGACCCATCGTTTGGCCCTGACAAGCATCTGCTGTAAACATTTCAATTCATTTCAAACTGTGTTCAAATGTTAATAAGATACACATAATATGCTAAGAGAACCTACAACATAATATGATCAGTTTCTCATAGAGAATGGGATCATACGATTCCATAAAATAAGCTTTACCCTATTGTAGCCTATTGAGAGCGCGCCTCATCCGCAATTGTCTTTAAATCCTACTATTAGTACATTTGTCAAATACTGAAATCGTGTGTTACCTCGAACATAGGGATAATCCAAGGTGACCGATTTTCTTTCGATACCAGGTGTCCAGCCCCCACGCCGACACCCCCCCCCCCCCATGCACGCGGGCTCCGCACGCTCGCTGCCGCCGCACCTCCACCTGAATCTGCAGAGCAGTCTGTTGTCCTCTCATACTCTCAATGACACGCTGCAGACGCTGACACTCTTGCTTCAGAGCTCGGATCTCATCTCTTTCCTGTACTCTCTGATCAAGAATCTTCTTTTCACACTGTTCCGACACAAGCACCAGCTTCCCCCGCAGTGGTAGCAGATCCCTGATCTGTTCACGAAGATGCGCTGGGAGAGACATTAACACTTTGATTAGTGTCATCTCATCTATTCTTTTTCTCATGACTTACTATTAGGGATGTAACGATTCACTCAGCCCACAATTCGATTCGATTCACGATTATTTTATTTTTTACAAAATGAGATTTAAGACAAATTATAAATTAAATGTGTCCTTTTATTATTGCTTAGACAAAATGCTGCACGTTTCTTTGTGAAATTGAAATATAACACTATAATAATCTACTAATATAGCACTTGTATATTATTGCTCTTTTGTTGGTTTTGATTGCTTCTATTGTCCTCATTTGTAAGTCGCTTTGGATAAAAGTATTTGCTAAATGACAAAATTTAAATATAATGTAAATGGAAATAAAAAAACTAAATTGCAATAAAAAATCAATCAAATACATAAGTAACAAATAAAATAAATCTCTTCATATAAATAAACTAAGGCTTTGTCTGTGCTCTTTACATTTAAAATTAGAGGCAACCACTGCATTTTAATCATGATCCAAACAAAGATGCTGCATACATGCAACATGAGCAGTTTTTAATCTAAATTAGATTGCATAATTTCGAAATTTGAAGCAAAAACAGAATGGTTTGACTTCAGTTTTGTGAAACTATAAATAAAAAAAATCTGCATGAAACCGAAACAGCAGACGAACTGAATGAGACGCAGATTCACTCTCTGCCAGCAGGTGGCGCTTAAAGCGTTTCCTTGGTTTCCGCTGTAAACAAAGCAGCGCTGCACTGCCTGCACTTGTGAACTTTAATATGCATTATACAGAGGCAAGATGAAAAGAAAAAATACCATCTACACTTTTCTAAAAACAATAAGTTCCCCTCAGACACGCATTCATATAAACTCCTACACCTAAATGAATCGCGATTTGTTTAGCATCTCAACCGATTTGAATCGTCACATATTTGAATCGATTTTCAACCGGCTCCCGGTTAATCGTTACATCCCTACTTACTATTGACCAATTGAGGTCCATTAGCATTTAATTTTACTTTATATTACACGTCTTGGATTTCTATATATTGCCTTTGCTACAGTTTATGTTTTGAAAGTGATCAGCATCAATTTGACATGTTTTGCATTAACATGCCTTTTGTTTAATACAATACTGATACAATTAGTAACCAAAAAAATGATAGAAATGGTGGTAGCCTACTAGCACAAATATTTCCTCTCCCACAAATAACTAAAAAGATTGTACATACCTAATGTGACGTCATACTCATTTTTGATGGCAGACAAAATAGGCTTATAGGTTTTAAATTCTTCGATTAAATAGCCAAACACCTCCTGGAAAACCTACATAATGAAGGGAAAAAGCTGAAAAATATTTTATATATTACTAGTGTTGAATATATTACTAGGGTGGGGGAATAAAAAAATAGTATTATATATATATATATTACTATATTCTAAATAAATAATTATATATATATATATATATACATACATACATTTTCATGTTGTTTTTTTAGTATTGTGTGGACTTTTTAATTGTGTGGATAAATGTAATTTATCAAAAATGACAGTAAAGACTTTAAGCATTCTTTTTAAGAATTATATTTCAGCAAATAAATTATGTTCTTTTGAACTATTCATCAAAGTAGATACCTAAAAAAATGTTATCAATGGTTTCCACTAAAATATTAAGCATTTTCAACATTGATAACAAATGTTTTTGAGCACCCATAATAATGATTTCTGAATGATTACGTGAATGTTTTTAAGATCACTGTGAACATTTCATTTTTAAATATATTCAAATAGAAAGCAGTTTTTTTTAAACTGTAATAATATTTCACAATGTTGATTTTTTTTATCAAATAAATGCAGCTTTGGTTTGCATAAAAAGGTTTTTTCAAATCTTACTGACTTCAAACTTTTGAACCATAATGTATGCTAAAGAGTAAGAGACCAATACAAAGTGGGATGTAAACCTGCAGTCTGAGCTCTTGGACTTTGAGGCCATGTGTGTCTAAAGCTTCTAATTCTCTCTTCAGGTGAAACTCCAGTTGCTCCAAGAAACAAGGCTTGGAAAGAGATCTGTAAGTAGACATTAGACAGGCATATCATAAAAGTAGACATTAGGATCAAAGTATGCAATGGACATGGAAAAGATGCCTAAACCATTTAAAAGTTTTACAACTACTGCAGTTCTAAAATGAACACTGAGATGCTATGTGTTGTACTTGCCATACCCATGGCCATGATGTTTTATTTCTCTGGGCTTTTGGACAATTTGATTGGGAACTTCAGCAGGCCGGGATGAAAGGTTACCAGAGGTTTCCCACGCATTGGTCTGAGGGAAATTAGAGTTGATTTGGCATTATTTGGTATGTGATGGTGGTGTCAAACACTACAAATTAAATCTCTTTTTAGGGGGAAGTCGTGGCCTAATGGTTAGAGAGTCGGACTCGTAACCCACAGGTTGTGGGTTTGAGTCTCGTACCGGCAGGGATTGTAGATGGGGGGAGTGAACGTACAGTGCTCTCTTCCACCTTCAATACCACGACTGAGGTGCCCTTGAGCAAGGCACTGAACCCCCAACTGCTCCCCGGGCGCCGCAGCAAAAATGGCTGCCCACTGCTCTGGGCAGGTGTTGCCAACTAATTTTCAGGGGAAGTTGCTAAAGGAAGGTTGATTTGTTGCTAAAAGTTGCTAAATGACGCAACGTCATTACGTAATCACGATGCAAAATTGTGTCAAATCTCAGCAAAAACATATATATTTTATAACTATAAATAACTATTTTTAAATCCATTGAATTATTGAAAACTTGCACATTTTTGAATGATTACAATTTAAGTTGTATACTTTAAAGCAGTTTATTAGTAGTTAGTTAGTATGCTGCACTCTAAGAAAAGTAAAGAAATAATGCACAATCTACTGTGTTAGTATGAAGGAATTTTCTGGATTGATTTTTCCACAGGTTTTTGTACCTGCATTTTTAATTACGCATTGTATTTTGTGTTTTCGGGTTACAACGGAGAACGGATAATGTCCTGGAAAATTACTAGCACCTTTTCCATTTTTCTGCATATTTTTCTTACAGTGTACTGTGTAAGAAACAGTGTAACATCAACAATCGCAGGTACAAGCTACTAACAAAGTGTCTCATAAATGAAAAATAACAGTATTCAATTATTATTATTATTATTACTATTAAACAATTGCAAATAGCAGATAACTTAATGCCTGTAACGTGTGTACTGCTAGGCATCTTTGGTTTCCTCTTTTTGTGTAATTTAAATGGTAAATTGTGCCTTTTTATTGTTTGAGTCACTTATCAAAAGTTGCTAAAAGCTGCCAAATAAATTTAAAAAATAGCTAAATTTGTTGCTAGGTGCTTTTGGAAGAAAAAGTTGCTAGGGTAGTCTGAAAAGTTGCTACATTTAGCAACAAAATTGCTAAGTTGGCAACACTGGCTCCGGGTAAGCAGAATTTTTAAGTAACGATATATGCTGCTAAATCAAAGTCACTCTTTATTTACTTATATATTTACTGTTTTATTAAAGTTTGACCAGCTAATAGTATAGATCTATCTGTAAATTAGCTATCAGATATTTGAAATACTATCAAATATGATTTTTTATAACTTACTTTGACTTAGATATCCTGCTAGAAATGTGTCTCTGCCTCCACTGCTAACAGAAAGACATGCAGCTTGAACATGTCAAACAGTGACAGCAGATACTTTATCCAAATTATTTTTGTTTCTATTATTATTTTTCAAATATATTAACAGTTGTCACGCCGCAGGCATATTAACTTAATTTTAGAAAATAATAAAAAGATAACTAAAATAGAGAAAATGGCAACCATTGTCAAACAATTTACTTTATACTGATATGGTTATTTTAAACTAATATCTTAATGTAAAAATATTTTATTTGTAAGTTACCCATTTACTAGCATTTTTCCACTAAACTAAGTTACTGACTTCCGCTGCCTTGTTTGGATTAGGCAGTCACTTCTAGTTTAGTGTATAAGCAACGTTATCGATTCTGAAATGTACTTATATATTGCCTTTCAGAGTGTAAAAGCGGTGGCAACTGTAGTTCTTTCAGCGACATTTGGACGAATAAACAGCTTAAAAATAATCCACAGCAAATTTAGCAGCGAACGTCCAACTGAAGCTTCAGCAGCGTGGCATTGTTGTTGTTTGAGAGGTGGTTGCTATGATACCGATGGACCCTAGAAAAGACCTTCCGTTTATAGGCGCCCAAATCGTGCCTGGATGAACAATAATATGTGATTTCATCGTCTAAAACATTATAAGTGTCGCATTAAATTCGCTTAAATGTGCTAATGTATAAATACATTATTTGGTAAATATTTATAATGTTTAAAGCGCTAGGATGATATAACATATGTATTTTTTTTCATCACGGCAGTGAACGCTAGTGCTATTGGATTACACCACCGAGTGTCTTGTTTTTCTAAACCCGTTTGTTTTTAAGACCGACGAGTGCTTGTTGAAAAAAATGTCTTGTTAGACTTAAATGTGACGTTGATTTTTGAATATAATGCACTTGTTTTTAACAGTAAACTTAAAACTTTAGCAGTAAAAACGTAACATTAATTTACTAAAATTAATATATTTATAAAAAGACAAACCACAACAGCGTTTAATGTATTAATACTTTATTATAATAGTTTAACACGGAAAACGAACAGTACTGTTTAAATGCAGTTAATAAAGCAAACAACTGCTTCACAGACCCAACAATTAAAGATTAGGATTAAGTTACATGAAGTCTGTTACATAAAAAGCTGATAGAGGCTGAATTATATGCAAACACTTGTGAAATAGATTTTCATCGTCACACGTTTGAATTAATGACAGTCGCTGATTCGAGACGCAACGAACACGGTTTGCTTTTGGCCTAAATCGAGTAACGTATATACATGCTCAAGCGATAGAATTAGGAGCTGTGTTAAAAAACTACAAATCCTAGACTGCGTTTTACAGCCGCGACTGAATTAGGTATGGGTCATGTAGTTGATGGCACTTCCCTGTGTCAGCAGTGTGCACTGCGCAGGGCTTTGTGTTCAACTACAGTACCCACACGCCACTGTAGAGCCGCTGTTATCCGGGGATATCTCACCGCTGCTGTTTCTCTCCTTAGTCTAGCGCTCTCTGCTTTTTAGCGGATTGGCACAACAGGGGTAGGATTACTAGAGGAATACAAAAACATAAGCAAAAATGGCAGAGCTTGGAGCGGGGAGCCTGCTAACAGGAGATCCTGCTTTTAATTATCACGAGCATGAGATAAACGAGCGTTTGAAGCGGCTGTACCCGGCCGTGAATGAGGAAGAGACCCCCTTACCCCGATCTTGGAGCCCCAAGGATAAGTACAGCTACATCGGGCTCTCACAGAATAATCTGCGGGTGCATTACAAAGGTATACAGATGTGACACACGCTGAACTGTCAACCCGTAGGCCTTGACAATCCCGGCTGGTTCGCTGCACTCGAATATATGCAATCTCCCCGATCTAGTTTGAGCTGCTTTTTTCCGTCCCCTTTGCTTTGTTACATAGAAGGAAAGAGGAATGTCCAAATGGGTTGACATTTAGCAAACCATCATGACAGAATTCGGCTAGCGAGAGTAGCTTGGGGCATAAGCACGGCTGGAGTGTCTAGCTTTTGGACACCTCTACCTTTTACCTATTACCATGTAATAAACATCAAGTGTTATTGATTTGCCGAGCTTGTTTTGGAACTCCCTTTCGGTGAATTAGTCGAGGTTGGTGCTAGCTAGCCACGGCAGGGCAATAAGGGCAGCTAAGCAGCTACACCATTGCAATGAACTGCAAATGCTTGTTAATTTCCTCCGCATTGCATACGTGTGTTTGTGTATCAGTTATCGGGTGATTTACATAAGGACGTGCGCCGCATCACAACGAAACAAATCACTGAAAATGGTTTTTGGTGCGCATTTGTGTTGACGAATGAATCGAATCCGAGCGAATCTTTCGAAGCGCTGAATTCATCGCCATAATAATGAATTCGCATTCCACAACACTAGCTGTTCAAACAGTTGTGGCGTTTCGAATGACCCTGTCGCCCTAGGGGGTCTGTGAATTTACCCAGTGCAGATATACTACTCTTTTTGTTTAACAACTGTGTACATGCTTCTAGAGAATGCATAATAGAGCAGTCTGTTTTACGAACTACCACTAAGCACAATATATAAGCTTTTAGTGGGTATGTTTTAAAAAGATTCTTTCAGGTTAACTGGTATCTGTTTTTAATCTTGCTAGCACTTATTTTTTGATCACTACTGAGTAACATCTGTTTAATTAGTCCCTAGAACTTATATATTATTTACAAGTACTTATTATTTTGCCACTAGTTACTGTCCCAGTAGTGTCAAATAACTTCCATTGTTCTTGGTAAAAAATTATACATTTTTGCCATTTTGAATTTTAAATCTGGTGGACATATCAAATATTTATTCCTGTCTAGTACTGTATGTATTGTAATTGTTTCTGGTATCTATTCCAGTTTACTAGTAAAAATTTGTTAAGTACTGTTACTTATTCATTAGTTAGTTGGAACAATATAGTTGCTAGTATACATTCCCGTTTTCAGAGTGCTAACTGATGCTAGTATGCATTTACTAAACAGAAGTGTGTGTTACAATTAAACCTTCTAGTATGATAATTAATTGAACTATAAAGTATAGCTTTCCTGACTAGCCATTAAAACTGACATTGTAAAAGCAATTTAAAGGGGTCATATGATGCGATTTCAATTTTTCCCTTCTCTTTGGAGTGTTACAAGCTCTTGGTGCATAAAGAAGATCTGTAAAGTTGCCTAAAAAAGACTAAAGTCTCAAAACCAAAGAGATATTCTTTAAAAAAGTTAAAAGTCAGCCACGCCTACCTAAAACGGCTCGTTCTAACACGCCCCCACATGTCTACGTCACGATGTGGGAAGATTTGCATAACATCGCCCAAATGTTCACGCAAAGAAAGAAGGCGTAACTTTTATTCTCGCTGTTGCCGCCACCGCCATGTTGTGGAGTCGCTGTGTGTTTCGTTGTGAAAGTGAAACTACTTTGTTTGGCCTTCCAAAAGAGGACACAACTAGAAATCAGTGGTTAAGTTGTATTTACAACACCATTCCAGAACAGTTCAACCCCAATATTCCGATGTGTGCTGCGCATTTTATGGAGGATGAGGACTGTTTCCTGAACCAGTAGCCTAATGCGTCTGTGCTCAAAGGCTGTTTCTATAAAGTGGGGCAGTTCCAACTTTGCAAGGACAGTCTGGCACTTCTGACTCACAGACTGTAAGTACAATTTTTATATTTAAAGAATTTGCGGTTTTGGAGCAGTGTAGAGTAGGCTTGTTGTTTGTCGTTTCTCCGATCATAAATGCAGATATGGTTTTATGTTTACGTGGTGCAATGCAACGCAATGCGTAAAAAAAGTATAAGTCCTTATAATCAGTAATTATGTCCCCATGGATGCAACAAATGCCTAGTTGTAATGGGTTTTATTGGTTTTGTCTAGTCTAGTGATGTCCGGATTGCGAACGAATCGTTCTATTTAACCGGATCTTCTTAGTGAACTGGTCGAACCAGTTTACCAAATCGAACTGAATTTTGAAACGGTTCGAGTCTCCAGTACGCACTAATCCACAAATCACTTACATTTTTCGGTTTATAAATGTGCCTGACACTCCCTCTGACGCGAAATAAAACAATATCCCGAGTTATTCAGTTACTCATAACAGTACATTGACTGAACTGCTGAAAGAGAACCGATGATGGGATGTGCACGAGCAGAGTAGCTGGACTGAGTCTCGTCCTGCTGGGAGACGGCATCACAGTATGTTAAGGGGCGTAACATTTAAGTCACACACTTGAGGTATTTGGCCAATAACAATGCACTGGATAGCTAGCCAATCAAAGCACACCTCGCTTTTCAAAATGATGAGCTTTGTAAAAATCGACGTGTTTCAGAAAGGCGGGGCATAGATGAGAAACAATAATGTACAGTATGTGGTGAATAATGTGTTTTTTGAACCTTAAACCGCATAAACACATTGCATTACACCAAATACACAAAATAATGTTATTTTTAGCAACGTCATATGTAGGGCTGGGTATTCACTCAAATGAAATACGCTGTGTTTCCTGCCAACTGGCAACCCAGGGTGCCGAATACAATTGGGTAAACTGGCAGTGGCCGGTTTCACAAACCAAAAACAGAGACCGACATTCCGGCCCGGAACGCACATTTTCAAAAGAGAATAACTTACTGTAGCATTGTTTTTCAGATAAACAAATATGTTAACTTAGCATGTTTCTTAAATATCTGCAAACATATTATGGTATTTTTATGCTTTAGTAGAGTCAAAAACTTACATACAGCACCTTTAAACTAGTGTTATTCCATGTCATAACAATGAGCTCTTTTGTTGTAGCATCTACAGTATCTCACAGAAGTGAGTACACCCCTCACATTTTTGTAAATATTTTATTATATCTTTTCATGTGACAACACTGAAGAAATGACACTCTGCTACAATGTAAAGTAGTGAGTGTACAGCTTGTATAATAGTGTAAATTTGCTGTCCCCTCAAAATGACTCGACACACAGCCGTTAATGTCTAAACCGCTGACCACAAAAAGTGAGTACACCCCTAAGTGAAAATGTCCAATTTGGGCCCAATTAGCCATTTTCTCTCCCCTGTGTCATGTGACTCATTAGTGTTGCAAGGTCTCAGGTGTGAATGGGGAGCAGGTGTGTTAAATTTGGTGTTATCGCTCTCACTCTCTCATACTGGTCACTGGAAGTTCAACATGGGGATCTGAAAAAAAGAATTGTTGCTCTACATAAAGATGGTGTAGGCTATAAGAAGATTACCAAGACCCTGAAACTGAGCTGCAGCACGGTGGCCAAGACCCTACAGCGGTTTAACAGGACAGGTTCCACACAGAACAGGCCTCGCCATGGCCGAACAAAGAAGTTGAGTGCACGGGCTCAGCATCATATCCAGAGGTTGTGCTTGGGAAATAGACGTATGAGTGCTGCAAGCATTGCTGCAGAGGTTGAAGGGGTAGAGGGTCAGCCTGTCAGTACTCAGACCATACACCGCACACTGCATCAAACTGGTCTGCATTGCTGTTGTCCCAGAAGGAAGCCTCTTCTAAAGAAAAGCACAAGAAAGCCCGCAAACAGTTTGCTGAAGACAAGCAGACTAAGACATGGATATTACTGGAACATGTCCTGTGGTTTGATGAGACAAAGATAATTATTATAATTATTTGGTTCAGATTGTGTCAAGCGTGTGTGGCGGCAACCAATTGAGGAGTATAAAGACAAGTGTGTCTTGCCTATAGTTAAGCATGGTGGTGGGAGTGTCATGGTGTGGGGTTGCATGAGTGCTGCCGGCACTGGGGAATTCAGTTCATTGAGGGAACCATGAATGCCAACATGTACTGTGACATACTGAAGCAGAGCATGATCCCCTCCCTTCGGAGACTGGGCCGTAGGGCAGTATTCCAACATGAAAACGACCCCAAATACACCTCCAAGATGACCACTGCCTTGCTAAAGAAGCTGAAGGTAAAGGTGATGGATTGGCCAAGCATGTCTCCAGAACTAAACCCTATTGAGCATCTGTGGGGCATCCTCAAATGGAAGGTGGAGGAGCGCAAGGTCTCTAACATCCACCAGCTCCGTGATGTCGTCATGGAGGAGTGGAAGAGGACTCCAGTGGCAACCTGTGAAGCTCTGGTGAACTCCATGCCCAAGAGGGTTAAGGCAGTGCTGGAAAATAATGGTGGCCACACAAAATATTGACACTTTGGGCCCAATTTGGACATTTTCACTTAGGGGTGTACTCACTTATGTGGCCAGTGGTTTAGACATTAATGGCTGTGTGTTGAGTTATTTTGAGGGGACAGCAAATTTACACTGTTATACAAGCTGTACACTCACTACTTTACATTGTAGCA
Organism: Sinocyclocheilus anophthalmus; assembly: GCA_018155175.1. Taxonomy (NCBI): domain Eukaryota; kingdom Metazoa; phylum Chordata; class Actinopteri; order Cypriniformes; family Cyprinidae; genus Sinocyclocheilus; species Sinocyclocheilus anophthalmus. The sequence continues at coordinate 329,931 of JADLZN010005933.1, forward strand.
AAGTGTCATTTCTTCAGTGTTGTCACATGAAAAGATATAATAAAATATTTACAAAAATGTGAGGTGTACTCACTTCTGTGAGATACTGTATGTGAATTATTAGGTTTGTAAAAAGGCTTTGTGTTGTCTGACAGATTACAGAAATGTTACTGACATGTACCCTGGTTATTTTTAGTTTAGGCACAAATGCTGTTATAAAGCACCTAATTCTGATTTGATGGTGTGTGTGTCTGTGGGCCTGTTGTGCAATACTTTAGGATGGTTACCATTTTAGGGACACTGGTGTGTTCATTTTATTACATGTTCCAGTTGACAGCTGTTTGTGTCAATGCTCAGGCCCAGTGGGAAGTTTATCCTTATAGTTTATTTCATTCCCTTTGAAACATCAATGAACAACACTGCATTATTTTGGTAATGTACACTGCTTTGTGTCTGTGGAAAATTGTACCTCATTGGCAACTATCTCCTTTCAGGCTATGGGTATGTTTACCACTTCATAAGGTGGCTGATGTTAGCCAAGTATTTGATTTTTAAGAGTCAGATGATATTGATATACTGATATTCATTTTTTCCTTGTTGTTAAGGATCTATGTTTCTTTTTGTTCTGTCATCCTGACCGTTTTGGTCAGTTTATCCTCGAAGCAGGATTGCAGTTATTAGATTACAGATTACTGTAATCTGTTTTTAAATAGAGCCATTATACATCTTGTAGCAACATATTTAAAGCAGCTCCACTTAATAAATGATTTAACCTGCAGTCTATTAACCTTCAGTGCTATTTGGCCAGTGTACCAGATTCTATTTCTGTAGACTGAATTTTAGGAAACCCCATGTTGCTGTCAAGTAAAGACAATAGATATATGCTGTCAAATAGTGTGATGAAAATCTGTGCAATGTTTATACCATGTTATATTATATTATCCCACATGGCTCTCCATCTTTATTTAGGAAGCACGTAAAAAATAGCCAAGCCTTTGCATGATGAAACAAGGGGAAAAGACTCATTCTCTAGCTTTGTTCCCAGTGTGGACCTAATTTTACTCATCGACGTCACACTGACTAGGACGTGAGCCCATTAATGGAGAGAGGAAATGTGACTTTTGCAGCACTACACCCATGCAGATATTGTTTTTACACCACCTCCTGTGAGAAGATTAATGCAAGATAAATAGATACAAATATAGCATAAGCTTAGATTTTTTTTCTGGGCAGTTTGGTGGGCTGCTGTCCATTTTCTGTGCAGGCTGTTGGACTCTGTGTTTCCTTTAAGCTCTGTAATGTTTGCCTTTAGAGGGCTTTTGCCTGTCTGAGGAGCCAGTCATGCATGTTCAGTCGGTGGGGTGACATCACCAGATTGTGTTCGTTTCCCTTTAGTGTCTCTGTGAAGCTGTGAAACCCTGTTTGCTAACACTAGCACAACACTCCCAATCTTCTCTCCCTGTGTCTTTGTTCTCTCATATTGTAGTTTTTTTTTTGCCTTCTTAGCTGATGTTATTATGGGTGCCAGCTGTAGCCTTGTACAGCTCCCACCGTTTGCCTTAGATGTTTTGACAGAGAAACCTTAACTATGAAAAGGAGTTTTACCAGATAGCAGTGCAATTTTCTGGTGCAAGTGAGAGAGTGTATGACTCATGAGAGTCATTCCACTGTTAATTTTTTTTCTCTTTCTTTTTATTTTATATTCTTTGGTGAATTTTACGAAGAAGTCTCTGTCATATTTACAAAATCAAAAAAAAATAAAATAGTATTTAGCATAAAGAAATGTTTATGTATCGTGATATTATTGTCTTTTTTTATTTTAATTTCAAATGATTTTTCTTCCCATCATATTTAATAATTGTAACTTAAGTAAAGGAAATTAGAATCAGCTTGATGCATTTTGACATTATTTTCATGACAATTAAAGTTGTGATAAAATGCAAGTAGCAACAGATGTTTTTTTCTGTATTTTAGGTAGATTTTCGAAAAACAAATAAAAGAAATGTAGGGCAGGGACTTGGTTGTTTCCAACGGTTGTTGATTGGATGGAGCCAGATCAGCTTAAAATGAGCGTGCAGTCAGTTGTAAGAAAGGGGCGGAGTTTAAGAGGACTAAATGATTGGAGAATCACTGGAAGTTTGAGTTATGATTAGAGCGGTGCCGGTTAGCGATACAACTGCTCCACCGTGGTATTAGACGCCACTGTGGTGGTATGACAAAACACATTTTTGTGCATTTGAATGTTTTTTTTTTTTTGTACATTTTAGATTATGATTACATTTTAGATTAGAGCAGCGCTGTAAAATGCAGCAGACCTATGATTATGCACTGCAGAGGAGGACTTTGTATGAAAGCCGTTTCTGCATTAAACATGCTTGGCATAGAAATAGAGGGAGGGACGGACAGACAAGCAACTAAAGAAGGAGAGAATCACCCAGGGTCCTCTTGCTGTTCTGTCCTAGAATGGTGTGGTCATGGCATGATGTATAAATAGACTGAGTGTGTAAGCAGGGGGCGGTGCACACGTATGTGCATTTGTAGTGTGTGATGAGAGAGAGAGTTGGGGATTTGCACATGCAGGGTCGTCTGCCTTTACTCTGGTTGTATGAGCCATGGTTATAAATAGATTTTGTGTGTGTTCTTGATTATGAATGCTTGTCTGGGTTTGGCAGACAAACCTATTGTGATTTCCTAGCAGAACTTGGAAAGCTAAAAATAAAAGTGCTTAATATTATTACAGTAATCAGAGATGATGATGACGGTGAATATATGTATGCTCATTTTTGTATTCAAAACCCATACAGTAGCAATGTGACCCGGTGTCCTGCAATTAAACTTCAGGTGAGGGTTATGTTACAGGTCTGGGGCACACAAACACAAAGATATGCTGAAATGTCCATATACGTGCGCACAGACGAGTTAAACATGAGACTCTGGAAGTGCAGTGAAGAATCTAATACTGTGTGTCCATTAATGCTGGCAGGTGTTACAACCTGCAGTAAACTGGATTAGGAGATTGGAGCACATTGCTATGGTACATGGAGGCTTAGACGACAATGACACTCGCCAACTTCCGTTCTCACAATTGAATTGAGAAGAATTGAAGTTATAGCATATATTAAAGGTTAACTTTAAAGACAACATTAAATGGCATTCAAAACCTATTTTGTTTCCATAATGTGACTTGTTGAATGAAGCAGTATGATAATTGATTAATCCATCAGGTATCATGAAAGTGGGCTTACCAGATCAGAACGGACCTTTACATTTGAAGGGGGGAGGAGCTTAACAAATAAGAGGGCTTGATGATGTCAGCAGAGGACAAACGTCGTTTTAAACATTTTTTTTTCTTTGAATTAAACACTGATTATTCTTTACATTAAGACTAGAATAGTCTCTTAAAAAGTAAATGGTCATTTTGTTTTCATGTTGACTTTATAGAACTTCTGGGAATTTTTAAAGGTGCGGTGTATAATTTCTGCACCACTAACTGCACTAAATGGAAATGCAAAAATGATTGCTTCCAGACTGGTTTCCCAAACACTCCTCATTTACAAACAAACTGTCGACAGGGAGTGTGCTCACAAACAGGTAGTCCCACCACTAAGGATGCGCCGATCCGATATTCATATCGGGTATCGGTCAGAGAGGGCCGATCCAAATCCGAGATTTTTTATTATTTTTTTCCTGATTGTGCGAATTATTCTTTGTTAATTCTGAAGCCATACGATAGCTTAATGTGAACTACATATGAATATTTAAGTCCTTACATTAAGTTCACACAAACTATTTTCTCCGCTGTGGCTGTCAGTCATTCGTTCAGCCTTTAAAACCTGGTCGCATTCGGTTACGACAGTCAGTTCGGTAAAGCTCTCTCCAAGATCATTCTGTGTTCCCATTATTATACTTGATTTGTAAATACATGTCTATGATTTTGCAAAAAGGACTTTATCATCTTGCCAGAGTTTTATGTTGTTTTGTTACTTGCTACCGGGAGTCTGTGAGAACAAAACACAGGCGTAGAAAATACTATAAATAGTTTTTAACGTGCACAGTAACTTAAATTTAAAACTGTTAAAAGAAAGGCTCAAAAACTGTTGCACAGATATAATACACTAAGCATCAATTTCTCTTACCTTTGTGCTTAGCACTTTTTAACCCGAAGCGCTTACAATGTGCGCATCGGTGTGCCAGAATGATGCGCTTGAAGCAACCGGACGTCAGGCTGTGACTCCATGTTGCTCAAACGCATCATCTGACACATGGGGGGGAAACTTGGGGGCGGGCCCAAACCATTTGTAAGCGCTCGTGATCATAGACTGTAATAAAAACAGTTCTGTGGCTGCACTGTATTTGTTTTGTCTTCGTAGCATCATATGTGTTGCTTATAACAAAAATATGCTTACATTTAAAAGAAATGTATTTTTAAAGATCCCAACCCCAAAACTATATATCTTATCTAGATAATTCATTCCTGAAGGTTTTAATTAATGGATTTATATAATCAAATACGCAATGTGTAACATTTTAGCATTTTAGTGCAACACTTTTATTTGTTACCCACAAAATATAGTTTTTTCACTAAATGTTTGGATTTCTAAAATTATTGTGCACTGATTTTTCTAGAATAACTTTTGCTGCCGAATTATCCACTAACCTAGTTTATGATAAATATTTGTCATAGATTATAAATATACATAAGCCTATATTTTTTCATATTTATCGTTTATTTTATTTTTCTTTATAATGAAATAGTCTGTATCTAGTAGATTGTAAAAGAATGATTATCAGTTCCACACACAGAGATATATCAATTCTACATTTAAGAATTTATAGGAAAAAAAACTTCACTGGTATCGGATCGGTATCGGCCAATACTGAACCCTAGGTATCGGAATCGGTATCGGAGCATCCCTACCCACCACAAACCCCTGCCATTGATTGAGCTGAAAGTTGACATGTCGGACCACTCAAACAAACAGAGTGATGTTTTATTGCCACGCTGTTTGTACTCGTTGGGAATACAACCTCAGCGTAATTAAAGATGTCTCTGCACATCAAAAATGGTTAGGAGAGAGTATTTTATCATTTAAAACATTTTTAAAGGGATAGTTCACCCAAAAATGAAAATTGGGTCATTATTTACTCACCCTCATGTCATTCAAACCTGTATGACTTTCCCTCCTCAGCGGAACACAAAGGTAGACATTTTGAAGCATGCTGGTAACCAAACAGTTTTGGTAAACTTTTACTTCCATTGTAAGACTTTTCTCAAACTATGTTATTTTATGTTCGGCAGAAGAAAGAAATTCACACAGGTTTAAAACAATGTCAGGTCGAGTAAATAATGACAGAATTTCCATTTTAGGAGTGGGACTTAACTTTGTTTTTCTTTGCTGCTTTTGAAAGCAGTAGAACCTGTCTCATGTTGGTGATGGTCTGGAGAACTGTGAGAATGAGAGATAGAAGGAAGCCCAGTATAGTTGGTTTTGGGTTCACCTGACCCCTATTGCACATGTTTCTTGCAGGTTGTTTACATAAGCATTTAAAAACAGTTAGCTGGAGCCTGTTGTCGTCAACTTTCGTGACCTATCCTTAGCTGAAAACCCTGTATATGTGCCCTTAAAATCTCCTCTGAACCTTGTTGTTATATTGTATGTGGACAGTCATCTATACCAGAGGGTGTGTTTGGTCAGTGACTCATTTCCCTCAATGTTTCCGTCTTGCTTTAGGCCACGGAAAAAACCACAAAGATGCAGCATCTGTACGGGCCACCCATCCTATCCCTGCCGCTTGTGGCATCTACTACTTTGAGGTGAAGATCGTAAGCAAAGGAAGGGATGGGTAAGTCCAAACAGCTTCTGGTTGGTGGCATTTGTACATTTTACTGAGATTACATTTTACTTGGAAAGTTAATAAAAAAATTAAAAATTAATTACCAGTAAACTGTGAAGACAAGAGGTGATTGTTTTATTAATATGTTTTACATATAGTGGGGTTCAAAATCCTGAGAGAACATTGAAAATCTTAGGATTTTGAAATCTTTGAAAACAGATGTGCTTGCTTCCACTGAAGCACAAGATGATCTTTAAATAATTATTAAATATTAAGTTGTACACAAACTTGTGGAATTCATGTAGCTTGAGTGGAGTTGTCAATAAAGCAAAATGACAATCCAAATACTAAGACATTCTGAAATTAAAATAAAGGCATGCTCACAGTAAGGCAAGGCAAGGCAAGTTTATTTATATAGCACATTTACACAATGGTAATTCAAAGTGCTTTATATAAAATAAAATAAAAACAATAATCACAACAATAAAACAAGGAATTTAAAAACTTTGAAAAAAAAAAAATTGATTTAAGAGGTTTAAAATGAATTTAAAACGGTTAAGAATAGAAAATGATTATACATAAAATATAATGCAATCAGTTCGGACATTGCACAGTGCTCATTCAATAAATGCACAGCTAAACAGATGAGTTTTGAGTCTGCATTTAAATGTGACTAATGTTTTAGCACATCTGATCTCTTTGGAAGCTGATTCCAACTGCGGGTGGAATAATAACTAAAAGCACATTCCCCTTGTTTTGTGTGAACCCTCGGTATTTCTAACTGACTCGATCCTAATGATCTGAGTGGTCTGTTAGGTTTATATTCAGTGAGCATATCTGCTATATATTTAGGTCCTAGGCCATTGAGTGATTTATAAACGAGTAAAAGTACTTTAAAATCAATCCTAATATACTGTAACTGGAAGCCAGTGTAAGGACCAGAGGACTGGTGTAATATGCTCAGATTATCTGGTTCTAGTCAGAATCCTGGCAGCAGCGTACTGGATGAGCTGCAGATGTCTAATGGTCTTCTTGTGAAGGCCGGTGAGGAGACCATTACAATATTCCACCCTGCTGGTGATAAAGGCATGATCAAGTTTCTCCAAGTCTTGACTGGAAACAAAACCTCTAATTCTTGCAATGTTTTTGAGATGATAGTATGCTGATTTAGTTACAGCTTTGACATGACTACTGAAACTAAGGTCTGTCTCCAGAATCACACCAAGATTCCTGACTTGATTTTTAGTTGTCAAAACCCTAGAGTCAAGGTATGCATTCACCTTGAGAACTTCATCTTTGTTTCCAAATGCAATGACTTCGGTTTTTTCTTTGTTTAACTGAAGAAAGTTCTCGCACATCCAACTGTTAATTTCATCAATGCATGGCAGAGGGAGTCAATGGGGCTTGGAGCATTTGGAGATAAGGGCCTCAGGGGTTAAAAAAAAAAAAAAACAAAAAAATCTGGGTTCATCAGCTATTGTAGCTGTGATAGGCAATTGGTTCTTTCTCATTATTGGACGTTAGTGGGAGCAACAGTGGGTACGGAGAGTATTCAGACCCCTTAAATTTTTCACTCTTTGTTATATTGAAGCCATTTGCTAAAATAATTTAAGTTAAAAAAATTTCCTCATTAATGTACACACAACACCCCATATTGACAGAAAAACACGGAATTGTTGACATTTTTGCAGATTTATAAAAAAAAACTGAAATAGCACATTGTCAAAGTATTCAGACCCTTTGCTGTGACAATCATATAGTTAACTCAGGGTGCTGTCCATTTCTTCTGATCATCATTGAGATGGTTCTAAACCTTCATTTGAGTCCAGCTGTGTTTGATTATACTGATTGGACTTGATTAGGAAAGCCACCCACCTGTCTATATAAGACCTTGCAGCTCACAGTGCATGTCAGAGCAAATGAGACTCATGAGGTCAAAGGAACTGCCTGAAGAGATCAGAGACAGAATTGTGTCAAGGCACAGATCTGGCCAAGGTTACAAAAAAAAAAAATTCTGCTGCACTTAAGATTCCTAAGAGCACAGTGGCCTCCATAATCCTGAAATGGAAGACGTTTGGGAGGACCAGAACCCTTCCTAGAGCTGGCCGTCCAAACTGAGCTATTGGGGGAGAAGATTCTTGGTGAGAGAGGTAAAGAAGAACCAAAGATCACTGTGGCTGAGCTCCAAAGATGCAGTCGGGAGATGGGAGAAAGTTGAAGAAAGTCAACCATCCATGCAGCCCTCCACCAGTCGGGGCTTTATGACAAGAGTGGCCCGACGGAAGCCTCTCCTCAGGGCAAGGCTAAAAAAACACCTGAAGGACTCCAAGATGGTGAGAAAAGATTTATGGTGGTCTGATGAGGACAAAGATAGAACTTTTTGGCTTAAGCTAAGCGGTATGTGTGGAGGAAAACCAGGCATGCTCATCACTTGTCACAATACAGTCCCAACAGGTAAGCATGGTGGTGGCAGCATCATGCTGTGTTTTTTTTTTTCAGCTGCAGGGACAGGACGAATGGTTTCAATCGAGGGAAAGATGAATGCGGCCTAGTACAGGGATATCCTGGACGAAAACATTCTCCAGAGTGCTTAGGACCTCAGACTGGGCTGAAGGTTTGCCTTCCAACAAGACAATGACTCTAAGCACACAGCTAAAATAATGAAGTAGTGGCTTCACAACAACTCTGTGACTTTTTTCTTGAATGGCCCAGCCAGAGCCCTTACTTAAACCAAATTGAGCATCTCTGGAGAGACCTAAAAATGGCTGTCCACCATGTTTACCATCCAACCTGACAGACCTGGAGAGGATCTGCAAGGAGGAATGGCGGATCAATGAAGGATCCCCAAATCCAGGTGTGAAAAACTTGTTGCACCGTTCCCAAAAAGACTCATGGCTGTATTAGATCAAAAGGGTGCTTCTACTAAATACTGCGCAAAGGGTCTGAATACTTAGGACCATGTGATATTCAGTTTTTCTTTTTTAATAAATCTAAAAAAATGTCAACAATTCTGTGTTTTACTGTCAATATGGGGTGCTGTGTGTACATTAATAAGGAAAAAAAAATGAACTTAAATGATTTAACAAATGGCTGCAATATAACAAAGAGTTCGTGAAAAATTTAAGGGGGTATGAATACTTTCTGTACCCACTGTATACAGGCTAAACAAGAGCGGTGCAAGCATTGAGCCTTGAGCCAGTACAGAATGATAATGCTGTGAAGTTTACCAGCGTCATGCTTGAGTCACTACTGGTAAGTATTTGTCATGCCTTCAGTTTGAAGATATCATTGTCCAAAAATAAATGGAAAATTGTTCCACCCTTTCCTGTCACCACTTTGCAATGATTACTAAATGTATTCCTGCTGGATCACTAATGTTATTCTAGGCCATCTAACTGCAACTTACAGGTCGTGCCTAAATCTGTTGAAAGGTGTCGAGTCATCCTTTAGTCACTGTGGTCCCAGGCTGTGGAACTCTCTCCCAGACTCACTTAGCACTTTTAAAAAGTACCTTGTGCACAGGGACTTATACTCAGGTTAATCACCACTTTAATTGTTTCAATTGATTGAGCTTGATTGTTCTCTTATTTTATTGAGGTGCAGTCACATTTACTATTATTTTGTGATTTTTCACTGGTGAAAACCAGTAATTTACATAGGAATCGACACAACCGTGAATTTTGTGACACCAAAAGAATTCCCCCCCATTGCAGTGTTCACCAACATGTCAGTTGGTCACATATTCACCGATATGATCAACACCACAAAGTCAGGGTCTCATGGTTTGGAAGTGACTTCTGTGTGAGCTGTGCTTTATACATCGCTACACTATTGACAACAGGCCATGGATCTTTTTATTTATTCTCTAACGTTTGCAGAAATCAGGAGCGTCGCGTATGGTTTAAAGGAACACTCCACTATTTTTAAAAATAGGCAAATTTTCCAGCTCCCCTAGAGATAAACAGTTGAGTTTTACCATTTTCGAAACCATTCAGCCGATCTCCAGGTCTGGCGGCGGGGGTGCAGCACTTTAGCTGTAGCTTAGCATAGATCAGTGAATCTGATTAGACCGTTAGCATCTCGCTCAAAAATTACCAAAGAGTTTCTATAATTTTTTTTTTTTCCTATTTAAAACTTGACTCTTCCGTAGTTACATCGTGTACTAAGACCAAAGGAAAATGAAAAGTTGCGATTTCCTAGGCCGATATGGATAGGAACTATACTCTCATTCCGGCGTAAAAAAATCAAGGAACTTTGCTGCCGTACCATGGGCAGCAGGCGCAATGATATTATGCAGTGCCTGCAATGTCCCACGCATGCTCCGGTGCAAGCAGGTGGTCACGTTGGCGGAAGTTAGCCTATTATCAGGCATCGCGTAATATCATTGCGCCTGCTGCACCCAAAGTTCCTTGATTATTACGCCGGATTGAGAGTATAGTTCCTAGCCATATCGGTCTAGAAAATTGCAACTTTTCATTTTCCGTCGGTCTTAGTACATGATGTAACTACAGCAGTGTTAATTTTGACAGCAAATTTTGATTCAGTTTTAGTCATAGTCTTTTGACTAAAATGCCATTTAGTTTTAGTCATATTTTATTCATCTGAATTGTTTTTTAGTTTTAGTCTAGTTTTAGTCGACTAAATATCATAAGATTTTAGTCGGCTAAAATCTAATGGGTTTAGTTACAGTGTGATGCATTTATTAAGCATTTCTCCAAAATTTCCAAACTCATTATATAATTTTGATATTAAGGTTTTATCATGATAGACACCAATTTAACTGCTGTGACACACAGCATGCCTTTATGTTAAAATTAAATAAAACCACTTCTCATAAAGAACAAGAACATGGTTTTCTTATTAATGAAATACCAATGGTTATATAGTAGAGTTCAACCCCTATATCGATTTCGCGATATTTTTCCCGATATTTAAGCATTTTACAATAATCGGGTATCGGTTTTGTAATATCGGATTCACCGATAAACGCTGCCATCTTGTGGATGTTTTGAGAATTGTGAGCAGGATCAACATTGCAGCGCGTCTGAGGTGAAACAAGGCAACAACAACGGCGTGCACAGGTACTTGATTTACAGTAGTTAGTAAACTTTATTATTTAACATAACAGCCATTAATGCACAAATTAGATGTATTACATAAATGCCTGATATGCAGTTTATGCAGCTTGGCTCGAAGAAATAGAGACAAACTCACGGAGTCACATAAGATAATCCGTCAAGTCCTGTCCCAATAAAGACGTAACTTTGCGTGAATTAAATAATATGCAGCCATGAATGGGCGCATGTTGGAAATAAAAGTGCTGAATTTAATTCGCTCTCTGTTGTTCTCTGCTGACTATATGCTCATCGTCTCATGAAGGCGGAGTTACATAGACTAAGATAATCCGTCAAGTCCTCTCCCAATAAAGACGTAACTTTGCATTAATTAAATAATACAGCCATGAATGAGTGCATGTTGGAAATAAAAACGCTAAATTTAATTCTCTCTCTGTTGTATATTTGCTCATCATTAGTCTCGTGAAGCCGCTTTCATATTGCTGTTCACTCACCGGGTTGATGCTCAGGAAATGCTCCAGCACGGCCACAGCATGTAACTTTTAACAAGATCCACTTGTTTAAAACACCCTAAATTGTATTAACATTTACTATATAACCATTATTTCGCTAATAAACATCTAAATAGATACAACTCTATGGAAATTAATTATTATCTCCACATGTGATCGCAGTTTGAGTATAGTTCTGTGTAAATGCATAGATAAACTGCGCTGTCAGCAGGCATTTCATAATCTAGAAGGACAAAAACATTATTAATAATTCTGATATAACATTCCAGTTGAGAAATGCAATAAAATACGATGTTTTGTTTGTTATATTTCAATATTCCAGAGAATATTATTCAGTGAATTAACATTATCCAGTGAATTATTCTTCACTCTTTAGCCTATTAAACAGCTTATAAACCTACTAAAACTGTAGTTTAAAATGAAGTTGATATGAGTCCTTTCCTTGATTTATTTTCTCCATTTGAAAACATTATTAGTGGTTGCTGCTGCTGCTTCTAAAATGTTTTTTTATTGTTGTAATATGAAGATTAAATTTAACATGAAAGACTGCTAATTTTCAACACTTTTTTAAGATGACTGAAAGGAGGAAAAACCAAAGTGAAGTATGTACTTACTTCACTCAGTCATTTATTTATTTATAACAGTAAATAAATATCGGTTTTGCATATCGGTTATTGGGCACATAAACACACAAATAATTGGTATCGTTATAAAATGTCAATATCAGTCGATCACTATTATATAGGCTAATTATGCATTCTTTAAAGCAACCTGTTTACCATATTCTTCATTCCTTCAAGCAGACATATTTATTTCTATAAACAAATTTAGATTAATCTTTAGGGCTACTAAAGTTTTCAGTCAAGAGCAGTGCGTGATTTCTGTCTTTCTTTTGTTGCTTGACTAACATCAATGACAGTAGCAACTAAATTAGGCTGCTGTCCCTTTAAAACCGAATGCACAGCGGCAATGGATGCAATGTACTGATACACGTTCTCCCTATTGTTTACGTTCACTTAAGACTTAATCAACTGTGTTTACGTGAATACTCGTCAAAACGGACAAGTCGACATCATTTTGTGTGTAATTCTCCACTCATGCGACACGAAAGAGTACTCTTGCGCTGTGAGACGAGCTTCCTGTGTGTGTATGCTTCAGTGTCTGCGCAGAAAGACGGTGTTCGGCGAATTTTTTCCAAGTTTCCCTGTTTCCCCCTCACAGCGCTTGCGCAACTTCGCAGTGTTGCCAAGTCCGCGGTTTTCCAGCGGTAGTTTTTAGTAGCAATTGGGCGTTTCTTTTTTATATATCCTGGCAACCCTGAAACTTCAGTACTAAAATCATGACTTCATGATTTCGCCCCGGCTAAGCAAGTCAGCTTATGGTGGTTTTGCTGTCTTTCTGCAAGCAAAATTTCACCATGTTATTTAGATCATTTGTAATTAAATAGGTATTCATGTACATGACGTCCTGTTCAATCACAACATAGAGTCAGATTTCCTGCTAATTCTAACTTTTTCCTGTTTTATGAAGTGAAACACCATATGTTACAATTAGACAGTTAAAGTCCTTCGTCAGGGGCATTCTTTTGTTCAAACGCCCATTTCCATTTCATTGTTGGTGTGTGTGTGTGTGTGTGTTTCTGTTAAACAACTGGAGCCTTGTCGAAATAATAACAAATAAACTATATTGCACAATGACTAGTCTCTCTTTTATTATTTTAGGTAACTCAGAGTGATGCTCCTGATGTGTTTTTTAAATGTCATAATTACGCCAAACCACTTTTATCTGCAGAACACTTTACACTGAAAACACAGGGGAACAGATTTTTCCAGAGGCCTGAGAAAAGTGGCTCCCTCCCAGTATATTACCTTCTGAGGATTTCTAGATTCAAGATTTTTATTTGTCGCATACATGGTTATATAGAGAATATATGACCAGCAGTGAAATGTAAGTCAGGTCCGCTCCATGGACAGTGCAATTATTAAAGAATACAAACACAAGAAAATTATATATAAATATAGGTATGGATTTTTTTTTTAAATGTGCAGGACAGTATACTGTAGAATTAATAAATATTAAGATGAGCAGGAATGTACAAGAAAAGAATGTGCAAACAGGTTATATACAGGATTTATAACACAATACAGTGATACTGGTTATGTTTTTCAATGTCATAATTACATCAAACCACTTTCATCTGCAGAACAGTGTTTTACATTGAATACACAGGGAACAGATTTACCTGGATGCAGCAAATTTTTTTTGTCTAGATATTAATTTGTAATTTAAGTAGGCAACATGAATTAAAGGATTAAAAAAAAAATTACAATTATTATTATTTTAAAATTCATTTAATAAAAGCTTGTTTAAAAGGATTTGGTTTTTTATATTACTGTGACTTAATTAATAAACGTGACAATAAATGTTGCTTATATACTCTATTATAGAAGATTTAAACGATCTCTGTACTTTTTTTGGACTACACAACGACCCAAGTGATTTAGACATAACACCTGCTTGGTTTGGGCTCTTTTTATTTTATTTTTAAAATTAAACCTAGTATTATCTTATGTTTGATCCTTGCTAAATTGGCAGTTGTTACAGATTATTACAATCTAATTTTGAGACAGTTATGGTTAATTAACATATTGTATGATCTTTCAGATTACCTGTGATAGGTGGTACCACCAGTCATGTGTTGGCAACCCACCACTCAATAAAGAATATTATTGCCCAGCGTGTACTGAATCAGAATATTATGAAAATTTTGTAAATAGTTTTCGCTTGGTTTTCAAAATTGCACTTGTATTGATTTTTGTGTTTCTAAGATTGTATATTTTAGTTTGTATGGTTTCAAAATTGCTTTTCTGTTGTACTGTATTGTACTATTGTATTTTTAAAAAGTGATTAATTAATTTTTTTATTGTGATTTCCCATTGTTTAAACTTGTACACTCACTGTTAACATTAAAAAGACCAGAACATCTTGAAATTGTGTAGTTTTGTAAAAAAAAAAAAAAAGTGTATCTTTTAAGATATGTTCCCCCTGTGTGTTTAGTGTTTTAGTTTAAGGCACTATTCTGCAGATAAAAGTGGTTAGACGTAATTATGACATTTTAAAAACACATCAGGAGCATCACTCTGAGTTACCTAAAATAATAAAAGAGAGACTAGTCATTGTGCAATATAGTTTATTTGTTATTATTTCGACAAGGCTCGAGTTGTTTAACAGAAACACACACACACACTAACAACAATAACAATAAAATGGAAATGGGCGTCTTCTTATCACTGAAAAATAAGCAACTGGCCCCTAACAAAGGACTTTAACTGTCTAATTGTAACGTATGGTGTTACACTTCATAAAACAGGAAAAAGTTAGAATTAGCAGGAAATCTGACTCTATGTAGCGATTGAACAGGACGTCACGTACATGAATACCTATTTAATTACAAATGATCTAAATAACATGGTGAAATGTTGCTTGCAGAAAGACAGCAAAACCACCATAAGCTGACTTGCTTAGCCCGGGGCGAAATCATGAAGTCATGATTTTAGTACTGAAGTTATCAGGGTTGCCAGGATATAAAAAACCCCGCTCAATTGCTACTACAAACTACCGCTGGAAAACCGCAGACTTGGCAAAACACTGCGAAGTTGCGCAGGCACCTCTTGTGTTGGAGACGGGGAGCTGGGAAAACAGGGAAAGGAATTCGCCTGACACGGGACTAAATTAGTCTCTCTTGTGGCGTCGGATTTAGTATATGTAGGCTATTCTTTACTCCACATATTACATTTTTTTTTAACGTTTTATGCGACGTGCAGCAAGTGTATTTTAGCTTATGTCCTGCTGGTTGATGTACGCCTTTAACCTCCTAACTATGCAGCAGACTTCGTCGGACAATTGAATGACATTCTCCCAATCATCCCTCCTAACATTTTCATCTCGTTTTATCGTTGACGAAATGTCAATTTTTTCGTCATAGTTTTTGTCATTCAAAGAGAGTTTTAGTTCGTTATAGTCTCGTTG
Source organism: Sinocyclocheilus anophthalmus (assembly GCA_018155175.1). Classification (NCBI taxonomy): domain Eukaryota; kingdom Metazoa; phylum Chordata; class Actinopteri; order Cypriniformes; family Cyprinidae; genus Sinocyclocheilus; species Sinocyclocheilus anophthalmus. Next base: position 345,361 of record JADLZN010005933.1, read on the forward strand.
TCGTCAGTGAAAAAAATCTCGTTGACGAACATTATGATGAAAATTATTCGTCAACAAAATAACCATGTAACTACAGAAGAGTCAAGTTTTACATAGGAAAAATATCATTTTGAGCGAGATGCTGATGGTCTAATCAGATTCAATGATCTATGCTAAGCTGCAGCTAAAAGTGCTAGTGGTGGGCGGTATGACCAAAAATTAATATCACGGTATTTTTCAAAACTATACCGGTTTCACGGTATATGACGGCGGTGGATATTTGTGGTGGTCAGTGGATATTGTGGATGAGTTCTTCTGAGTCATCACGTTCTATTAGTTCTACAGCTTCAGTTTCTGAACTCACGCTGAGTAAACACATACAGCTGTGTCCCTCGCAAAACAGTAGAAAAGAGACCCCGCCCCGACGCGTTCGGAACATTATTAACACGACACCACCGGTATTGTGTATTTAAAAATCATATCATAAGAAAAATAAACCACGGTATCGGGATTGCACACGGTATATACAGCCACGCACTACTACCGCCAGACCCGGAGTTCGGCTGAATGGATTCGAAAACGGTAAAACTCAACTGTTTAACTCTAGGGGAATTGCAAAATGACATATTTCAAAAATAGTGGAGTGTTCCTTTAAATGCGTCTCAGTTGTTTATCAAAGTCCTTATTTGTGAAGCTAACATTTGTCCTTTCATTGGTGTTTGCAGGTTCCAGGGAATTGGACTGTCTGACCAGGGGGTCAACCATGAAAGACGCCTGGGTGGAGAAGTGTGTGGGGTGTGTGTGTGTGGGTGTGTGTGTGTGTGTGTGTGTTGTTGTCATGTACACTAAAGGGCATGAGCTGTTCATACGGGGTCATGGTGAATGTGGCCTGTGACTAATGATCGGGTGCGGTTACATTCGTTAGCCAAAACAAAGGCCACCTTAAAAAGTAACTTTATTGGTACATATTAAGGTGTTTACGTAAAACAAATGGTGGTCATAACCCCTTTTGATTCTGGAAGAATAGTAGAGAAAAGAAAAATGTAGGGTGGGACTTGATTTTATCCATCTGGAATTGATTGGATTGTGAAAAGTGGGCGTTACATACCAGAATGGAGCCAGGCGATTGGAGAGAGCTAAAAAGGAAAGTTGTTTAGGAAGAAGAGCTTTGAAGATTAAAAGAGAAGTTATTACATTTTGATTAAAGAATACGGAGACGTTTTTTCTTTGCAGTAGTGTGCACTGATGAATCCTTTCATGAAAAGGCCAATGCTGACTTTACAGTTCACTTTTGGCTATAGTCTTGTAGCGTAAGACCATTTGTCTCCTACTTTTTCTGTGTTTCACTTTTTAATATCTTTTTTATCGCAGGAAAGACTGTAATTCAGGCCAAGAACGGGCCTCAACATGTCCTGAAAAACATTAGCTGTGGGAATGACCTTGCAAATGCAGAGACATCTCAAGGTTTTTTTTTCTGTGCACCTTAATCTCAGGAAATAACTTTGTGATGTGTTTTTTTTCTCATGAGTCCTCAAAGGAAAGGAGAGGAAGGAGAGTAGAGCAGACCTAGATCTCATTATTGGTTTTCCTCAATGGATTTTACCTGGTGTCCAGAATGTTCTGAGATCACAAAGCCTTGTCATAATTATTCATACAAAAAGCTAAAATTAATCAGAAAAAATCGTTTCATTCTCAAAGAGAATCCATTTACACGCCAGAGGACGTCAAGCTGCTACTGAACCAGTTCATTTAAATGACTAACTGGAATGAAAAATGACACAATAACCAAACATAATCCAGTTTGATTGCAAAAACCAAATGAAATGTGCTTGAATTATCATAAAGAATATGTGACTGAATATTTCGACTGTAGTATGTGGAGCACACTCGTATACACAATATTTGGAATTTGAAAAATATGTTGGCTGCTTTATTCTATCAGTTTGTACACATGTATGATTTGACAACGTAAAGTTAATCTGACTAAATTTAAATGTAATCTAATAGTAAAACAGATTAAATTTAAATCAAAATGTGTTGCTAAATTAAACACCGAATTGAACAGGTGGTGTAAATAAGTTTAGCTTTAGTTAGGTTGACACATTCATTAAGATTTAATATGCAAGTAGACACTAATGAAATTAGTAACCTGTTTTGAAAAATATTAAAATGGATTCAGCGTGTGAATCACATCTTGCTGTAGAAACATCCCATTACATATTAGCATCTATACTTATTCTATAAAGCTCAATTATTTTCTGCAGTCATTACTTCAGTCTTCTGTGTCACATGATCATTCAGAAGTCATTCTAATTTGCTGATTTTGGTACTCAAGAAATATTTGTTATAATTATCAATGTTGAAAACAGCTGTTGCTGATTAAAAATAATTGTGGAAACCGTTGATGCTTTTTTTTTTTTTTTTTTTTAGAAATTGAAAGAACAGCAATTTATTTGAAATAGAAATTGACCCCAAACTTTTAAACGGTAGCATTTATTAGACAAGAGCATAAGAGAAAGGTCTATAATATATAATATCAAAATTATATTTTATAATAATAGAGAGAGGAGTTTTGGGCACAGTTGAGTTTATGTCACCCTCCTGTGACCCCTTTGACCAATCAAGTGACTTTGTCGTTTGCTTGTTAGCTTCTATACTGTGCCTGAGGCCACTAAAACGCTTCAAAGCAATCTAGCCTATTCGGCATGTGCGTGCTGACGACAACTTATGTGTTTATTGACCCCTGTGCTCTGTATAAACCACTCTTTGTCTCAGAGCGTTTTGGAATATAGTGGAATTGTAGACAAAACGCATGTCGGGTGGCCAGTGTATTTTCTGGTGTGTTTAGTGCTTACAGCCAACAGCATGATATTTTTTCTCTGGTTGTAGGTACTTCCTTGACTAGAGCTGGGATGCTGTAATGTATGTTCAGTTCAGGTTACTGGATTGCTGCTAGAGTTTATGCTAGAAAATTCGTGTTTCCATGAGGTCTGATGTTTTGCATTTTACATTTTGGGTATTTTGTAATTGTGTGTTATAGAACATAGCTGGTTCATTGGAAAGCAGATGATAACGGCAATATTTTTTTCCAGCTACAAATGTTGAAAAGTGTAGTAATTTAATATAATAAAAAAATATGGGTAATAAAATATAATAAATAGTTAATGGATACAATTTAATAATATAAAGTATGATAATAATAAAATATATAATTTAATGTAAGAAAATATATATATATATTTATATTATGTATAGGCTGCTATATAAAATGTGATAATGTGTAGTAATGTATATGAAAACATTCTATAAAATATATGTATATGTTATAAAATGTTTTATATACAGTGGGTACGGAAAGTATACAGACCCCCTTAAAATTTTCACTCTTTGTTATATTGCCGCCATTTGCTAAAATCATTTAAGTAAAATTTTTTCCCTCATTAATGTACACACAGCACCCAATATTGACAGAAAACACAGAATTGTTGACATTTTTGCCAGATTTATTAAAAAAGAAAAACTGAACTATCACATGGTCCTAAGTATTCAGACAATTTGCTGTGACACTCATATATTTAACTCAGGTGCTGTCCATTTATTCTGATAATCCTTGAGATGGGTTGTAACATTCATTTGAGGTCCAGCTGTGTTGATATACTGATTGGGACTGATTAGGAAAGCCACACACCTGTCTATATAAGATTTTACAGCTCACAGTGCATGTCAGAGCAATGAGAATCATGAGGTCAAAGGAACTGTCTGAAGAGATCAGAGACAGAATTGTGGAAAGGCACAGGTCTGGGCAAGGGTACAACAAAAATTTCTGCTGCACTTAAGGTTCCTAATAGCACAGTGGCATCCATAATCCTTAAATGGAAGACGTTAGGAAAGACCAGAACCCTTCCTAGAGCTGGCCAAACTGAGCTATCGGAGGAGAAGAACCTTGGTGAGAGAGGTAAAGAAGAACCAAAGATCACTGTGGCTGAGCTCCAAGAGATGCAGTCGGGAGATGGGAGAAAGTTGTAGAAAGTAAACCATCACTGCAGCCCTCCACCAGTAGGGGCTTTATGGCAGAGTGGCCCTACAGAAGCCTCTCCTCAGTGCAAGACACAAATGGAGTTTGCTAAAAAAAACACCTGAAGGACTCCAAGATGGTTGAGAAATAAGATTCTCTGGTCTGATGAGACCAGATATGGGACTTTGGCCTAATTTCTAGCGGTATGTGGGGCGGGGGAATGAAAACAGGCACTGCTCATCACCTGTCCAATACAGTCCAAAAAGTGAAGCATGGTGGTGGCAGCATAATGCTGTGGGGGTGTTTTTCAGCTGCAGGGACCAGGACGAATGGTTGCAATCCGACCGGGAAAGATGATGCCGGCACCGTCCAGGGTCTTTCTAGCCGAAAACCCTTCTCCAGGAGGCTCAGGAACTAGAATGGGCCCGAAGGTTACCTTCCAAACAGGGACAATGACCCTAAGCACCACAGCCCTTAAAATAAACAAAGGAGTGGCCTTCACAACAATCGTGGTGACTGTTATTGAGGCCAAGCCCAGAGCCCGACTTAAATCCCCAATCATTCGCATCTCGGGCACTCTCCCCGACGACAGAAAAATGGCTGTTCACCAACGTTTACTATCCAACCTGACAGAATTGGAGAGGATCTGCAAGGCGGAATGGCAGAGGATCCCCAAATCCAAATGTGAAAAACTTGTTGCATCTTTCCCAAAAAAAAACTCATGGCTGTATTAGATCAAAATGGTGCTTCTACTAAATACTGAGCAAAGGTCTGAATACTTAGGACCATGTGAAATATCAGTTTTTCTTTTTTAATAAATCTGCAAAAATGTAAACAATTCTGTGTTTTTCTGTCAATAGGGTGTGCTGTGTGTACATTAATGAGGAAAAAAATTACCAAATGATTTTAGCAAATGGCTGCAAAAAAACAAAGAGTGAAAAATTTAAGGGAGACTGAATACTTTCCGTACCCACTGTGGGTATATATATCTACTATATATAACCATTTTTCAATGTTATTAATAATGATGTGGTGTGGGTGGGTAATATTATATTCTTATTATCTTATCTATTTTATGTAGCCTTATAATGTCTTTAATTAAGGTGGCCATTTATCTGGTCTTTTTTTTTCACTTAAGTCACTGAAGACTGTAGTTTCTTATGAGATGTATGGCAATGGGCACATTGATGTTGGCTGTGTGGGTATGTGTGCAAGTTGAATGCTGTAATGGTTTTACGAGTAAAGATGACCTCATGTCTCTGTCTCCCATACTGGAGTTCTAGCCCTTTCATTAGCATGAAGGGGAACACTTGAGCCTTGATTAGCCCGAGTAATATCCACTGAAAGCCTGCTCGCAGATTCATCTAATACAACACATACAACCGCCACCTACAGCTCTGCCGTACTTTGGGTTTTTTTTTTCATTCGTTTTGCATCTGTTCAGTCTGTCATTCACAGAATGCACTTGTTTACTCTGTTTCACATAGTGACTATAAATATAATTGCTTACGCAATACCATTTTTATAATGTACTAATCATAATTGTCTGCCAACATTCATGTTTTGAGTCAGATCGGCCCGGTCAGTGATGTAGACGGACTCCTCCTCTTGGTGGTTTGAGGCAGTGCAAGGTTTAATGAATTGTTCAAATGGTCTTGTAAAATTTACACACAGGCTTGTCCAGCTGCCCACCGAACGAGCCTCAGGGTGGATGTATGTTGCCTTTTAAAGGACATTTTTTTCATGTTGTTACAAAAAACTCTAACTGCGCCTGTCATAAATGCAGTGCTTGTTTCAGAACAGCTGGAAAGCCAACTTCTGCCCACCAGAGCCATTGTCGGTGGTTACAGTCAGGACCTAAGTGTGTTTTTGCTGTGGTCCACCCTTATTATTTTATCCCAGAGTTTTGCTGCCTACCCAGCAAGGGTCCAGCACATATTCTTTTCTGCACAATAATGGGAATGGAGCTCATAATTTATGAAAGAAGCACTATTTTATGATGCTGTAGACCAGATGGCATATCAAACGCTGCAGGCTTAAGATCAGCTCCGACTCAGCTCTGTGATCAGAGCAGAGGCAGAAACAAGAATCCTTATTAGCAGGCGAAATCTGTGCCCTCCTAGATCTCTACATAAGTGCAACACCATTGTTGACATCCCATGCATATTTGATTATTACATACTTCGGCTAATTTGCTTATGCTTTCAGCTTCCAATAAAAGTGTTGTACTCTCATCGCCGTCTTACATATTTTAGCATGTTTATATTCACAGAATTCAGAATACAGAATTCCACAGATTTGCCCCAAACATCAGTGCAGGAAATGCAGTTTTTGAATCCAAGTGATAGCTACCCATTTTAATGATTGCATTTCTCTCTCTCACCTCAGGTTGGGACAAGCACTCCTATGGTTACCATGGTGATGATGGACACTCCTTTTGCTCCTCGGGGACTGGCCAACCGTATGGCCCAACCTTCACAACGGGCGACGTCATTGGCTGCTGCGTGAACCTCATCAATAACACATGCTTTTACACCAAGAATGGGCACAGTTTAGGTAATAATTTTATGAAAAATGACTTAAGAGTAAATCTTACTAATGCTGAAATCATTAGAAATCTATTTCGGTGCTCAACTTAAAGTTTTTGATATCTTTCTTATGTAATCTCAGAATCCACAATACTAAGCTGTTCTTTTCCCTCCAGGTGTGGCTTTCACAGATCTGCCAGTAAGAAAGCACACAGACCTTCTTAAACGATCATCTAAAAATAAAATGATTTTTATTAAGAAATATTACGTATAATATTAGATGAAAAGCTTAAAAAGGCGGTAATCATGATGCATTCATTTTACACAGAAAGTTTAAAAAAAGTTACACAGATATTGGGGCATAAAAGAAAGACTCTCCCGTAAGTTGCCAAGGACTAAGTCATCAAATTCCAAAGAGATATTCTTTATAAAATTTGAGTCAGCCACGCCTACCTAAAACGGTCGTTCTAACGCCCCCACATGTCTACGTCATGATGGGGGAAGATTTGCATAACGTCGCACAAATGTTCACGCAAAGAAAGAAGCGTAACTTTATTGTTGCTGTAGTACTTGTGCCGCCGCTGCAATGTGTAAAGGCGCTGATGCTGTGTTTCGTTGTGAAAGCGAAATTGCTTTGTTTGGCCTTCCAAAAGAGGAGATATCTGCTTCGTCATGCCTGGAGCTGATCCGTTGCTGGTCGTGAGGAAAGCCAACAAACTTTGCGATGTGGATCACCGGCTCGGCTTTCACCCTGTGACGCGAGGAGTCCAGCGGGATCGACATGGGTTGCCGGCAAGCCCTCCGGACGCTCCTTCATTGAATCCACAGGCCGCGCCGTTCTCAAGCCCGCCTGCTTCTGCTCACTCAAGCCGGCCTCCGCTCTCTCTAGCCGTCGGCCTCTGCTCACTCTAGGCCACCGGCCGCCGCTAACTCTAGCCCGCCGTGTGTGGGACGCTGTTTCATACACCAAATACACAAAATAATGTCCTTTTTAGCAACATCATATGACCCCTTTAATAAATAAAACGCAAATTAGTTGATCTAGTACTACTGTTAAAAACAAACTGAACACATAAGTTAAAAAAAAAAAAAAAAAAAAAAAAAAAGCGCAAAAAATTAAACAAAACTAAAATAACTAATATGTATAATATATAACTCTAGTATATAAGTAATACTAAAATGACACCACTCTCAAATCAGTAAAGAAGATGGACCGTTTTATATGAAAATGTTTGTATCAAAAATACAAACTCAGGCTTTTGGAAATGTATGCCTATATTGACATGATACTTTTATTTTTCACGCCATCCAAGGCCTCTATCATGCCTGTATCTTTGTTCTAGCTTGTACTTTTCTGCCCAACTTTGAATCTTTGTATTGCAGCAGTTCTCATGTTACTTTCCCCCTAGGATGAATCGCTTGCATTGTAGCATTCGTTATTTGTAAGTCACTCTGCGTCTGTTAAATGAATACCTTTAATGGGAGATTGATGGTGTGGTGCTGTCTAATTTTGAGCACAGATTAGAATTTATGTTTCTGTATGGAGCTTCAGGTGAGGCCTTGCCAGTTAAGGTGTGACTGAAGCATCCCCTGTGCTGAGAATTACTGACGGTGTATGTGTAGACATTCTGAGCAGACTCTCAGCTCTCTCTTTTTGTCCCTGTCTCTCATTTCAGCCTAACCTGTACCCCACAGTAGGGCTACAGACTCCAGGGGAGATAGTAGATGCTAATTTTGGCCAGCAGCCTTTTGTGTTTGACATTGAGGACTACATGAGCGAATGGAGGGCCAAGATCCACAGCATGATTGCCCGTTTCCCCATCGGAGAAAGACTAGGAGACTGGCAGTCTGTTCTGCAGAAGTGAGCTGCCAGTCACCTAATAATAAATTCAGCAGTCTAAAAGATTATTAAAAACATCTAATTCATGTTACGCTGCAAATTCGTGATTCTTAATGTTTTTTCTCCCCATATTAACCTTTCTATGTTTATATCTGCAGTATGGTGTCCAGCTACCTAGTGCATCATGGGTATTGTGCCACAGCAATGGCTTTTTCCAGAGCCACAGAGACCATGATCCAAGAGGACCAAACCTCCATAAAAAACAGACAGAGTGAGTACGAAGTCAACTAGTTTAGCTAAAAATGAATGGAAATAAATAAATTGATAATTATATCTTGTGTGATTTGAATATGTGACAGAATTCATGTAGACATAACACTGGTAATGAGTTCAGATCTTCCCATGTCCTTTGTGGTTTGGGTATAGGAAAATATAACCATCACGAGGAACTTAATTTTTTACGGAATAAGCAAAACCATTGCTTTTTTGGATGATGAGTTATGAGTATTTTATCAATTTCTCAGTTAGAGTTATAGTAAAGCATCTTTGATTTAAGCAGTAATGAACACTCAAATGAATACAATACAATACAAATTGTATTTCTATAGCACATTTAAAACAACTGCCGTTGACCAAAGTGCTTTCCAGCAACATTACATTCAGTCACACAATCAAGATTCAACATTAAAATGTAAAACCTGGTCCCTCTAATCAATTCTAAAAGCTCTACCAAAAAGGTACGATTTCAGTCTAGACTTAAAAGCATCCACAGATGTGGAAGATTTCATGTGCATTGGAAGAGGTTTCCACAGTCGTGGGGCAGCCACTTAGAAAGCCCTATCACCCTTTGATTTTAATCTCGTTTTGGGAACATGAAGAATCATCTGATTCGAAGATCTCGTGTTTCTTGTATTTTGATAAGGGATCAAAAGGTCAACGATATATTTTGGGGCAATGCCATGCAACGCTTTAAAAACCATCAACAAAACCTTAAATTCAATTCTAAATTCTACAGGCAACCAGTGTAAAGAAACCAAAACTGGAGTAATTCTCTCTCTCTTCTTTGTGTGAGTCAAAAGTCTGGCAGCAGCATTTTGTACTAATTGAGGACAAGATAATTGACCCTGTGAAATACCTATATATACAGAATTACAGTAATCGATGCGTGATGACAAAGGCATGAATAATAGTCTCCAGGTCCTTAAAAGAGAGAAATGTTTTCAGTTTAGAAATAATTCTGAGTTGATAAAAGGCAGCCTTCACAACACTAGTAACCTGTTTATCTAAAACTAAGGCTGAATCCATTATAACACCCAAATTCTTAACATGATCTGAAACAATTATCTTCATAGCGGCCAACCTACTTATAATTTCCTTAGAAGCAGAAGAAGGTCCAAAAACGACACACTCAGTCTTATTAGTATTAAGATGAAGAAAATTGCTTGCCAACCAGGCTCGTATCTGACCTAAACACTGATCAAGTCCATCAAAGGATATTACAGCATTCATATCTAAATATGACGCAAGCTGAGACAGAACAACCTTCTCTAAAATTTTCGATAAGAAAGGTAATTTCGATATAGGTCGGTAATTACTTAAAACAGTAAAGTCCAAATGTGGTTTCTTATGAAGTGGCTGCACTACTGTATGTTTAAAACAAGCAGGAACATTTCCATTAATTAAACTACTATTAAAAAGAGATTTGAAGAGTTTTACCTAAAAGATCAAACAATTTTAACAACAGCCGAGGAGGAAGAGGATCAGACAGATATGCAGCAGGTCTAGTGTGCCTTAATATATGCTCCAACTGAGGTAAAGAAATAGGTTCAAAACTACTAAATTAACTCTGATGATTTAACTCGGAATGAAAGGTTGTTGCTGGTATAATCTGTGACCGAAGATTATCAACTTTGTTTACAAAGAATTGCAAAAAATCCTCACACATCTTGTGAGTAGCCTCGAGACAATTAGTAGGTGCAGGAAAAATCACTTTATTAATCGTATTACATAGAATATTAGGCTTGTTTGAGTTCTTATTAATTATATTCGAGAAATATTTTGCTTTTGCAACCTTCACAATAGACTGAAAATATGTCAAAGCTTCTCTTAACATATCAAATGATACTTGCAGCCTATCCTTCTTCCATTTTAATGTTACCATAATTGGTTATCTGGCACTGGCTACAGCTGAGTGAATTTAATAAATCTTGTTGAATGCATTTCAGTGTAAGCCATGAGATGAATTAAATGTTATGTGTAATTTTGCTCGCAAAGAAAGGCAGAGTCTATAGGAGTATAATTTAATGCTGAAAGTTGGTATTATCATAAAAAATATATATAAAAATTGTCCTGGCTATTCCAAGCTCTATCATTGCAGTCGGCGGGTGTTGCAGTTGAACAGTCCACAAGTCGTCAAATGAATCTTGCGCATTCATTATAAAACGTGCCGCAGACGGCTCCGGGGGTTGAATAAGAGACTTGTTTTCCTTTGCTAAGTAAGGAAACTTTGCTTCCTTTGATCCTATAAACAAACTCGCGAGACTAGCATACCTCAGAGGCGCGCGCTGCGCATACGTGCTGCATCTCCGCGGAAACTGCTCAGTGTACAGTCGCGAAGTGAGAGAAAGTGTTTATTACGTTGGAAATATGGATATTTTTCTTTAAAAAACTCATGGAATCGCTACAGGAGGCCTTTATTCATCCCCCGGAGCCGTGCGAAGCACGTTTTATGAATGCGCAAGTTTTATTTGACGACTTGTGGACTATTCAACTGCAACACCCGCAGACTGTAATGATAGAGCCTGGAATAGCCAGGACAATTTTTAATATAAAAAATTACTGGATTCATCTGAAAGAAGAAAGTAATATACACCAAGGATGACTTGACTTAGTAAAGTAAAACACAAGCTCATTTTCATTTTTGAGTGAGCTAACCCTTTAACTGTCAGGGCTGCATATTTCACTATACATTATTATGCGAATCTGTCGCAGTGTGATTCAAGCTTTGCAAAGAGGCTGTTACAGAAGGAGTATTTAAAAGCTATATTGGCAGTAAACCCTTGGACAGCAAACCCATAGCTTTCATGTAAGTGCCATTTATCATTTAATCTGTGAGGAGGGCATTTACATAGAAGTCTTAAAAGCACAAGGGTAATAAAACACCTGTTTAAAAGGGTCAGAGATGAGGAAAATGATCATAAAACTAAATAATGAATGCTCAAAACACTTTACTAACATTGTAAGTGGACCTTAGAGAGAACTATCGAGTGATAAAAAATAACAAAACAAAAGCAAAACACACTAGTTGTTTCTTCTATGTGCTTACAGGAATACAGAAGCTGGTATTGGCAGGACGTGTTGGAGAAGCCATTGACGCAACACAGCAGTTGTACCCTGGACTCCTAGAACACAATCCCAATTTACTCTTCATGTTGAAGTGAGTATGTCTACCAGCCTCTGAGAACCATGTGTGGGCAATTTTGTTTGGAATGGATCAAGAGGAATTGCTTAAATCCCGAAACATGGTGAAAAATGTGTTCTCTACTCTGGGGATCAGTAGAGCTCAGTTGTATTCGAACATCCACAGCTTTCTGGAGTTTCATAGTGCATGCGTACCTCGAAAGCATGCAGTCTGAAGTTAGGGCAATCTTTAACTCTGTGTTATACAGAATGAAGGTTCTAAAGTGCCCTATGGTCATTCTGACGAATTGGCTCTATTTTTGTTACTTTTCTTTATAGCAAACACACACTGGGTGAAAAGGGGTCATGGTTGCTTTGGTCTGAGCTGCTCTGATACGATTAGTCATACTATTGCATAAGGTGGAAAATTAGCTGCCTTTGAACTAACTTTTCTTTTTTTTTTGTAATGCTTACAAGTCATACGTCAGCTACTCTGTTGAATTGTGGATGTTATTTATAATATGCAGGCCATACTTCCAAACATTTATCTCGCTGAGGGAGCAATTACTTTTTTAATTGCATGCAATTAGAAGATCCACCTACTAAAATTAGTGGTTTCAAACAATAGCTGAAGTTAAAGAAATGGAAAGGTTTGTATATCTACTTTCACTTAAAAAAACAAGTTATTGAGAGAAAATGGGGAAAATAGTTAGTTTTGGTTTCGGCTGGCAGACGGGAGTGTACAAAAGTCACAGTTGAAACATTGACGATGTTACAAAAAATTATATTTCAAATAAATGCTGTTCTTTTGAACTTTCTATTCATCAAAAAAAATCTTGAAAAGCAATGTCTACAGTGCACAAAAATATTAAGCAGCAACTGTTTTTAACATTGTTTATAAGACTTTGTAGATTCTGTCTTAGGTTTTAACGGGATAGTTCACCCAAAAATGAAAAAGCGGGGCATCACCCTCAAATTGTTCCAAAACTGAATGAATTTATTTCTTCTGCTGAACAAAAAAAGGTAATATTTTGAAAAATGTGTGTAACCAAACAATGGCTTTTTTTTTTTTTTCCATTTAGTCCTCATGTTTCCCTAGTAATTTTTTCCCCCCTATACTATAGATCAGGGATCCTCAAATCTGGCCCACGAGATCCACTTTCCTGCAGAGTTTAGCTCTAACACTAATCAAACACACCTGAGCATACTAATCAATGTCTTCAGGATCATTAGAAAAATCACAGGTTGGTGAGTTTGATCAGGGTTGGAGCTAGGGCTGGACGATATGGCCAAAATTGATATCACGATATATTTCTTCATTTCGGTCGATACGATATAATTCCGATATCGATATGAACACTATTTATCTGAAATAGAAATCTTTTGTAACATTATAAATGCTTTATCATCCCTTTTGATCAATTTTAAGCATCCTTGATGAATAAAAGTATTAATTTCTTTCCCAAAAATAATAAAAATTATACTGAATGGACTAGTGTATAATGTTACAAAAGCTTTTTATTTCAGACAAATGCTGATCTTTGGATCTTTATTCATCAAAGAATCCTGAAAAAAAAAATTACTCAATGGTTTTAAATCTTGAGCAGCAAATCAGCATATTAGAATGATTTCTGAAGGATGTGACACTGAAGACTGGAGTAATGATGCTGAAAATTGAGATTTGCATCACAGAGATAAATTGCATTTTCACATCTATTAAAATAGAAAGCAGTTATTTTAAATAGTAAAATATTTTAAAATGTTACTGTTTTTGCTGTACTTGGATCAAATAATGCAGGCTTGGTGAGCATAAGAGAATTCTTTAAAAATATATATAACAACAACAAAACCTGGAAATGTTTCTGAAGACCAAGGTTATTATAGTTTTGCATTTTAAAATTCGTTTTATTTTAATATCGTTTCAAATTTGCAATAAAATTTAGTTTAGTTTTTAATAGTTTCATCAATAATTTTGTTAGTTTTAGTTTAGTTTATATTTTGTGAACCCATCTCTATTTTGTTTTTATATAGTTTAGTTTTAGTAATTAAAGCTGATTAGATTTAACAGATCACTTCCAGAACGCAGGCCAAAGAAAGACATAGGCATAATTTAACCTTAGTGAGGCAAACATATAGCAACACAAAATTAACGCATGCTGAGATTGATTAGATAGTAAAAGTATACAAATACACACCAAAATGAAGCAGTCATGCCTTTTTAAATCTACACAAGTTGCGCTTACATTATATGTAAAACGCACTAGACTGAATGATAAATGTGTGTTGTGATATTTAATTTGAAAATAAATGTAGCTAATATCTTTATATTATAGCCTATGTCTTTCATATTATTTAACTATAATCACTGTCGTGTCTTGCTCACTTTCCCGCGAACAAACGTGCATAAATAAGTGGGACTAATGAAATCCAATAATAATGGTGGAGCCTCAACATTTGATTTGCAGCGTTGCGCATTATAGCCATTCGCGCTGCAGCTGAAGTGAATGACAGCTTGGGAGCTCTCGTTGCTCGCTTTCTGTAGACTGTATCATTTCATTTTTAAGATTTATTTTTAATGCTTCTGTAAAGGACTAACGGCCGCATAGCCTATACACTACAGAGTTTAAGGGAGACAATGGCACTTAACAGTAAAGTCATATCTAAATATGTTCTTTTCATTTAAGAAGATTTAAGTATGTAGTTTATGCACATTTGATCAAAACAGCCTGGCAGATTGTTCACAATATGTAGGCAAAAGTTTGTAATGTATACAGGAAGGATGCGCGTTCTTATCATTATTCCGTTGCGCTGCTTGTCTATTTCTCTTCAAAACACCAACTTAAAATGCCTATTTTGGTTTGATTGCTTGTGTTACATGAGAAAATAAATAATTTTGCCTACATGATGTAGGCTATTTAATTCGAGTGCGGTTAAGGCGCGGCGTCGGGTTACAGAATTAAATGGTGATGGATGCTGTCGGATAACGGGTAGTGGGTTTCTGTTGGTAGCTATGGATGCAGGTTACCCATAACAGCACCCGTGCAGGACTATGCTTAAATGCTTTGCGTCTCTCCGTCCGATAACCTCACGTGCTGATGCGCCATTACGGGGGCTTATGTAAAAGAAAATCATTTCTCTTGCCAGCAGGAGGCGCTTTAGCGTGTTAAAACGGGTAATGTATATCGAAATATCGGAAAGGTGTTTAAAAATCATATCACCATTATTAAAAAAAATTATATCACGATGCATATTGATATCGAATTATTGTCCAGCCCTAGTGGGAGTAAACTCTGAAGCGCATTGGCCCTCCAGGGCAAGATTTGAGAAACCCTGCTATAGATGGTCAACTCTTTGGTTGCCCATGTTCTTTAAAATATTAGCAATCAACAGAAGAAAGAAACTCAAACAGATTTGGAACAACCTGACAGTCAGTAAATGATGACAGAACTTTCATTTCTGGGTAAATTATTTTATAATTCTTTGTCATGCATGAAAAGTGAATCCCGCTTTGTTCCTCAAGCAAAATGCATTCAGGACAATCAGTCTAAGGCACTACGAGCAATAAAAACCTTTTCTCATGTGTACTGGCATTGTATGGAGCATTCGTGCCTTGTGCAATGTAAAGTCTTTTTGAAATCATTGCAGTAGCGATTGCCCTTGGACTGCAATTTTGTTTTGACAAGGTGAACAGATTTATATTATATCTAATATATATTATATATATATAATAAGTCTTACATCGGAGGTGCATGCGTGTTATATTTAATTGCACGTTGTATGTCATCAGGAGTCAGGCTGCTGTGGGATACGGGCAGGATGTGTGGAAGGAAGCAGTGAGAGCTGACTCTCTCTCTCTCTCGGTGATGGATAACAGTTGAATGACAAGCAGACAGTTTAATGGATTGCTGAGCTGACAGTGTCAGTCAGTAGGCATAATGGATAACAGAAATCTGGTTGACAGACATTTGAATGGATTGGCAGGTCTGAAGTGAGTGTGTATTTGTGTGTGAGATCTTACTGGTATATAAAAGTGATTTTTGCTGCTGTCCCTTAGGTGTCGGCAATTTGTGGAGATGGTGAATGGTACAGATAGTGAGGTACGGTGCTTTAGTGTCCACTCTCCTAAATCACAGGACAGCTATCCTGGCTCCCCCAACCTGAGCCCGCGGCACGGAGCCACCAATGCTCACTTGCACAACACAGGTAACACTGACACACTCCACACTAACATCTTTGGTGTTACTTAAAAGCTAAGCACTTTGTGATTTAATGTATTTGGTTGTGTCATAAAAAATCCTTGTTTCATCCCAGAATCTAAATAAAAAAACAAGAATAGTATTTTGCATAAAGGAAAACAAATTGAAATCGTGACATTATTTGCATGACATTTAAACCAATTTTCTCCCCTAAATGCTCATTAACATTATTACAAAAAAAGTTCTCATAAATAAATCATCATTAATAAAAACATCTATATATTACATTAATACAGCAGTCAGTTTTTGATATTAAAATCATCATATATTAAATTCAGTGCAACAAATCCCACGTTGTGTACTTCCAGTTGCACTTCATAAATGTTCTTAATTATAGATCTAAATGAATTCATGCTTAAGATTTATTGTATTTTTTCACATTACAGTAATGAGAATTATTTTTTTGCATTATATTTATGTGTAAATAATGTTCCAGTGCAAACATTTGTAATGCTTCTAAAATAGGCTTCATTTTCTTTATGCAAAATATTTGGTAACACTTTATTTTAAGAACCAATTCTCTATTAACTAGTTGCTTATTACCATGCATAGTAATAGCATATTGGCTGTCTATTGATACTTATTAGGCACATATTAATGCCGT
Source organism: Sinocyclocheilus anophthalmus (assembly GCA_018155175.1). Classification (NCBI taxonomy): domain Eukaryota; kingdom Metazoa; phylum Chordata; class Actinopteri; order Cypriniformes; family Cyprinidae; genus Sinocyclocheilus; species Sinocyclocheilus anophthalmus. The sequence continues at coordinate 361,982 of JADLZN010005933.1, forward strand.
ATTCTTCATGAACATATTCTAGATCCCTTAACCCAACCCAATACCTAAACTTAACTACTACAACAACATTAATAAGCACAAAGAGAAGTCTATTGAGGGAAAATATAAGGAGTTTAAAGTGAAATGTGTTTCCTAATCTAAGGTTACCATATTTATATTAGTTTCTTATTAGTTTGAGGGAACATATAGGTTAATATTTTATTAAATCTTTTGTGCTCACACATGTCTACAGTGTTCTGTTAAATAGTCTTGAAAAAAAAAAAACTAATTAACACTTTCCAAAAAGTGTAGGTAGATGATGCAATTAGAAACAGTTAATCATTGATTAATTATTTTATTATTATTATTACAGTCAATTGATTAATATACTAAATTCAGTTCAACAAATACCACCATGATGTGTACTTAGTTGCATCTTTTTAATTACAAATCTAATTTATTTAATATTTATTAATTGATTTCTTATTTGAGCCAACTAGTCTTAATTGTTAGCTGAAAGCATTAATCAAAATTAGCCCAAATATTGATTAAACCAAGATGCAAGGTTTGAAGGATGTATAGACATTTGTGAAGAACAGATATTCAAATTCAGAATTCCATGAGTAACATCTCCCAAGAGAACACATTCATAAAAGATGTGGAACAGATGGTTTATTGAATCACTTGTTTCACCTGTACTGCAGTTGGGTGGCTTATGTAACTTACAATTGAAGTGATGCACTTTCATTCATACTGTTTCTCAAGCTAGTTCTCATTGTTTCTTTCTCTCATGACTCAGGAGCAGACAGTCCCACATGCAGTAACGGGGTCACCCCTACTAACAAAAATAAGAGCCACAACAAATACACAGGCGTAAGCTCTGCCTCCTCCTCTCCATCCTCCTCTCCTTCCTCCGTCAATTACTCAGAGTCTAACTCTACCGACTCCACCAAGTCACAGCCCCACAGTGCCACCAGCAACCAGGAGACTAGGTCTGTGTTGTTGTTGATTGTGATGGTGATTGTGGGTTTGAATTTAAGCCAGACAGAAAAACAAAATATGCAGTTGCATGCAAGCAAGACTACGCATATAAAATTGAATTTTTTCGCAAATATTGTGTACTTGCATTCTCGAGAGACCAGCTCTGCTGTTGACTGTGTATTTTTGTGTGTTGACAGTGATAGTGAGATGGAAATTGAGGCAGAACATTACAGCAACGGCGTGACAGAAAGCTCAACTCGCATTATGAATGGCACATATAAACACCAGGAAATCCTGCAGGCGGATGACAGCAGTGTTGGCAATGGAGTAGCAGGTACGGGACATGCTCCCACGCACACCAGATATGCAGGACTTTCAAAGTCATACTCGACAGGCTGTGAGAACGGCTTTTAAAAAATATTCTTCTCATCCCTTGTTCATTCTTCTCTCTGAAGGGACTAATTCTTTTTCTGCTTTCTCTGTCCTTCTCCCCTTGAGAGGTGCTAAATTGAGCTTCTCTATAATTCAGCCCATTAAATGTTTTTCTCCAAGGTTACAAAGAGAGAGTGTGATCTTTTGTAGTTGCAAAGTTTTTGTAAAGTGTGTAGTTTTTTTTTTTATAGCACCCAGTGCTCAGGTTTTTTTGTTTAGTTTTTTTGCTTAGATTTGAGAAAATGGTTCAAATGTATTTAAACATTTTATTCAGACTATTATATGGAGGACTTTTTAATATTGTTTTTATAGGATATATATTAATTGTTGTTGAAAATTTGGGGTCCCCCCCCCCCCCCCCCAGTACTTTAAAAAATAAATTTATTTTAATCGGCAAGGATGCCTCAAAAATGAACATTATAATGTTAACAAAAGATTCAATACACAAATAATTATTTTATTTTAAACTTTAGAGTCATAAATATTCTGAAAAAGGACACAATTTCACAAAAATATGAACAATTCAGCATAGTAATAAAAGAAGGTTCTTGAACTCAATCAACATAGAATGATTTCTGAAGGAGCGTGTGACACTGAAGACGAAGTAAATGCCATTACATGAATAATTTACATTTTAAATATATTCAAATTGAAACAATAATTTTAAATTGTAATAATATTCACAATATACTGTTTTTATTGTATTTTTGATCAAACAAACACAACCTTGGTGAGCATAAGAAACTTCCTTCAAAAAAATTTAAATAACCTTAAATGTTTGAATGATTATGATTATATATTTATGTATATATATTGTATTACATTTGGCAATATTTGCATTCCCAGTAGTTCCACTTGCTTATTAAACATAGCCTCAGAATAATAAAACAATTTAGGCGAGATTTCCCAGCTGTACTATATTGAAGCAATTTTTTAACCATAATAGCTATGTGCGCTGTGAAATTAGAGTTGCAAACATATCGGTGGTTTCATTGCAATGTGTCTGCTCCTCTAGATGACAGCTGCAGCTCAAGACAGCTGTGTGGAGGAAACCAGGCGGCCACGGAGAGAATGATCCAGTTCGGCAGAGAGCTTCAGGCCCTCAGCGAGCAGCTCTGCCGCCAGTACGGCAAGAACGCCACTCACAAAAAGATGCTGCAGGTAGGAGGGATGGAGGGAAAGAGAAGAGTAGGGCGTTATAGTGATATTGTACAATCATAACACATCAGTTTGATTGTTGTGTTTTATATTAAATATTGGTGAAGCGGTCTATTTAGACTTGCAATAAAATTCCGAGCATATAAACTAATCTGTTCAACTCCTCTGCCTCTTGTTTGTTGCTGATGTTTGTTGCTGATGTAAATACACAGTTGAAGTGGAAAGTTGAATAGCCCTGTGGGTAGCAGTACACTTGCATCCTTTGTGCCCACTCGCCAATGTGTTTGTTTGTGTCTGTTTGTGTTCAGGATGCATTCAGTCTGCTGGCGTACTCAGACCCCTGGAACTGCCCCGTGGGCCAGCAGTTGGACCCCATGCAAAGAGAGGCGATCTGCTCCGCTCTCAACAGTGCTATTCTGGGTAAGGCTGCTTGGCTGTCTCAGATCACACACTAGTACGTTCTGTGAACATGATCGCTTATGTAGGCCTTTTAATTTAAATGTGGCTGCAGTCACATGAGACCGATAAATTAGCTTGTAATGGTCTAGTAACATGGCCACAGGTTGTTATTATCATACCTGCATATTTACTATCGGTGATCTTTTCCCTCATTCAGAGTCTCAGAATCTGCCCAAACAGCCTCCACTCATGCTGGCTCTGGGTCAGGCCACGGAGTGCGTGCAGCTGATGGCCAGGGTTCGCTCTGGTTCCTGCTCCTTCGCCAGAGTCGACAACTTTTTGCACTAGCGCCAGTCCAGGTGAGAGCACCAAGGTAATTATAGTTTTGAAAAATACTTTATTTTTTATTTTTATACAGGAACTTGATTGTAAATGTAGTCAAAATTAGTTTCTGAAAAGGATTAGTTTTAGTTGCGTTTTAATTTTAATTCAATGTAATTTTTCATCCCTTTTAACATGGGAACATAAATTATTCTGTAGATAGCAAGACACACAACACTTTATCAGAAAATGTGAAATGTAATTGGTGGGTGGTTGGTCTTGTAAAGTTTAGCAAGATTTAGTAAATCAGACCATGCAGCATTAATAAATAATAATAAAAAAAAACCCGAAAGGTCATTTCTCTGTAATTTATTGAATTTTTGTTTATATTTTTTTGCACATTTATAGGTCCGGTTTAGTTTTTGTTCTTCTAGTGTTTACCAAGCTCACCTTTTTATTGTTTTACTTTACTTAGCTTTTTTTCCACTTGTAGTTTTATTTTAATTCAGTATCAATTTAGTTTTTGATTCCTTATCTGCATATTTGATAATAACAGAGATTTAAAAAGGGGGAGAAAAAAAATGGTGAAAGTAAACGTAATCACAAAGTTATTTTAAAATGAATTGTAATATTTGTATTTATAAAAAAAAACATAGAAATTCTATATTACTTGCATTTGAATATATTTGAATTGTATTGACTCTAAATGCACATTTTAATAAAAACACATATATGAAATGTGCAATATAATACAATTTGTAAAAATAAAATGTGCATTACAATAATATGATTTATTTGATTGCTGTGCACCATAATATGATGCACACTGATGTGCATCAAAATAATACATTTATTAATTTTCATCATAGTGCTGTTCAAAAGGCCACACTAAAAATAAATATTAGAAAATAAATAAAATAAGCTGAAATAGAGTAGAGGTGCCAGACTTTATATATGGTTGTGCCAGTGAAAATAAAATATTTTAAGACAGAAAGAACTGAACATTCACTTCAGTAAGATAACATGTATTGTAATACATTTACATATCAAAGAGCTTTTATATGCTCTTCGAGGCCCATGAAACAGAGAATACATTACACCCACACATTAGATGCACTTTAACTTCTGGTGTGCATAATTAAGGCCAAAACTCAAAACACATGCTTAATGCACATGCCATTTCCTGGAGTACCACGATCTTCTGACAATGCTAATTGTTCAGCACATGGAGCCGCTGGCCTCTTCCTCTTTAACATTACTTTAAAGAAGTGTGTTTGTTTGACAGCATTGACAGATGTTCAGCACTACAGTAAAATAGTGATCTATTCTTTCTACAGGCAGAGCTTAAGGACAAACACCAATAGTGGTAGTTATGGCAACATATACATTGAATGCATGCGAAGCAGGATTATTATAGTTGACTAAAACTGAAACTGAACGAATGAATAAATAAATGTTGTTTTATTTCATGCCAGTGCAATAAGACAACCTCTATACTCTAATATTAAATATACATATTGATTATTTGAAATCATATTGGATTTTGTGTGCTGATTTAAAATCATTAATGTAATAATTGTTTTCGATAGAATAAAGGAAAGAAGGTTAGAACGGAACAACTACCAACATTTAAGCATGAAATGTATTTCTGAGTCTACCAGTCTTTGTCTTTTTTACAGGCGTAGTTAATAATAATAAGACTATGTCTCCCCCCCCCCCCCCCCCTCCTAGTACACTGTGTGCGACTTCAATATGTCTGTCTTTTTGAATGGCTAGATAAAGGTCAGAAGCTAGAGAGAGATCTTGTGGTGTCCTGAAAAATCTTTAAAAATGCATGTATTCATAACCCGAAACGGCACACAAACAACAGTTTGAAGTTTGTGGAGCCTCTCAGGAGAAAGAATAATATCTGCTTTTATTTCGGATCAGTGCCNAAGCATAAACCATAAGTAAACCATGACTGTCAATAGAATCAGTTAATTGTGATTAGTCTTTAGAAAGAATAATGATTTAATTTAATTCAACTCTGTGGTCCCCCTAGTACTCTTGGCTTTATTAAAAGGAAAAACAGCAGTACATAAAACGTGAATTTATCTGTGCTGTTTGTATATTTATGTAATGGCTTTAAAATTGCTATAATCAAGTTGCATAAGACTCAGCCCTGTAATCTTTAAATTACCTTGAATGTGTTTTTTGTGCATGCAGGGAACGTGGCATGGATGCACTTGCTTGCAGCACGTGCTCTGCGGGAACATCCCGATAGGCTGGGTGGGGATTTTTATTTCTGCTATGATGACTCCCCATACAAGAGCTACGAGGACTTCAACATGCAGTTCTTGTCGGCCTTCAACTTTCGCTCATTGCACGTGCCAGTGTGGGTGGTGTGGTTCATAGCATGGATGAATGACCTGATACGCTGGCTCCTGAAGCCGTTCTACAACTACACCCCACTGCTCAATGGATACACACTCGCTGTGGCCTGCACATCCTTCACTGTCTGCACAGACAAGGCGTTTCATCACTTTCACTACCGACCGCTCTACAGCTGGGAGGAGTGCCTGGCCCGCACACAGAGCTGGGTCAACACGTTCCCTTTAGAAACCCGCACTAAGGACACCTAACAGCTGCTTCAGTGTCAGGAGGACAGTTTTCATAAACACATTCGTGTCCAAAAATGAAAGATGAGAGGTTTTGTGACCGTGTGTGTCAAGCATGTGTCATGACTTTTCACCTGATGATGAACATTTGGATGTTGTATTGCAGTATTCAGTATGTGTTTTGATATAAGTACACTTAAACAGAGCACCTCTTAATCATATAATCACAGGTGATATGATCACAGTGAACTATTAGATTAATTAAACTGGTTGGAATTATTGATGGAATAGAATAACTGGAGCATAATCTTACATACATACAAGCATTCATACAAAATACACAATGTGAGGCGTATTTTGAATCAATAAAATGACAACTGAATTTTTATTCGTTAACCCACATTTATAGGTCTTGTTAAGTGTTCAATCTTTTGCCAAATCACTTTTATTTTACTTAGCCTCTTTTTCTGCTGTTAGTTTACTTTTTTTTTTTAATTTATTAAAATATCCCAGTTTTTCCTATTGTCTGTTAAATACATAACCCATTTGTATTTCCCTCAGGCAGTGTTCAGGACAGCTATGAGGAGGACTTTCCAGTTGGATGCCATGACAAGAAAACGCGTTTGAATTGGTGTGTCGCTTGCCGTTTGCCAGATGCAGCCGAGCAGAATGAATAGAAACATGAGAAGAGAGGCTTCTTTTTAATTTAGTATTATCAAATACAAATTGTGTGACACTATTTAAAGATAATGAATTATTCTGTTTATCTAGTCATTTTTATTTTAGTTTATATTTTGTCCGTTTGTTGTGCTCATCTTGAAACAAATCAACTTCCAAAACTATTTTATTTTTCATGGGTGAATTCAGTGCATAGTATTTCAAGCGTACCATATCAAAAATATACATAAAGGTAAGTTCCTACTGAAAATTTGAGCTACGCACTCTGGTTTTTCTCAGTCAGAGCTCAGGTATTTAGACAGAGCTTTCTTTAGTCGGCATATTTGCGGACACAGGTGTTGCTTCACCAGATCATACTGTGGGTTTTTAAGCAGGTCCTTTTGTATGTACAAGCAAAATCTATAGTTTTTTTTTTATTTGGTCAACCTTAACAGCCCCTTTAGAAATTAAATGGACGTATGGTGCGCATACGTGAATTAAGTGTGACCTTACAAATTTTCATTGGCGTAAGTGTGCGAGAGAGAGTGAGATAACGCATGACTCCTAGCGTCTTTTAAGCTACTTTAGTATCTCAGACACCAGCACGAGTTTCATTAGACACAATCACACAGTGACGACGACGCAGACTTGTCCTTGGGTCCAATGTAGATGAGTTATATTTTCAACCATAGACCTTTGCCCAAAAATTGATCTATTTTACCTATATTTTACCATCTTTATAGCAGTGAGTATCATGCAAATGTCAACCTTCACTTTTTAAGTTTTAAGTTAGGTATATTGAAGTTAACAAGTGGTTTTCTGATTTGTGTGGCTGTACCAAATAAAAACGCAAAATTTTTGACAAAAGAAAATTAAGGGCAGTAGTTTGATTACTGAGAAGCTCCACTGAAGCTTACAGACTAACTTCGTATACAAAGTCTTTACGTTTTATACCCATGTGAATAGTGTCACCGTGTTGATAGTTCTCCTGTTAGATTAACAACTACAAACTGACACCGTTTCGACTTCTGTTGTTGGTTGTTTCATTAGCTGTTAAGTACTGTTGTTCAAGTTTCTTACCATTGGATGCACTGTACTTCAATTAATGCACATGATGCATTACTGTATCTGTCTACCTCTCCTGTTCAGTAATGGAGGGACCGAGTATGAACTTGCAGCGTGCAAGACAATTGACTGACCCAGCGTTCCTGCAAATGAACAGAAACAAACAAAAAACATTTTTATTGCTTATTTAGCACCTAGAACATCTCCTTAAATTGCAATCATCTTTGTTGCTCCAGAACTTCACTTCGACCTCATATCAGTGCAATTGTTTTGGTTTTTTCCCTCCCCGATGTCCTTTGTAAATGTGATGTTAACTGGCTCAGGCACTTAACACTTTTTATTTCCCATTAGCAGCCTGTGTTTCTTTTTTTCAAATCTGATCATCCTTGAAGGAAAAACTATAAATCGATCCCATGTCAACCCAGCATTTTACTTGCTAGCACGCCGCTGTGGTGTTGAATGTAGTTTAGCCGATTTTATTTCCCACATTTTTTGCTGCTGGCCATCATGAGATTGTTACATTCCCATATCTACACCAGCTTTTGTTCATTTATACCTCATTTACTCTTAGGACAGTGCTGTCTAGCTTGTTGTGTCATACACAAGGTATGTGTAGTGCAGGTTGACCTGGCTGAAGTCAGGAGGTCACAGCATCGCTGGAAGGTTGCACATGCTCCTCAGTAGCTAAAATAAAGTTGACCTTCCCAGCTTGGGAGTTACATAATGAATATAGGCGCTAATGCAAAGTAAAATAACAGATTACACTGTTTTGGAGCCCCACCATTTGTTTTTAGCAGTGTTTATGTATCAGTCTGATTGTGTGGTGCGGGAATTTTACACATCCTGATCCCTAAGAATCTTGTTTTACCATTTTACTCCGCTAAATGGGTCAATTTGGTTGTTAAATGGTGGTATATTGTTGCATGGGGACATCTTGTGTAACTTTTTACTTATGTTTGAGTTACAAAATTGCAGTTTATATAGAAGCACTCTTCTACTGACATGTACGTTGTAGATCTTTTGTCATGGGGTGGTTTTTTAATGCCAAGTATGTTTTGGAACTCATCATAATCTAACCACCTATAATGAATATTGTCGTTTTAAAATAATCCATCATAGAACTTCTTATTGGCTTTAAATAGGGACCTACATAAATGGAAGGGAAGAAAGTAGTCAAAATCTTTGTCGATATCTTCTTAGTCATGTGGTGATGTTCCTGCCTCAAAAGACAATGGAGCAGGACGGGCAGAATGGAGTACAGCAAGCTGTGCACAATTTACTTCTATTATGATTTGAATTTTATTTGAGTTCTCTTTGAGAAATTGTGAAATGAGTTACCCTCTACTTAGCATGAACCTTTAAAACAACATAAAAAAGAAAAACACGAAAAAACACTTTAAAAACAAAAGAAGAAAAAAAAGAGACATACCTATGTACTGGAAACATGATAAAGAAATATTGTACTCATTTAATTTTGACAGAATTATTTTTATTAAAATACACATCCATGAGCAAATTGTGTCTGATTTGTGTTATTCTGTTGTTATTGTTTCTTTGAATTGTTCCTGCACATTTTATATCGAGTCCATAAAATGTATATGGCTCAGGATCATATGTGTAGCAACGTGCAGATCTCGTCGACAGGTTGAGAATGAGTCTCCTGTGAGTGATGGCTGTCTGGAAGTGGGAACTGGCAGAGGTGTACTATTGAAAAAGCTCCTCACTGTAAAAAAAAACAATCGGACATTACATTTTTTATTTTTAATTTTTTTGTATTAATATTTTAAATTTACGGTAAAAAAATGGTAGCTGTGGTTGCTGGAATTTTACCGTAAGAAATATGGTAGCAAAATTTTAGGTTTTTACAGACTTAACTTAAATTCACATTAAAAAAATGTATTTCATTAACTGATGTAATGTTAAAAAAAACAACATATTGAAGTACTAATATCTGTCTTGAACCATTGTAATGCACTGATAACAACCAAAAACAGGTGGTGATGAGAAAGTCACATGATAAACCAAAGGCCATCAACAGCTCTTCCACAAGCTGGCTGGGCTGGTGGCTGAACACACACACCCAACACACACACACCACACACACACACACAACCACACACACACACACACACAACACACACACACACACACCACACACACCACCCACACACACACACACAAACACAAAAAACACACACACACACACAAAACACACACACACACACACACAACACAACACCAAGGTGCACAGTGTCATTCACACAAACACTAAAAACCATCACGGTAACACACATGAAACTAAATAATGCAATAAACATTAATTGAACAACATATGGTGTAACACACAACCCTACTGTACACAACTGATAAGAAAAAAAAACTAAGAAGAAACAGTTATTTAAACGAAAAAACATAAAATAGGAAGTGTCATGCAGGGAATTCTGGGAGTGTCAATTTACGTTTTTTGTCACTGTAAATTATACAATGACTTTTCTTTTTCACTTTCAAAAACTGTAATTTTAACAGTATTTTACTGTAAAATTACATTAAATGTAATTACAGTTATTCACCGTATATAGTATGGAAAGTTAGATAACCAATTAACAGGTTTTTACTGTAGCATTTTACAGTCTTTTACTGTTAAAAATCACAATAATTTTTTACAGTGTGGTCGTGTTCTTTTTTTGCAGGGGGAACTGAGGAAAAGTACAAATTATGGGTTCAGAATCTCTATGGACATAAATACTGTTTAGGATCTATTGTATATTTATTGTGTATGTTTATTCAAGTCAACTCTATTGAGATTTGTGCCTTATTATTACACCTACATTTGCATGAATTCATTTAGCAGATTAAAGCCTAATGCAGCATGTGGATGAACTAAAAATGTTTGTGGGGGAAAGACAATTGATTAGAGGGATTTGACCGTGTCAGTATTTTATAAATGCATTTGAATATAATAAAATAGTTATCCTGCATATACTGAAAGTAGTACATGTATATAGGAAAAAAATTAGAGAATTCATGCACAAAGGTGGCTTGATGAGGGAGTGAATGGTCCATCACATGCAGCAGGTCTTTAGTCTGGATGATCCTGCACCTTCAGATTTTCTCTTGACCCTTTCTTGAAGGTGGGCTGCTTACATGGACATGGACCTCTGGCCCTTCTGTGAAAACATGGCATTATTTGTGCTGGTATTTATAGATAATTATGATAAGAACATAGCTTGCCATCTTCTTAAAGTCATAATTAAGCATTAAAGCATGAAGACCAGAATCATGTTTAAGCTCTTTTAACGTGGAGAGTTTGTCACATCAAGTTCCTCTTCATAAAGCTCACTGTCGACCACCACAGACATCTCTAGATGTAGGTCATTAAAAAATAAAAAAAAGACTTGGCCTCTTAATATTACAAAAACGTGGCCTTACGGATGTAACTGAACTGAATGTAAAACAGAGCATTTATGCTTTCACACCTGATAGGATCGGCTACCGGGATCATCAATAACTGCCAGTCTTTCCAAAAATTCCGCCGTTGAGCGTTTGGCTTGATTTGAGAGGACTTTCTTGGTCTGTTTCTGTGCCTACTCATTATGCTGTATCAATTTACAAATGAGCGGTTATGTACATTTTGCAGGTGAGAATCGTGAGAGCCGTTTGGTAACTATAGAAACAGATTTGAATCGTCAATACCAGCATTAGACAGCAGAGAGCGCAAATTCCCTCTATATCTCACACCTCAACCGACGACCGGATGCCATAATACATGTGTCTTAAAATATGCAAGTATTATTTCAATTACTTCGAATTGAGCAACAAGTTTTAAGTGGTGTCAGATGAAATGTCAGCAATATCCAGTTGTGCATGTGGAGTCCTTCTGCAGAATCACAAAAACAGCTTTGTATGCTTTTTTTTCTCTCTTTCCTTTAAAAAGGAGCAAATTTAACATTTTGAATCTTGCAATTAATTATGATTATTTTAATGTGCTAACAGTCCTAGTTTCTGGTTGAGAACCACTGCTGTAGTCAGGGCGATTACATCACATCGATTTCCTGCAATCTGAGATAAGGTATGGCAAATCTAATGTCCTTTATATGTAATGCAATCATGCTCAATTTCTTTGTACAGTGGGTGAAGTGCATCCAGCTTTTACATCTTGTTAAAATGGAAATAACCAGGTTTTTCCATATTGTCTCTGAAATTATAAAGGAACATAAAGCACAGGTCCCAAAATTAAATTCTATGCATCATTTGGTTAAATATATGAACTACAAAAATTCAAAATACATGAATACTAAAAGTACTATAGCGACAAAATATAGATCGATTTGAACATTATATAAATTGTACTAATCGTTGCAAAATTTCATTAAATATAAGTAAAAATGTAAATAATTTAAACAAGAAAACAACCTAAATAACTGTTAAATACTTTTATTATCTTGATAGAACATTTTATAATCTGCTCATAACATTCACAGTATTGTACACCTTGACCCATCTAATTATAATAAAAACACAAGCGTCTAAAGATTTTAGTTTTGTTTGTGATACTCAAAAGAAATAGAAACCTCCTCTCCAGAATTCTAATATACATACAAAAGTACAAGAATAAGAAAAATACTTTCCATATTTTACACGTATATATAAAATGCTCATTTTTATAAAAAGGGCTCTTAGTGTACAAAAGTGTCTGTCATTTCATATTTCTATTTATACATATACATTGACATACACACAAAAAAAAATAATGCTCATGTGGTATTATTGGTGCTCCAGTTGTGTGCTGTTCTATGTAGTTTACGTGCCATCACTTTCTCCTTAAAATCCAGCGTTTACTCTCTCCATCTAGAGTATGCCAATAAAACCTATTAATTAAATATAGACAACAAAAAGTGACAGTTCACGCTTCTCCAGATGTCTCTTGCTATACGTTTCAAATCACCCTCCGGTTTCAGTTGTCCTCGCTGTCTGCTTGTAACAATGTTGCTGTGAAAACCCGAGGCAACGAGTCACTGAGTGTCAGCTGTGCAGATGTTACGTCTAGACCCGTTCAAATAAACTACATTCTCTTTCAGACTCAAGGCTACCTTGATAGAGGTCAGTTTTGTGAAGTAACACCTCATTTGTTTCGATGATCGAGTTAAACCAGATAATGCTGAGCAGATGAGGATACACCTTCATCATTCACGCCCATCAGTTACGACGTGGAAAGACTGGCTTACTGATTAATTTTTTTTTTTTTTTTTTTTTATGGCCTGATTCTAACTGAAAATGTTAAAATTGAGATGTCCTTCGAAACATTTGGAATGATTAAAAAATATATTTATATATTAGTAACATAATTTATCCCCAAATGTAATCATGATAAAGGATAATTAGCTCGTCAGTACAGCTGGAAAAAGCACTGGGATGTTTTATGCATTTCACTGCCTTTTGTCCATCATGGGCACTTGGGTTTGATAGACAGCCTTTGAAGCACTGGACGTCCCGAGGCCGGTATCTCCACAGTCTAAACAACCGTTCACCTGGGAACCCGTTGCCTGAAAACAGCAATCGGGTCTGTTGGACATTAGAGAAACCAATATTTGGCCTGAGACTGACAGTGTCCACCTCAGTACCGTTTCTGTAAGATTATACTTTAAAAATAAGAACGAACACACACATGCACACACTCACAATGGCTAAGAAAGCCTCACAGCTTTGGCCATCAGGAGTGGAGTGTGTGAAAAAGGTCCCAATGTGCAGAATTCTGGCCTTTCCAAACATGAAAGGAATTTCCTTTTTTTTCTCTCTTTACAGAAAAACTGAGCACACAGGAGCATGGACAGACTGAGTCAATGAGTGGTTAAGTCTTTCTGAAGTTACGCCGCACTGGTGCCAGATAAGTTATATAGATTCCTATTTTTCTAGAGGGGGAGAAAAACTATAAACAAAGAGGGAAAAATCCTTCAAGAAAGAACCTGTGCCAGAATGCTTTTTTAAACAATAAAATGCTAAATTCATTTTTATAAATCTTAAAAGGATAGTTAACCCAAAAATGAAAATTTCATTACTCCCCTCATGTTGTTCCAAACCTGTATAAACATATTTCTTCCTCTGTAGGAACATACAAGATGGCATTTTGAGAAAAGTCTCTGTGTTTTTAGTAAGTCAATGTTAACCAAACTATTGTTGTTACTAAACATCTTCCACAGAAGACAAAGTCAAACCGGTTTGGAATAACATGAGGGTGAGTAAATTTCCAAGAATTGACATTTTTGGGTGAAGTATACTTTTAATGCAACATTAGACAGAAGAGGAACCCAAAAAGAGGTTTCCATTTCCTTGGAAGTTGGAACTTAGCTTTTTTTTGATAATGAATGTGAATATTAAGCCAACTTGGGTGTTAAAATGACTTTTGAGCAAACAGAGTGACCGAATACACTTTAAAGTAAAATCATCTTTAAATGTTGTCATATTGGGAATGATCTTAACACTACACTTCCCGTCTCATACTGCACATATTTGAGACATTAAAAATGTGATTAATAAACACTTTGAATTGATGACTTGATTGCAAATAACAACACTTTAAAATCATCATGTAGAGCACATTTTGGTAGACATCTTCAGTATCAGAAACTACGATCAGCGTCAGAATGAGATGAGATGAGCATACAAGCATAATCAACTCTGATCAGACCCGGTTTAACACTTTTATATTTTCCTCCTCCTCCTCATCTTCCATCATCATTACCATCATCATCAATGCAAGAGGCATCACAAAAAGTGAGATGAATCCAAAATAAGACACGTATTATTTCCACAGAGGCGAGGTGCAAGTGATAACGTCAGGCACCCCAGTAGTAGCTAGCACACTTCTGATTGACTGTCCTCGGAGTCAATACAAATGAATATGGTCGATTTGTCCCAAAAGGAGAAAAAATAACTAAGGCGAGAGGAGTGGAGAGCCATAAGGCACTTCCATACAGTGACAGCCACATGCCCTCACACACAGGCTAGATTGTGCAACCCGTGTGATCTGGGCCGAAGGTCCTCATTCATGGGAAAGATGTGAATAGGTTGAAAAATAATAGAGATAATATAATATTTTTTTTTTTTTTTTTTTTTTTTTTTTTTTTTTTGTTCCTTCATTTTCTTATAAATGTGCATAAAGGCTTCTACTGTGGTGTGAAACCTACTGTAGCTCACAACGTAATGAAGTTGCCGTCCTCTCTCATGCTTTCTTGGCTACTGCTCGTCTTGGTGGGGCTGCTGTTGTGTGTAGGTGTAGTCAGGGAGCTTAAAGAGCTGCTACTGGGCAAGGAAACACTTTGTGGGAGGGGACTGTGTGCAAATGCACCCGACGATAGGGCGCTAGCATGGGTGCCATTGCCATTAGTCATACGGTGTGGCGTGTACGTCGACAGGTTGTCATTCTCGATGATGAGGTCAGTATCATCGTCACTGTCGCCCTCAGCCACACTGTTGCTGTTGCTGTATTGGCTGGCATTCTGTGAGGCGGGACTGGGGGCAGAGTCATGTGAGAGGGCGGAGCCTCCCGAGCCAGCGGAACTGTTGCCAGCAGACGTTTTACTCGCACGGTGCATCGTGTTGTTGCGCTGATTGGCGGGTTTCACGGTCACGATGAGGTTGTGGCTGTTAGCCACCATCATGTCGGTGACCTGATCCAGTGATTTACCTGCCACATCGATACCGTTCACCTCAAGAATCTCGTCGTTGACTCCCAGCAATCCTGTGCTCTCTGCTAAGCCACCTTTCACGAGGCGAGAGATGAAGATGCCGGGAACTTTCTCCACCCCTTGGGGAGTGACACGGACGCTGACGCCGTCTCGGATGTAAAAGCCGAGGGGTTTGTTGGTGCCATGCTTGTGCAGACGGACACGGAGGTGCGTATCGGGTAAGATGTCCACATCAATGATAGAAGAGATCTGCCGGAAATCCTGCGGAAGGCCGATGAGCAGCGATGGTTTGGACCTCTGCTTTGGTTGATGCAGACCAGCTAGGCCCTTTTTTCTTCTCTGAAGAGATCCTGTTGGGAAGGGCACGGGGTCATTTACATCTGAAGAGAGAGAGACAGAGAGAGAAACTAGTTATTTATATACTGAGAGAGAGAGACAGAAAAAACCTGTTATTTGTGTGTTGAATAATTACATTGAAACTAGTCATATAAATGAATATGTGCTAAGAAAAGTCTACAAAAAGATTAAACTATTGATATTACAAATATATGCACACTAGCAATTAGGGATGTCAATGATTAATCGATGATTGATTAATTGTCGATAAGAGATGCAATCGATTAAAGCTATCGATGGTCGATTAAGCAGTTTAATTGTGAGCTTCGTGCAGCTCATGAGCAAACATGTGCGAAACACAAAGTTCTTCAACATGGAATGCAATAGAAATTTAGTAACAGTCATTTCCCCAGATAATTGTTTCATATTTGAAACAATTAGGTGAAGGTTGCAGGGCTGCGGGACACTGCGGGGGAAGGACTCATTCCTACAACTTGTTAATTCGTTCCTACGACTTATTAATTTGTGGCCACTGTCCATGTTTCATTCATTTTGTTCCTTAAATAACCCATGATTTAACTAAAATGAGGGAACAAATTAAAAAAATCGAACGAATTCTTAATTCATGGCGAAATCTTTCATTTCCCTTAGATGCAAAAACATTGATAAAAAGTGAATGACAATAAAATAAATCTGCAAAATTAGAGGGTTAGACGGTGAGGATTTAGGAAAAGAAACAATGCCTAAATATTATTGAATTTGTGGAAATTCGAGACCAAGAACAAAGCCGCGTGAATGTAGGCTATATGGGCTCAAACGGCATCCAAAAGCATGGTCGCGATGTAAGATTTTCCAGCTAACCAAATATTCCTCTAATAAACAAAGCTTTTATACCACAGCTTGTCATAATCAGAGCTTATAATTTGTAAATAAATAATTGCTGGATGCGCTGTGACCGACACTGGCAATACGTTTTCCCGGAGCATTCAATGATGTCACTAAACGGTGATGCCACAACTAGAGCATTGTTCACAAGTTTCTGCATGGACCTAATTAGCCTAGGGCACAGGTTTTCAAGCCCTGGAACAAAATGGGATGCTTTAAGGAAAATGTATAGCCTATGTAAGCAATAGGCCTAAAATAAAAATAACAATTTGTTTTCATTCAAAAAAATATGCGAAACATATCTGACTTAAATGATTAAGCTAACAGATTTAAAACAGAAGTGTGGCGCGGCACTCCATAAACAAGTTCACGGAAAGGAAAGGATGACAACGCACATTCTGTTTGTTTGCTTTATTTAGCAAAAGCACAAATCTTGTTTTTATTGTGAGTGTGCAAAAATAAAAGTAAACACTTTTGCCGATTATATCTTACTCCAAAAATTGAGTTTATGTTTCAGCTGTTCGATCGCGCATGCGCACACACACCCCACATATTCTAGCAATTCAAACTTACATCGCAGTCTTACAACGCAATCATTTTAAATCTGACATTTTCCGGAACAGGATCCAGCAGGATCAAATTAAGTACTGGTCATAATACTCACATGATAATGTTTCATGTGAGCAACAGTGTGTTTTGCTGCAGCAGCGCCGATGGAAGCGGTTCACTGACTGCGCAGCACAGCCACACGCGCCAAAGTTACGTTTGGGATCATTTTATTTTAAATGCCATAATGTCAGTTGAAAACATTGCAATAGTGTTTTAAAATACAATAACGAGCACCACGAAACCATTTAAAGAGGCACGTTCAGCGGTCTCCGTGTCGGGATAGGAAACAGCCAACAAGTAAACTTGGAACAGTGGAGAACCTTCCCAGGAGTGGCCGGCCATCCAAATTTACTCCAAGAGCACAACGACGACTCAACCAAGAGGTGTCATAAAAGAACCCAGAACAACATCTAAAGAACTGCAGGCCTCACTTGCCTCAATTAAGGTCAGTGTTCATGATTCAACAATAAGAAAGAGACTGGGCAAAAACAGCATCCATGGGAGAGTTCCAAGGCAAAAAGCCATTGCTGACCAAAAAAAACACAAAGGCTCATCTCTCATTTGCCAAAAAATATCTTGATTATCCCCAAGACTTTGGCAAATATTCTGTGGACTGATGAGAAAAAAAGTTGAACTTTTTGGAAGGTGTGAGTCCCGTTACATCTGGCGTAAAACCAACACAGCATTTCATAAAAAGAACATCATACCAACAGTCAAACATGGTGGTGGTTGTGTGACGGTCTGGGGCTGCTTTGCAGCTTCAGGACCTGGACGACTTGCCATAATTGACGGAACCATGAATTCTGCACTCTATCAGAAAATCCTGAAGGAGAATGTCCGGCCATCAGTTTGTGACCTCAAGCTCAAGCACACTTGGGTTATGTAGCAGGACAATGATCCCAAACACACCAGCAAGTCCACCTCTGAATGGCTCAAGAAAAACTAAATTAAATTAAGGTTTTGGAGTGGCCAAATCAAAGGCTGGACTTAAATTCTGATTGAGAGCTTAAACAGGCAATCATGCTCGATAACCCTCCAATGTGGCTGAATTAAAAAAATTCTGCAAAGAAGAGTGGGCCAAAATTCCTCCACAGCGATGTGAAAGACTCATTGCCAGTTATCGCAAACGCTTGATTGCAGTTGTTGCTGCAAAGCGTGGCACAACCAGTTATTAGATTTAGGGGGCAATAACTTTTTCACGTAGGAACAGGCAGGTTTGGACAGCTTTTTTCCCTTAATAAAATAAATAATCATTTAAAAACTGCATTTTGTATTTATTTGCATTTTCTTTGTGTAATATTAAAATTTGTTTCTGAATTTGATCTGAATCGTTTAAGTGTGACAAATATGCAAACAATTTAAAAAAAAAACAGCAAGGGGGCAAAAACCTTTTCACACCACTGTAAATAAAGAAAACATGGTGCAAAAAACTGAAACTGAATATAGAGGGATCCTCATTTTTTTTGTTTCCCAGACAACATTTAAGGTGTGCTAAATATTCAGCTGCTTCTCTCATCTCCTTCCATCCAATTCATTGATTGGCTTCATAAAGAATGGGCCTCACAACTCCAGAATTTGTCCACAACACTGTGCAGGTTTATCAGCGGCATAAAATACTGTTATTGGTTACTAAAAATGAATTCAAGGAGATACAAAGTGCCTCGCTATGTGATTAACCATCTGTTCTACCAGTATTACATCACTGTGACTCTTTATACAAATTATTTAAATTTTATTTTATAAATTTTAGATTGTTTTTTCTAGTATTTTCAATGTTCTCTGAAAGAATTCAATATGACATTGACTGCTAAATGTTCATATTGAGCAATAAGGATGGAAAACAACCTGAGACCCGATCATAATAAAAACCTAGAGGCAGGGATGGATGGATGAACAAACAAGGATTGTAATAAATCTGTCCAAGGCACTTGCAATAGGTCAAGGGTCACGAGACTGAATCAGATTAAAAGGCAGATTAATCAAAGCCTCTCTCACAGCACATTATATTCACTGTTCAAACAATCCAAACAATCACAGCTGATATGTCTGACTAGAAAAAGGAAAAAAAAACAAGGCTCGCTTTAGCCGATGAGCAGGTAAAAGAGGGGGGGGGGGGGGGGAACAGAGAGCCTTACGGGAAATCTGGTGGGAAGGTACATGCGTCAGCAGGGAGAAGTTTTTGGTTATTTTTTAACTGCTGCAAGGGTTTGAGCGCGGGTCTTTGCGGAAGAGAAGTCTTTTTGTGATATGAGAGCACAGCCTGTGGGAGTAGAAATCGCAGAAAGTCATCAAACCTTCCGTCAGTATGAGCTGACTAACATTAAACGGTGCGTGTTTTCCCCTGCAGTGCACACATGTAGTTTCGACAGCTTAATACTGAACATTCTAGGCACCACTGCCAATCCTAATTGAGAGATTGTCAGCTAGTGGTCATGGTCAGTTCAGAGGTGGCGGTAATGCACTTATAAGTCTGCGATCCGCCGTAAAGCAAGAAGACGACGACGACGCGTCACGCGCCGGCTGAAGAAGAAGACGCGGATGCACTCAGGACATTGCGGTGAATCAGAGGTAAAAAACAATATAAATACTGTTCTGTTTCTTGCACAGACTGATCGTTTCGTGTCTTTACACATCAATGTATCGTCACGAGCCGCAGGGTTTGATTTGGTTTTGTTTGTGTATGTTTTTTTGACTCTCAAAGCCATGATTCCCATTCACTTCCATTATATGACTGACAGACTGCAACGGTTTGACTTAAAAAAATATCCGTTTATGTTCTACTGAAGAAACAAAGTCACCTAAATCTTGGATGCCCTGGGGGTAAGCAGGTAAACATCAAATGTTCATTTTTGGGTGAACTATCCCTTTAAGTGAGCATACATCTTATGTACATTTTAGAAATTTTCCAGCTTTTTTTATGCAATATCCTAAAATATGTATAGAAATGTGTGGATGGCATTGTTATTTTGATATTATCAGTTTATTCTAAGTAATTTTGTTATATGCTTTTGTTGTTTTTATAAGTAAAAAAAAATAATAAATTTACTAGGGATGCACGATATATCGGCCACCATATCGGTATCGGCCGATAAATGCTCATTTTTGCTGTTATCGGTATCGGCCCAATAAGAAAATTTGGCCGATATCTTAAAGCGATAAATAATGCATTATTTCCTTCAGAGACACTTCAGATGCGCGCTGTTCGTTTGCAGCCTTTTGGGCAATTGTACGTTGTAATATTGTGTTCATTTGATGTATATCTGATTTATCTCAAATAGAATGCGCTTGGTTAAGTTAAAAGAGCGCTTCAGTTTACCGGTGATAAACTCAAACAGCAGGGCACAACATTAATAACTATGATTGGGAATGTCGTGTATATAACATTCTAATGAGAAAATTATTATAATAAAACGTTGTGAATTATTTGGGTTTAGTTGCTGTGTTTCAGCGTGTTGATATGGGAAGAGTGCATCCACAACAGTATCACACATTCTGACTATAGCACGCATTAACTGCATCATTTTGTACATATATAAGTGGTAATATTATGTTTATGTTGTATTAAAATTAATCTCAGGATGCATTTCCTTGAAAATAAGCTGCCAGCAAAACGCTTCAGTTTAACGTATTCATTCAGCTCTTCAGCTTCAGCACGCGCAGCTCAAATGGCTGCTATTTAAAACAGTGGTATTAACTAGTTACTTTTTCAAAATCATTGATACAATATTAATAATAACAACCACTTGTATTTTCTATTATTATTTTCATCAGCAATATGGCTTAGTAATTAAAATAATTTAATTATTGTCCGTGCAGAGACTATTCCGTTTTATTGATCTATGGCGCATTTATTTTGATTCTTTACACGTGTAATGATGTTCAGTGACTTGTTTGCATTATTTATGCTTTATTTTATTTATTTGTAAGACTTTTTATGACTAAATTTGGTAATGGGAGAGTAAAATATTTTTAAAACGTACACCGTTAAAACTAGGCTGCTAATGTTGAAGTGTTTGGGATGTGGTTTTAATGATGAGACCTTTTTTGTAATCAGGCTCTCAAAAAGTATATAAAAGTTTGGATATAGATTTATCGGCCAACATAACGGTTATCGGCTTTCAAAAATAAAGAAAAATCGGTTATCGGTATCGGCCAAAATTTACATATCGGTGCATCCCTAAAATTACATTTTTTTTTGTATTAAGTTTCGTAATGTTCGTACTTCGGCCATAACATTTTATTTCAGTTAGCATATTATTTATTTATTTTTATTTTTTTTTAGGTTTTTCATCTTGTATTTTATTTCAGCTTCAATGAACAAAAACAACTTTCTTTTGTTTTTGTTTTAGTTAAGGATAACAACACTGGTGGATGGAAACCTGGCTAATGATATTCTTGTCCCAAAATATGGCTTAAGTACGTTCCAGTACAATTTTTTTCACTCTTTTTTTCATCTGCCAGGCAAAAATCATAAATCTGATCACTTAGAAAAGTAATAGCAAACCTCTCCTCAACAAGCCACATAATCCATAGCACGAACTGTGTACAAACTTTGGCTAATGCCAAGGCGGGCTGATAGACCATAAGAATACTACAGTATCTCACAATCTCCAACATTCTACAGTACGTTTCTTGGTTCAGCAGAATTTCAAACAATCTGTGCCATCTGAAAGAAAAAGGCCCAGCATGCACCTCAAAAGGAGGTCACATGATGGGGATTATATTAGGTTTGTCTTAAGATCCACAAACAGTAGATTACAAGCTCACATCTAATTAATTACCATCAGGCCCCAGGGGCCTGCATGTGGACGGGGTGATGGGTGGTGAACTCTGACCCCTGTGCACATATGGAGGGATATGTTGAGCAGAAGAAGACACACTAGAGAAGGGAAAAAACAATAGAGATGCACAAACCATTGTCCGTGTTTGTGTGACCTCATATTTAATCTGCATAAATGTGTAAATATTTATCCTGAGAGCAGACAGTATTGTCCATTGCATGTGACTGCATAAGTGTGGGTTTGCTTATAAAGACTGAACGTAGCTTATATAGCATGCATCACACACAGTGCCCCTCTCCCTGTCGCACAACATTAGTCTGGTGTCTGGACCCCTACAGAGATCAGGACAGCCTCTGTTATTAAACCTGCTCACGGGCTGGAGAGCGAGACGGGGTACCCAGGGAGGGTGAGTGGGAGGCAGAGCAGGATCCTGGCAGACAGGAGGGTCAGAGATGGGCATAATGGGCTGGCCTGAGGCTTTACAGCAGGTCCAACAACCCTCCCGGTTAATATGTGGATGTGTAAACCACACAAACTTCCAGCCCTGGCCCCGAAATGTGCATTCTGTATTAAGACGTACATCTAAAGTGCCAGTTTTCATGGGTGGTGCGTGTACATGAAGTCCGGGAATTGTAAACATTACTAATTAGTGCATGACAGATGTATTGCTTAGAGATCAGAAGCTCGCATTGAGATCTCAAGGATGATTAAGAGGACACCATCCATTAGCAATCTCTCGCCCACACACATATTCCACAGACAAAATGTCAAGGCTCTGACGGCGCTACATGTTCATAAATGCAACAAAACACAGAGTTTATGCCAATTTATTTCAGACACATTTTTTCATTTGATTTAACAAATCAGTTATTAATTAGATTAACAAAACGTTCAGACCCCTCACCCAATAAACATACTTGGTTCCAAGTTGTCTGTGAACAAGGCCCAGGACCCTGGTTACCATGGCAACCCTGACACCAGATACATTTACGACCTAATGGAATGTGAGTAGGGAAAATCACTGCCTTTTTATAGGAAGAGACACAATGCACAGTAGAAATTGACTTTTCTACTAATTAATTCATAGGAAAACCTTTCTTTGAATGAACACACATATCCTTCAGATCATTGTGTATGTTGTATTTGAGATTTTATACTGTTTTATGCAGGCTTATGATGGAACCACTTGTTCCTGTCATCTTACCTATATGTAACCCTACCATGTTTAGTATCTACGAATTAGTATTCGGATGATCTAATTGAAAGTGTATATTATATGTTTATACCTATACAACATATTAGTGTTCTAAGAACATTTAGTAATTCGATCAAGTTCCTATGCAAATTATAATGCTTCCACACAAAGGGTCATAAAAACTCCCCAGTATCTCAAAACTCCCACTTGGGATTTCGGCCTTTCTCATTGGACAAGCCCATCTTGAGAGGCGGGGATCTTCTCCGACCTTAAAGGTCCTGCTCCAGGGACCCTCCCAGTCGGGGGTTTGTTGGAATTCTGAGAAGATGTTTTTGAGCTTACAATGCTCCAGGACATCCTTAAGTACTTTTCCTCATCAAGATTCTGACGCAAACTGGTTCTTTTTCATAAACCAACTTCAGCAAAGATCAACTTGAACCTTCAGATTGCATCAAACCTCTCTTTCAGACAGACGAGACGTGCAAGTATTCAAACTTAGTCTTATTAATTGATACATTAGGTATCATTTGCACCTTTTTACAAAGGTGTGTTTGAACTAAGAAACTGATGCTTCCTTCAGGCTGTAATTCTGCTGAATATCCAATGATACCATAGCTTCATATTTTATTTCTCTTCTCTTTACTGCCTAAGCTTTAACCCTTTCCTATACCAAATGTATGCGCGTGTGTGTATGTGTATGTTAGACCAGTTAAGTGTTTATGTAGTATGTTAGACTAGTTTAAGGTTTATGTAGTTAATAAAACCTTACTAGTATCACACTTGACATTGTTCATTGTTTGCTCATAACTGGAGTCACTTAATCATGCAGATTTATGCTACAAGCTTTTGTAGAATTTTACAGTAAGAAAGTTATTTCCCTTAACCAGGAAATTAACGTTCTTAGAATTGACAAGACAGTTGACCCTGAGAGGTCAGCTAAATATCTACAGCGGATCTAAATATTTATAATTAATTATAACTAGTTATGATTAATTATTCATATTTCCCTATGAGCTGATTCGCTACAACACATTGAGAGCTGTGTTGTCCAATTCACAAACAAATGACTAATGAATCAGTTCTTTTTAATGAGTCAGTCAAAAAGATTAATGAAAGTCTCAAACTTGTATAGCAGTTCGAATCAGACTCACTCAGTTAGTAAATATAGTTCAAAACCATTTCTAAGGTTACAACTGACTCCACTCAATTGCAAATCTTTTTTATTTTATTATTTTATTCAATTCAGAATGAACTTGGAACAATTACTTATAATTAGAAATGCATCCTTGTTTGCAATGTATTTGCATTGTAATAAATGCATTTTATAAAAACATTCAAATATTTCACAAAAATATAAAATAGTAAAAATAACTAGAGAATCTAAAATAGAATATAAAAAATATAACTACAAAATATAATGTCACTACAATAACAAAACAATCAAATAGGAACTAATCCACTTCTGAATAACTATCGTTAACTGTTATTTTGTCAACTACAATCTTAAATGTTTAATTTTAGCAGCCCTCTGTAAGTCATTTTTTTTTACTCTGCAGCTTTGATGTCTATATATCGAGACTGAAAAACCACTTCCTCCCCTCAGTAACCCTCTCAAACAACCTTCTTACCTGAAAGTAATATACAAGTAATCAAATGACCCCACTTATTACCAACCTGTTTCCACAGCAACCTCGCATTACTGCGATACTGTATGTATAGATTTAGTTGGGTTCAGATTGTGATGCATTTTCAGCTCTGAGTTGGACGAGTATAACAGCATTACTGAACCATTTATCAGATTATGCTAGTCTGAGGAAGAAAGCAGCTAGTATTACCAATAACCACGTGCAGTTTAGACAAAGGAGACAAAGACATTTCCTTCAGCTTTTCTCTCACGTAATCCCGGAAAAAAAAAAAAAAACGAGTATTTGTCTTATTTAGAATAAACCTCACGTCTAAACCATAGTGGATAGAAAGGTGCCGGCATAAACCAGAATCCAAACACCAGACTGCAGCAAAAGTTTTTCACAAGCACTGACTCACCTGAAAAATACAATAAAAACATCAAAACACTTGCCAGGTGTCTGAGGCCTGCAGGCACAGACTGAGCAGAGCTTTGTGAACATTGCTCTCTGGATTACAAAGATACAGAGAGACTTTAGAGTCTTCCTCAGACGCAGAAACATCTGTGTCTGCGGACGAGATACTTAGTATCTAGATACCCTTTGTGCCTGAAGTTCTTAGTAAAGTGTTTTAGCAAAGTAACATATTATAGGTTAATAATTTTAAATATGGACATGTTAAAAGTATATTTTATTTTTTGTGTCTATATTGACTCAATAACGCTCCTCATTCAGAGTTCATGACAATATACTGTATGGTGTCAATAAGACATTCATGTCTTGTAAAGAAAACAACACTGAGGTACTGTTGAGGAACTGTTCAACAAAACCTCAATTCTTCTCAAACCACTATTGGAATCATTATTTCCTCTCCGGTTCCTTGGTGAAGTATATTATTGTAGAACAGGATAGCTTATTGACTTACTGATACTACCTCTGGGCAGTGTGTAGGGGAGCTTATTTACCCAGCGTTAACGCCTAATAATGTAGTGTTATGGCAAGGCTGGACAGCTTATTGACTGCGACCCTGCACAGCACATTGGTAGGTTATTAGCAGAGCCATATATCATGCTGACTGTGGAGCCAGTGTCTCTCACCAGCAGAGAATGGCTGCTGTGTGTCTGACAAGGTGCTGATGTGATACTGGCCCTGCATGGAGAGACAATGTATCTAATATGAGCACAATTTCATGTAATTCGTTCCACATGTCTTATCCCTATAAAGACACTAATTTTGATCTTTATGCAAATTTATGGCTGTCAATTGATTAAATTGTAATCAAAGTAATCATCAATTGAATCATTAATTAAATCCTAATTAATATATGAATGTAATATATTAATATTAAATGATCTGATTTAACAAATTCTTACCACCCAAACGCACCCTGATCAAACACACCCACCATGGCACACACACACATCACAATTTATATAAAATGTTTATTTTCTACATAAATTATTGCATATATTTAATATATAAATGATTAATATGCCAATTAATTAATTAAATGAACAGTCAATTTAATGTTATTTAATACAATGAATTAAAATTTTATTAGTATAGTAGTGTTATACACACACACACACATTACAATATATAGGTATTATTATATTTATATATATATATATATATTATATATACACTATAATAATGTGTGATAGATAATGATCATTAGCTGTTATAAGATAATTTATCTATTAAATTAAATAAAAAAAAATTATAGTAATATAACAAGTTTAACTTTAATGAATTGTACTAAATAAAGATTCAATTGACAGCCCTAGTCCATTGTCAAACCTCAATAAATGTGGTCTCGTCTTCAGCACTGTCTCTTTGCCAGAATTGTGGACAATGTCGTCTCTGTCAGTCTCTCTGTAGACTGCAGGCAAGTATAAAGCACAGGTGGACAAGCTTGTCAAGATGAATAAAACAGGACGGCAGCTGGAGAGCAGAGAAGAGCAGACACCTGATGCTGTTAGAGGAAGGCCGGTGACACTGCCACATCACAGGTGTGTTCACGTGGATCTCTGTCTGGATCTTATTACCTTCATGTCCTAGTGACTGAGAAGTGTCCCTTCCCATTTGTGCTAAAAAGAATATCTGCATTTTGATTTTGAACTCTTTTACTGCTCTAAATATATTTTCAAGTGCTTGTAGTACAGTAGATGAGAAGCTGCTTCATAAATAAGCTGACAGTGCATTTTCACGATCTTTTTCTGCTAAGCACAGCACACTATGGACAACAAAAACAGACTCAACACACAAACCTCTATGTGTACTGACACTTCTGCGACGCAGCATTGTTCTGTTTATGACTGTGACCTGTTAATACAGGCACTGAAATGAATATGCTCCTCTCACCAGTGTGAAAAAGGCCTAATGTTATCACCTACTGTGAATCTCGGATGTTTGTCTAGTTCTGCATCTGTCCCATGTACTTCCACCCCGTCTCTCAACAGTTGTGCTTATGGCTTTGTTTGGGTGTGGGGCCGGGGGGGATGATGTGGCTGTCTGGAGTTCATACACACACACACACACACACACACACGGTACGTGTGCATGGTTCTGACTGTCTGACCTCATCCACGGTTACCACCATCTGGAGACTAACCCTCAGCCATATGGTCACCACAGCAACGGCAATCCCCACTGCCACACGTGCACAAGAGTTTGAGATTCATTCAAACTTAGCGCTCAACACTAAGCCACTTACAGACACAACCACACTTGCACATTCATAATGTGTTTTTGATCTCAAATAACGACAAAAACAGACAATTAATAAACCATCTGGTTAGATATGATCTCTGCATCCTCTGAAAAAAGTGCACTAATAGTTACGACATCACAAATATATTCATAAGACAAATGAATGCTCACAAAAACTACTGTTCGAACGTTTGGGGTCAGTAAGACTTTTTTATTTTACTGTTTTTGAAAAGTCACTTATACAAAAATATAGTAAAAACTGTTATATTGTGAAATATTATTACAATTCTTAACTGTTTTCTATTTGAATAGATTTTCAAATGTAATTTATTCCTCTGATGGCAAAACTGAATTTTCAACAGCCATTATTCCAGTCTTTAGAGTCAAATGATCCTTCAATTATTCTAATATGCTGATTTGCGGCTCAAGAAACATTTTTTATTATCAGTGTTGAAAACAGTTGTGTGCTTAATATTTTTGTGGAAACCGTAATACATTTTATTTTCAGGATTCTTTAATTACTAGAAATTTCAAAAGAACATTATGAAATAAAAAACTTTTCATAATATTATGCATCTTTACTATCACTTTTGATCATTTTAATGAGTTCTTGCTGAAGAAAAAAACAAACATTTCTTTAAAAAAAAAAATTCTAAAAGAAAAATAATTTTTCTGACCACTGGTTATTATATCTTTACTTTTGAATGGTAGTGTATATCCTGCAATAAAGTGTTTTGATGGTATGAGTGCAATGTACCTGTGCTAATCACTAATGAATGACTACGGGACTAATGTTTTTTTTTCCTTTGGGATTACTTCATAGGCTGATGAGAGCTGGCTGCTAATCCCAAATGATTAAAACTGAAACACACACACACATTTTTATACACACAAATACAGCTCACATGTATTTGACAAGTGTTTATACATCTTGGGAGCTAAGTGTATTAAATGGATAGTTCTCTCCCCCCATAAATTCTGTCATCATTTAATCACCCTCATGTGTTTTCAAACTCATATGACCCTTTCTTCTTTGGAACAGAAAAGGAAATGCTAGGCAGAATATAAAGTAACACAAAAATAGTCTATACTGTATGACTCATGTGCTACATTCCAAGTCTTCTGTTATGCTGGTGTGTAATGAAAGTTTTGCCACTCAAAGTGACAAAAATGCCCATGTAGTGAATTCCTCTTTCTTCTGCTATCTAATGTAATACATTTAATTATATTTTAGGTAATATATTATTTCTCATGTATTATTATACTGATGAGTTTAGTAGTGCCTCTGCAGATACTCTAGTGACCTTACAGGGTGCTGGTGAATTTATTACTAATATGAAGTAGCTTATATCTGCTTCATATTAGTCGTGGCCTAATGGTTAGAGAGTCGTACTTGTAACCCAAAGGTTGCGGGTTCGAGTCTTGTACCAGCAGGGATTGTAGGTGGGGGGAGTGAATGTACAGTGCTTCAATACCACGACTGAGGTGCCCTTGAGCAAGGCACCGAACCCCCAACTGCTCCCCGGGCGCTGCAGCATAAATGGCTGCCCACTGCTCCGGGTGTGTGTTCACGGTTTGGATGGGTTAAATGCAGCAGAGCACTAATTCTGAGTATGGGTTACCCACTCGGCCACATGTCACGTCACTTATGACAAATTTTCAGGATTCTTCGATCAATAGAAAGTTCAAAAGAACAGCATTTATTTGAGATAGAAATAGAATTTGTTAACATTATAAAAGGTCCTTACTGTCATTTTTAAATAATTTAATGCATCCTTACTGAATTTCAAAAATCTTACTGACTCCAACTTTTGAACGGTAAAGTATATTTACAGTACTTTCATATTTGATGTTGATTTGATAGACAACAGCCATAACTGTTCATACTAAAAATGTATTTCAATGAACTGATTCAATTGTAGTATTTGCAGAGTGGATTATACATGGTTAAAAGAAAAAAACACCTTCATAAATAAATGGAAAATGCCGATAAATATCTCACAAATATATTTATGATATCTACTTTTGTACAGAGTTTTTCACCATCTGTTCCCATTGACTTGCACTGCATGAAAAACAGAAGTATGCTCTCCTTATAGAAGAAAGAACGTCATAACCAAGGGTTGGGCCAACGACACCTCCCCCCTGGGTAAATGCTGATGACAATGTTCAATGTTAAATTTTTGGGTGAACCAATCCTGAAGACAAAGCATAAATGTACACTCTTTCTATACAATATAATCAGAAATATGAGACTACAGATCTACACATACACAGATCCATCTGAATTCTAAGGCTTGCCTCCATGCTTTTGTGTTGCTACTCCCACTGAGTTTAAAATGAAACAGTAAAAAGAAGTTCTCCCAATTAAACAATGAGTTCTTCCTATGTGCACTTCCTCCTTGAGGTGACGAGGAAATACAGATTCTTCCAAGTTCCTTCGCTATTTATGAGATCACACTGACATAGAAAGATCCTCTTCTCATCTCATATGTTCTCCTGAAACCATTCTAGTGTGATGCACAGCACTGCTAAATGCTGTGTTGAATGGAAAGAATGCTAAACAGCTATTCCCAGCACCGCCGCTGACTATAGAGGAACTATACGAACAGCGTGCATTCTCTTCATAATCCGCATATCAACAGCTGGCAGGTCGAGCAAGCATTCTTTTTTTATTTTGCACCGTCTCTCTCGAAGGCAGCACACACCCTTATGTTTAACACGTTTTTGTGCATGTTTTTGCTTTTAACATAATGCATATTTCTCTGAGAATACGGAATGCCTTTCGGTTATCCATTTTTCGTGTCTCAAAAATGGCCCTATAAATAAGCGTAAAAACAATGTGTCATCCATGCATAAAGGCCACTATCAGAACCCAGTCTAACATTAGCCACAACCAGTTTAGCAAGTATGCAGTTAAAAATGGGAGCAATGTCATCTCAGTCACGGAATCTCCCCTGTGTTTCTCTCGCACTCTGTTCTTCACTACGCAGTACCTTCCAATTGTATGGTTGTCATGGTGATTGGCCGTATGATAGCACACCTGTGGAGCAGACCGTTCAGTCCAACTCAGACCTGCCTTTGTTCTTTCAATTGCTCTATGATTGTCTTAGCAATATACTGGCTATTGACCTGTCAGCCAACAGTCAAGCAGATGTGCACAGAAAAATCAAATGTAAACATCAGAGTTATCAACTCTCATGGCTGTATGTGCAATTTAACAACTTCAAACCAAATTCAGATTTGTTTTTTAAAGTTAATAGTTCATCAAAATGAAAGCTCTGACTACTGTTTTCCTTTTCCTCATATTGTTTCTTTCTTCCGTGGAACACAACAGGGAATTTTTGAAGAACACCCTGGACACGCTTTTCAATATAATGAAAGGGAATGGGACAGTCAAGCTCCAAAAGAGACAAAAAAAGGTTCCCAAAAAAAATCTATATGACTTTTGTGCTACATTCCAAGTCTTCTGAAGCTATATGATAGCTTTGCAGAAAAAACTGACCAAAATTAAAGTCAATATTCACGAACACACTCAATATCTACCAGTTTTGCTTTGTGCATTTATGAAAGTCCATGAGATAAGAAGCAATGATTCATTCACAAAGCTTTCTTTTTAATCAAATCTTTTTAATGAAATGACGCATTTACATCACAAAACCGCCTGAATGATTATGTCACAAATCAGACAGATTCAGTTCAACAAGGTACGGTTTTTTAAATGTTTTTTTAATTCTTATGCTCAAAAAGGCTGCATGTATTGAGAAAACTACAGTAAAAAGGTTTTATTTTATATATTTTAAAATGTAATATATTCCTGTTACGACAGAGCCGAGTTTTTTTCAGTGGAATAAATTTTTGAGGTCCTTTGATGAATCGATCATTTAATAAAACAAACATCTTTTAAATATATATTTTTTTAAATATAAAAGTTTTCGCCACTTTCGATCAATATATTGCACCCTTGCTGAATAGAAGTTTTTTTTTTTAGACTTATGAATCTAGTGAATGATTTGCATGGACCACTTTAATTTTTTTTTTGTTTCTAATTAGTGACATCAATGGAGAAACACGAATGAGACTATCGATAACAATTACAGTTTCTCTCTGTTTTTTTTTCCCACATAAAGCTATCCTATCTTCAGGAAAACTTGTAATATAGCACACAATTCGTATGGTCTAGTTTTATAGAGCTATTTTGACCTTTTTAAAGCTTGAAAGCTATGGTCACTATGAACTGTCCTTGAACAGAAAGAGCTTCAAAATTTCTCCTTTTGTTTTTCATGGAAAAAAATAGCAACATCCATGTCATTTGGAACGACATGAGAGTGAGAAAATAAAGACAGAACTTTCACTTGGGTGGACTTCCTTTAAATGTCCCTACAAGAGGAAACAAAGACAATGTGATAAGAATTAAACTGTTAAAAATACAAAACGTTACAATATCCTTCTTTCCACTTGATCTTTCTTTTGCCTTCCTTTGCTTTCTTTCAACTGTCCTTCATGCACTTTTTACAGTGCAAATGGATTATTTTTGACTGTAACTGTTGGGATGATGTTTCCATAATATCCAAGATGTCAAAACAAAAACAGCATGGAAGGCGCATGTTACATCGACATGCCATCCAGATAACCCTGTGTACTATACATAGCATACTCATTAAGCATAGACAAGTGCAGGCACGAATACACACACACACACACACACACAGAGGGGCCCTAGAGTGCAGAACAGCTGCTGAATCCTCAGATCATTGTGCACAGAATGGGCATGTGGGGAAATATTCTTCCCATTCTTCCACTTCCTGCTAAAACTAGCAATACGGCCAATGGGATTTACACCTGCCTGGCACATATGATCTTCCTCACTTATTAGCGGAGGACACAAAGCCACACACTCGACTTATTCAACCAAGATGATTTAGAAAGGGGGATCGAGAAAATTATTTTGCTTCAAGGGGGTTTCTGCCTATAGACAGTGTCAGTTACTAATAAGACACAGGGTTTCTCTTGAATTCAATATAGTCGCACACACATACTCCTCTGTGCTTTCTTGAGGCATGACAGCCACATAAAACAACATCTCTAGGCTCTGGGGTCTCTCTTGAAGTGCCTGTCTTGTTATTAGCCATGTGTTCTCAGCGTGGAGAGAAAACCTAGAGAGCTACTATAGTGTTGAAAAAAGCCCAGTGGATTTGTTACACTTCTATTCTTCATCTTTTCATTGAGATTTCTCTTGCTGTGTGAAGCCTGCCACATCTTTGAGGGGCCTGTATACCACCTTCACAGACACTGCAAGAGTCCAGATGTACTACTCAAAAAGATAAAATTAAATAAATAGTGATCTTTTTTATTACAGCATGTTTCAGCTGGAAAAACAACGACAACAACAAAAAAAACTATGACTTACATTCCAGAAAATATGGCATATAAAATATACCATACGTCATGAAACTCCAAACATTCCAACTAATAATTTCTGTGTGGCTATAAATTGTACTTTTGGCAAACTTTGCAAACTTACTGGTAAAAGTACATTTTAGTTTATATGTTCCCTGGGAATCAAACCCACAACCATGATGTTGCTAGCTTCATGCAGTAATGTCAATATTGGAAGAGCTCAAAAAGCACAGGACCATTTA
The DNA here is from genome assembly GCA_018155175.1 of Sinocyclocheilus anophthalmus. Classification (NCBI taxonomy): domain Eukaryota; kingdom Metazoa; phylum Chordata; class Actinopteri; order Cypriniformes; family Cyprinidae; genus Sinocyclocheilus; species Sinocyclocheilus anophthalmus. The sequence goes on from JADLZN010005933.1 coordinate 395,038, forward strand.
ATCCCTTCACAAAAAAAGAAATAAAATACACATTTGCAGCCCATCTCACCTCAAATAAATTAAGAAATATAAAAGTGTAGCATGACATTGTTCATAATAATAATAAACCATCTAGTCCACTAATCTACTTGCTTTTTTTTTTTGTGCAAACAATAGAGGAATGTGTCTGTCTTTGTTCATTTCATTCACCCATCATACCCTTTATCCATAATCACATGCTTCATTGCTCATGGCTTGAGAAACACTTCCTTCAAGTTGCTCAACGAACCTCGGCAAAGTATTAGAACTATTTTATATCAAGAGTGATGGCACGACTCATATTAAACCATGGCAGATTTATAGCAAACGAGATTATATATCCTACTCTGAATTCAAAATAGAAAAAAAACATGTATCATGACAATAAAATTTTTTTATGTTTCTCCCTATTCACCCCCAAAAAGTTGCATGGCTGTGTGTGACTGGACCCCATCTGCTCAGGGAACACCATTATCTGCTGGGATGAAGGATTGTATGGCCACTCAGTGGGATGAGCTCATACTAAAAGCCAGATCAATCTCTGTCTCAGTCTAAAAGCCCCAGTCAGAGATATGCGGATGGGGTCGAGATCTGATTAGGGACCTCTGACAATCCCACCAGCTCACGGGATACATCACATCCTCGTGCCAATCAAGCTATTTACAACCAGTCTGTTACATTTATGGTTAGCAGAACCTTAAAAACGCTGCTGTGTTCTCAGTTTCTGTGTTTAATCTATATATATAATATATATATATATATATATACCTGATGTGTTGCTGGGATTATTATACCATTCACAAGGACAATTATGTAAACCCAAATGCAATTAAAAATCAATCAATTTGCCTGAAGTTCAAATAATGTTTGACATCTGTTCAGATTGCCTGATTAAAGGGATAGTTCACTCAAAAAATGAAAATCCTTCATCTGTAATCATTTACTCAGACTCTTGTTATTCCAAACCTGTAATACTTTCTTTTGTCATGCTGCAATAGAATCCTTCAATTTGTTACCTGCAAGTTATTTTACCACAGAGTGAAAAAGTGTAAATAGCCGAATATCATATTAATCGTAATTTTACTTTAAAATACTGCCAAAGTACAGAACAGAAGTACAGAACATTTTCAGGTGAAAATCAGTAAAAGGACAATCCTTTTAAGTTCCTAAGTGACACATCACATATTCTGTCTGATGGCGTTTTATTATTATTTTTATGTATGATCCTGTGCTCATACATCTGTATGTAAGGGATAATGTACTTCCAGCCAGTTGTTATCGCAGAATACAGCGGAAGAGTCTTGTATCACCCTGAAGGGGGTTATTCAGCGATAACAACTGGCTGGATGTACATTATCCCGCTTATTACACGGATACTTGCTACATAAGTAAATAATTAGACGCAAAATATTGATATGAGTTGAAATATTTGAACGCAAAGCTTCCGTGAAGACAGCAGCTGCGAGCAAGCGGCAAGTTCAAACTAGACAGACATTTAAGGGACATACAGCTTATTACAAAACATTTCACCACATAAATAATTAAGGCAATAAAAGATATTGATTTAAGGCGAAAATGTTTTAAAATCCTACCAGTTTGTTAGTTACCTTATCATCCATTACAGTGTACAAAACAATTGTCGCAAAAAGGCAGCAGCTGCGCTTGTATGAAACGAGAGAGTGAGTCCGCCAAACCAGGATGACACAGGCTAATTAAATAATTGTACACATAATATTGCATTGAGTTTTAATATTTTATTAGCTAACCAAACGCAAAGCTTCCACAATGAAAAACTGTTCCTAGCAAGAGTATAGCACCGACTTCAGTTACCGGGATGAGTGTCGCGACTAACCAATCAGAATCAAGTATTCCACAGAGCTGTGTAACAATGCTTTTTAACAATGTAAATGTCTATACTGTGACCTTTGATATATTGCATCCTTGCTGAATAAAATGTAAAAAATCTTACTGACCCCAGACTTTTGAACAGTAGTGTGTAACAGTGAATAACTTAAATGTTTGCCTCACAAAAGCTTATCTCACAAATCACACGTTTGGAATGACATGAGGGTAAGAAAATAATGACAGAACTTCCTTTAAATGTCCTTACAAAAGAAGAAAAAGACAGTGTGATAAGAATGAAACGTGTTACTATATCTTTCAACTTGATCTTTCTTTTGCCTTCCTTTCCCTTCAGTGTCAGTACATTGTAAATAGTGTTAGTCGTTTTTACAGGGGGGAAAAATGCTACAGTAAAAGCCTGTTAATTGGTTACCCGTAATTTATCTTACTATATGGAGTGAAAAATAATTGTCTTTTTTTTTTGTAACTGTAAAATGTTGTCAAATTTATGGGTTTTGCAAGTAAAACTATGAATTACAGTATTGGTCTTGTTTTATGGACAGGCCACCAGGCCAACCTGGTATTGCATATTGCTTGTTGTTATTTTTTTACATTTATTCATGGCATTTACATTTTGGGTTAACTATTCCACAGCAGTTCTTCAGGCAGGCGGCGGTAATCTATTCTGTTCAAATATGCAGGCATCACGCATTTAAAACTACATTCCTAAGAACGTGTCCTGCCGGTTGTGAACTGGTTCATTCCTGTGAACTGGTGTTATCTATTAACACTGATCAGAGGGAAGGAACGTAAGCATTTGTCACCCAGATGCTTTTATCATGACCTGAGGAGGGTGAGAGCTACAGATAAGTAGGTACATTTCTAAAGACTGGAAAATGTGTATGTGAAGGCGTGAAAGCGAGCTTAATGATCAAAACAATGAACAACAGCAGTAAATGGGAATTGGGGGAACTCTACAAATCCAAGTCGGGAAGAGAGCTGGTACAAGGACAAGGGGGACTAATCTGAAGCCACCTTACTCTTTAAATAGAAAAATAAGCATTTACTAATACTGATTATTAGCTGAAAACAGTGAGCATTTCATCACCAACTTGTCAGCATGCACAAACACAAGGACTGTGAGGACAACACTTTTTTGTAACAACATTTCAACCTAAAAGTGAAAAGTCTGTCTTTATTTTCTCGCCCTTGTGTCCTTAATATTGTTATTTTGTCTGTGGAGTGCAAAATGAGAATTTAAGAATCTTTACGACAGCTCTTTTTCATACAATGGGAGTTCATATTACGGCAGTTAAGCTCATGACAAAGAAATCACAGAAATGCACCACGTATGAAATGCACGACTCGTTCATTATATTTCGACTTTTCTGAAGTCAGATGATAGGTTTGTGTGAGGGAAAAAATATCAATTAAGTTATGATGTACTGATAATGTTCCCTTACGATGCATTTATAGTCATATATAATGAAATAAATGACAGAGCCTTTTCATTCATATTGTGACGTACAAAAAGAAAGAAATGTGGGGTGGGACTTGCTTTTATCCATCGGTTGTTGATTGGGTGGAGGCAGATCTGAATGTGAGCTTGAGGCTAATTGTAAGAAAGTGGCAGAATTTTATTGGGCAAAATTATTGAAATGAGAGAAGTCTTTCTTTTGGCTGGAAGATTGAGTTATGATATATTATCTAAAGGGTTAGTTCACCCAAAAATGAAAATTCTGTCATTAATTACTCACCCTCGTGTTGTTCGAAAACCCGTAAGACGTTCGTTCATCTTCGGAACACAATTTAAGATATTTTTGATGAAATCTGAGGGCTCTCTAACCCTCCCATAGACAGCAAGGTAACTACCACGTTCAAGGTCCAGAAAAGTACCAAGATGATCGACAAAGTAGTCCGTGTGACATCAGTGGTTCAACTGTAAAGTTACGAAGCTACGAGAATACTTTTTTGCGCAAAGAAAACAAAAATAACGACTTTATTCCACATTTTCGTCTCTACTGCGTCACTTGTGGACGCACGTTCACGACAGTACCATGACGCGAGCGTGTGGCGGCGCTGACCCAGATCCGGCATGACACAGATGACATCATTACACCGGATCTGGGTCACCGCCGCCACACGCTCGCATCATGATACTGTCGTGCCAATATCTTAAACTGTGTTCCAAAGATGAACGAAGGTCTAACGGGTTTGAAACAACATGAGTGTGAGTAATTAATGACAGAATTTTCATTTTTGGGTGAACTAACCCTTTAAAAAATTATGAGGTCAAACATATTTGACAAAACATTGTTTTTATGTGCTGGTTGTTTTCAATGAACTTGTTATCCAGTTCACAAATTGGACTGATTGATTAATTCACAAACAAGAGTGATTCTTTAAAAAAAAAATCAATGTTCTTTCAATGTTTTTTTTTTTTGGATGAATTAACATGGACAAACTTTTCAAATCCTTTTCTGTCCTCTGTCACACAGGATACAGTGGTGAATAGTTGGCCACTTTGGTACATGGTGCAAACTAGGGCTGCACGATAAATAGCATGCGATATTTAACGCGCATCTATGATACAGTAAAGCCATTCTGTCCAAGAAACGGAATACATCTAAACAATCAAACAAACATGCAAAAGCAAAAAGCTTGTCACATGGAGCAGCATTAACTACACAGAGCCGTTGTTCACCGACAAGCTGCGCAAAAATCGCGCAAATATGATCGTGGTTTTGCGCAGCTTGTCAGTGAACAACGGCTCTCTGTAGTTAATGCTGCTCCATGTGAAAGCCCGCAGGTGATGGAGATTTACAGCTGATTAAAAACCGACTTTACTGACAAGAGATGCGCGTTAAATATCGCATCCGATTTATCGTGCAGCCCTAGTGCAAATTGATATTTCGGAGCAGTTTCCAGGGCAGGGAGTCAAATCTAGTTGCATGGACTTGTAGCACTATAATGGACTTTCTGGCTCTGAGTGATGACTAGCTCAGACAGATATATCTACTCTTCAAAGGCAGTGCCAGTTTAAGGCTATCACTACACTTGGCGACCATCTTGGTAACACCACTGAGTATCTATTTTCTATATATGCCACCACTCAAATGTTTGGAATCAGTAAGGTGTAGGTAAGTACAGTAAGGTCAGTGTAGGTGGCTGCAGGTGGCTGTTTTCATTGTTGATGCATGTGGTTTCACACATTAAGGCAATAATCCCTATGCTTGCAATGAAAAGCTGCAAATATATGGTTGGCTGTTATGTCACCTTTAGTTAGGAAATTACATCATGCATACATAACCCCATACATGTAATCAGTAAGCAAGCTGTATTAGTCTAATTATTAACAATTAACAATAAATAGTAACAACTAAGATTTTGATTAATCATGTAAGGGTGTGTATGAAGGTACGTCGGTTTAAATCTAAATAAGTATCGAGTTTCTCATTACAGAATTACTATGAACACATAATGAGGTCCATCTGTTATGCAAATTATGATTACATAATGCAGGAGTATTATTGCTGTCTCTTTCCCACACAAATCACATCCATAAGAGCTTGCAGAAGCCAAAGTGGTGGAAACCACTGCAGTATGTAAGCACCTTATCCTTTCTTTCCACATTTTATCTCTCCCTAATGTCTTAAGAGGCAACCCTTCACACATACACACACTATAACAGTCTCCCATCTGAAACAATTAGTCTGTCCCAAAAGAACCCACTTTGTGTCATTTATGTCAATAACATTGGTTCCTGAATTTCCCTTATACTACATTCGATGTTGGCATCCACCCAACAGCTGTACATGCACACTGTAAATGTATGAGTAATATGCTATAGATTTTATATTTACATTCAGGTGCAAGGTTCACACATGATGGTCTGCCAAAAACATCTCCAGATTCTCTCAGACAAACATCCACAGCTCAAAAATGAGCAGTGCCACTTTATAGATAATTTCCACCATAACTTCATAAAAACATAAACTCCACCAAATCTGCACAAGCTGTATTATTTATACACTATTATAGTATATAGTACACTCATAGTATTTATTAATATTATTCATATTTTGATTGAGCATTTTTTTGTATTTTGAGTTTTCATAAAAAATTTTGTTTTAGTCATTTCTTAGTCATGTGCTCCAGTCATGTTTTTTTTCTTTTTTTTTGTTTAGTTTTTTTTAAGTTTAGTACTTCGACTTAATGTATTATGTGGTTTTGCCCAGCAATGATTTTATTAGTTTTAGATATTTTTAAGTTTCTAATTTTTACATTTATTTTACATCATCTAATATTTATATACAGTTTTATTTCAATTTCAAATATCAATTTATTTTTAATAGTTTATTTTTAGTTAAAAATAACAACACTGTTCTGCAGGATACAGGATATCAATAAGAGTCTAGTACTTTTCCATCCATGTAACACATCTTACCATGTTTACATTCCAATAATTCCATAGATTTCCCTTAAAATCTCTTCCGAAAGATTCCATCTGGCCCTAAATATCATCAACAGCTGTAGGAGCTAGTTGAAACTTGATGTTCGAATGATACAATTTTCACATAGCTAACAAGCGATTAATCTGATTTAATCCCTTGGCTAAATAAAATAGTTCCCTTTTTGAGTCTTTAAAAACTCAGAACAATGGTGCTCAGTTCCTTTCACAGTGGATTAGAAAGAAACAAACAGAACAATGAAATAAAGAAAGAACAATTTGACAACGAGAAAAACATTCCTAATAGCATTAGCGAAACATTTCCTCAGTGCTGCGGTTCAGATTTAATAAAACTCATTTAGTGTGACAAGGCATTAAGAGTGATGAAGAAACAGGAAGAGAGAGCGAGAGGGTTGTGAAGTTGACAGAAAGAGAATATAGACAAGAAAGGACATCAAGAAAGCGTCAAAGAGGGAGAGGGAGAGGGAGAGGGAGAGAGAGAGATGAGGGTGTGGGCTCATCACTCCTCCGCACCGCTATCAGCTCTGCACCTCGGGGCTGGCGCAATGCCACTACACTCATGAAACAGAGATGGGCCCCGACTGGCACCATCTAACGTTAACGCCCACCCATCATAACATCTCATCACAGCCCATAACGGTCCTCATCCTTGTGTATAACATTACACTGCTGGAATTACTTTTTATTCCCTCTGGAGTCAAATATGGATAACGACATATGACAGCAAAAGATGATGCATCATTTTAATGCCTAACTCTCACACATGTATCAGCTATGCTATATCCCCTTTCCATGTGCGCAAAAAATGAATTTTTAACAATTTAGCAATATCAAAATACATACATATATTTCATCCAAAATATTCTCCCAGATCCTGGTTTGATTTTGTGTGGTTTCTGCACTGCTAGAGCTCCAAATTGCAAAAATAATGTTTCAAACACTTAAACTCATATGAATGCACCAGCAAAGATTCATTAAATGAATCAAAAGTGACTGTAAAAACATTTATAATGTCAAAAATTAAATGTTGTTCTGTTTGTTCTGTTGAACTTTCTAATCATCAAAGAACCTTGAAAAAAATGTGTAACATTTTCAATGTATTAGGCAGCACAATATTGGCAATCAATATTGACAATAATAGTAAATGTTTCTTGAGTACCAAATCAGCATATTAGAATGATTTCTGAAGGATCATGTGACAACAGCTTTGCCATCACAGTAATAAATTACTATTTTTACTGTATTTTTGATCAAATAAATGCAACTTTGGTGACCATAAGAGACTTGCTTGACTTAAAAAAATGTTTTTTTAAACTTACTGACTCAAACCCATTCACATTCAGGTGTTCATTGGTTGGACAAACAGGAAGCCCCTTCTCAAACTCAAACTATACTGTAGGTTCTTGTCATGATCGCCCAAACAAACCAATTTCAATTCTGTTTGATAGTGCAGAATTTACACACTTTGCCTTTAAGCTTCAAAGCTATATCAACCATTTGACCTTGTTGTGTATACAGCATGTAGTGGAGTTACCCTCTCCTTTGAATGATAATCCGAAGCAGTGGATTGGCCGAGGACAGTGCTTTGTGTAGTTGTCATCATTGTTGATTGGAAGTGATCTCCAGGATGTCGGCATATCCCATCAGCACTTCCACACCGGGGCCTGAATGTCTGCAGCAGTTGGGAGAAATTTTCCTGTAAGCCACCGCTCCTTTCTCTTTCAGGGCAACCTGCGGTACTCCCATCAAACTGCAGACAACCACAGCATGGAAATATATCATAAACACGACAGGCTTTAATGCACACACTTAGCTTTGAATCAATTAGATATCGACGGATTATGACCCTGTAAATTATGCAAATGTAATCCATGTCTTTTTTTTTCCAACTGAAACTTGGACAGTGACTTTACACACAGATGCGTCTTTGGGGGAAGAGTCTGTAGACACATTCAGTGCCAGTTCCTCGTACCAATTCACTTGCTCCTGCAGCTGCAGAGCTGTTTGATGTGCACTTGCAGCTCGGAGGAAGCCATTAAGTTAAAAAAAAAAAGAGCGTGAGGAACAAAGGGAGGGTCAGCTAATCAAGTGCTACAGATAAAGACACTTAAACAGTGGCATTAAAAGCTGAGCTTCTCAGACCACACACACACACACACACACACACACACCGAGCGGATGGGGAATTCATCTCAAGAGCTCAGCTGAACATATTGGACAAAATCTGTCAGATCGCTCAGTTTATGAGGAGGAATTGCATCCGAGCCAAAGATTTTCTCCAGTATCCATGGAGCATACCTTACATATGGAAATGGAGAATACTAGTGAAAATATACAAGGCCATATTGTAAATCATTTGAATATGGAGTCATTCAGCAGGCCACAGCGAGTGTTTTTATTAGAGCCCATTCACAAACATAATATCAAAGGCTTTTTCCTGTGGTAGATATAACAAGAATTAATTTTCCTAATTAATGCTGTACAGTTGCTTTGACACAATCTGTATTGTTAAAAAAGTGCTATATAAATAAAGGTGACTTTACTTGACTTGATGCGTTTTCATTCTATAATCCTGTTTGTTTCTCTCCTATACTTTCATCTTGTTAAAATTAAGAAAGGAAAAGTCCTACATGTCCTACAAAGACTACATGTCCTCTCCTAGTATACATCCTTGGTCTTACTGTGAACAATTAATCGTGCAAGTTACTCTTATATATAGTTAATAAGTTCGTCTTTTATCTCTTATTAAAATAACAACTTGCTTCACCTCTAAAACATCTTTCCTTTTCAGCTGTCATGTGACCGCTTTCACAGTCCAATTAATTCTTGATGGATAAAATCAGGTCTTATATTTTTCCCCCCCCTCTTGTTGAATATCCTGTTTCACTCATGAATGTGTCACATTACAGAAGTAAAATGTTAATCTGTCAATAAAAGGACTGTCATTTTAGAGATGAAAATACAATTTTTAATCAATACATTTTTTTCACACACATTGCACAACATATTTGAATATATGCATTATCATCCTGCTTGAAAATATTTACATCACCTCCCCCTTCAAAACAAGCATCAACAACTTTGAACTTATTAGTCTTATTTTGTGCAAAAAAAGTGCTGTTATGTGGGACCACCACAGTAACCATAGCAATACAGATAAAAAGGCCATACCTGTCATACCAATGAAAACATGGCCTGTCAGAGAAAAGACATCAGTATGAATTGTTCAACACAGACCTCAAACTACATGCTCACTGAAAACACCATTCATTTGCAACAGGATCCCATCAAGAGCTAGAAATGTAGAAAAGAAAACATTTCCTTCCAATTTCCTCTCAGGAAGAAAAGAGTGTCACCAAACACATTGCACTGCCTGTTATGAAAACCAAAACCTCAAGCAGGAGGATTCAGGTGATTGAATTAGCCAGTTCAGGCAAAAATAATAATATATGACACTATATTACATCCAGGCCTGCATGGAACTTCACTTGAATCTTTCTAAACAGCCCTCTTCTGTTTACTGTTCTCCTCTCACATATGCACTGCACACCCAACATTTCTCAAGAATGGAGGGATAATAAAACATATCCTGCTCTGTTTGGCAGATTGTGGTCGAGGTTTTCCAATAAGGATACTGGGCACATTGACAACAAACTACTCCAAAACATCAGAGACCAACAATCTGTGTCTTTAGTAATAATAGAGGCCATGAGAAACGTAATAAAATATATGAACTATTTTAAACAGACATCAATAGTTATAGCTGTTTGCCTGTTAATATTAATTTATGCATCATCAGATGTAATATACTAAAGACTATATCCTCCCATAAATGAGGCCTTTTTTACACATCTGTATGGCCTGAGATGAACCGATTTATTACAATGACATTTTAATTTAGACAATTGTCGAGTACTATTATACAACAGTGGATCTAAGGAGGTCAGAGGCAACTAGTAGGCCTCAGCAAACCTGGAAAATAACGTAAATTAATATAATTATTTTATATATTCCATAAATAACGCCAAGCTTTGAACTATTTTATTGGGTAGAAGTTGTGAGTTAAAATATTTGACAAATCTTTTGATTATACTTGATCCAGTCCAGCTTTTAGTGTTGCGTTGCATAGTGACACTGAAAGCTGGATGCTTTGGCTTCTTTTGGAACTATTTTCACCCGCAGATATGAAATACACTAACTGGTCAATATTTGTCTGAAACATAAGATATTTAAATATCCATAGAGCAACATCACTGGCAATGCTTCGGTAGCACTGAATCATCAACAAGGTTATAATCACCTGTGGCCTCGTGCCAGCTGTATTCCAAACAAATGCACTTTTGCTCGTGTTATTGCTTATTAATACCTGCTTACTTGTTGTAATCGAAGAAAACAGTGGAATTTTTCTTGTGTATAGAAACTCCACTGAGTTTATGTAGTACACAGCTCTGCTAATATTATTATTAATGCCCCTCAGATGCATCATTATGATCGGATTCTTCCTAGACCGCGGGATTCGGTTTTTCGTTATTGGTATGTAACATGCATAATTGATCAACAGGGCCCAGTCGCCTCATTGCGCACGTCTGTTTATCGGTAGGATAGGATCCTTCTTCACACTGCACCAGAACCACATTTCACATCACACGGACCGGACAGAGACCTGCTCTCTTAATGATCCCAGCCAAACGCGCTCGTCTCGCGCCTCGTAGTCTGACACATACAGCACCATCAGCGTTTCTCTCTATGGATGGATTAGTACACAAACCCCAACACTGATGCGCCGGATTGAAAGCCCTCCAAATACGGGCACGCTCCCGTGGAGGGCTGCGTAAACAGCAGTTTACATATGCACGCTGTCAAACGCAGCCTAATGCAATATTTATGGAATTCACTTACTTTGCTCTTCACCTCCACCACACTCTCCTCGTTTTTCAGCGGCGTCCTGTGATGCCGTGACATGTTTGCGATATATATATATATATATATATTCCCACGGGCAGTATCGCACGAGAGTGCCCCTAGATACAGGAGTCCGCAGCCAGAGATCGTGTACGCAGCATGAGTGAACTGACAGTCGAGACCCGCAGTACTGTTTCACAAGCACGGACTGATTTGTCCAGGCGGTGGGCGGGGCCTGTGGCTTTCAATAACACTGACGTCAGGCGGAACGCCGCTAGAAGGCGTGGTCGTGCGTAGTATCACATGTAAGCCTAATGCTCCTCTGGCCTCTCAGGGTGGGATATAAGAATTCCTTATGACTCAATGACCTCATTGAGGTCAAAGATATTAATAACGATATAAAAAATGACATCATGACTATTAACAGAAATTTTTGCAAAATTTCCACTCAACAGAAAAGATCCACAGGAAATATCAGGATTGTTATGTGATGGTTGCTTTCCAAACTCATGATGTCTTTATCCCTGCATGGGGTTGCTGTGAAAACGTTATCTTTTAGGGGACAATCGGGCTAGTTGTCGCACTTTTTAGGTTTATACTTATACATTTACATATACATATATATTATAGTTGTCGCACAGGGTAGATTTTTGAAAGTCAATTTCTATAACAGTCTTGTTTAGGAATATAAATATTGAACACATGTTGACCTTTTGCAGCAACATGATTCAGTTTTGGGGAATGTTGTCCTACTATATGAGGTAAAGTTTTCACAGTGGAACCTGCCTTTTAACAGCATTTAGTATACTTTAAATATAGTAAAATAATTCAGAAATACAAAACAAACAGGAAAATGTCAAATGTTACCTTGTGACAGCATCTTTCTGTGACAACTAGCCCCGGTCTCCTCCGGAAGTGGGATGGGAAAATGGGACTATCAACTGTTTGATTACCTGCATTCTTCAAACTATCTTTTGTGTTCGGCAGAAGAAAGAAATTCATACAGTTTTGGAACAGCTTGATGACAGAATTAAAGTCATCCTGTGGTCCCATTGGAAGTTTGCTGAGGCCCCCTAGTGGGTCCTGGCCTCGTGGTTGCTTTAAAGTTTCTGCCTTTTCTCTCAGTGAATGATTTAATACCAGAGCTGCTATAATTAGTACATGTCCTCATATGATTAGAAAATGTTTAGAAAATATTAGAAACAAGAAAACTTAAAATGCATAAGCATTTCAGTGTACTGCTAACAAGTTCTACATTAACATTAATAGAGAAACTGTTAACATATGCCCATCTGTGGACAAAACATGTCCACAGATGGGCCCCCCCATCTTTTTCCTTTTAGTGTATTTGAGCCACTGGTCTTAATAAAGCTTCTCTTTCTAGTGTTTCCCTTGTTGTGTGTCCAGTCTCTGCTCTGCACACCCTCTCCACGGGCCTCTCTCCAGCTCGGATGATGATGGAAAGCAGAAGAATGCAGGAATGTGGAGGGAGATGATCATCCTGGTTGCTCATTGCAACGGTCAGTACTTTGATCTACTCTGCATTTGGTCTAGACCCAACAATTTCCTGGAATATAGCGGAGAAATTGAGTTTACATGTGTCTCTCTTTCACATAGGTATCAGTGACTCAGCTGACCCATAAGGTATTTGGAAACGGTTGGTGTTTTGGACAGCCCTGTTTGGGTCCTACAACATATTTCAACTCTTCCACATTTGTTTTTTAAATGTCTGTCTGACACCTGACCATGTTCTCCCCTCTGGCTCATCCATGCGCTCATACCCAAAGAATTTAACCTGTCAAACCAGTTGTTTGTTAGATAAGTACCTGCTGAGGCTCAAAAAGGTTTATTGAGTGACTTTTCACCTGAGAAGCAGAAACTCGAGAAGCAGTTTGGAAGGTTTTAAGTCATCCTTTCTAAAATGACTCACTGTAATTTTATATCGTCACAGGAAGACTCGTCTGATACATCGCAGAAGGACAGAGGTGGAGGAGATGGGAGCTTTTGCTCCCATTAACCTGGTGTTTACAGTTTAAACAGGTGAATGGGACTGTTATACTCACCCACAGAGTATTAGTTTTTAAAACCAGGCCTATTTAAGTTTGTAGTTGCTTAGGTGATGAATGCTTGAGAATGTGAGTTATTCAAGAGAGGTCTGTTTAGTATAAGCTGATAAGATATGTAATACTCCCACCTCTGCTCTTCACTTGGCCTTGTATATTCAGGGGAAAAGGGGTGAAGCTCACTTGAATTATGAGAAATTGTCGTCATCATGACCTGATTTTTATTTAAATTTTTTGAGGAAGGGGGCATACCTTTCAGAAACAGAAATTATGTGAATGGACACATTTCACTGCAAGAATATGAAGATTTGCTGTACAAATTATGCCCTTTAGAGCCATTTTAAGACAGATATAACCATTTGGTAGAGATAAGTGAATTTGTGACCAAATGAAAAGGCAGCCTCTTAACAGAACAGATCTTAGATCGTGTTAAATTGAAAAGGTGCCTCATACCTCAGTCATGTCAGCAGAATGAGCAAACATTCCGATCTTACCTGTCTGGAATCTCAATTATTTTTTTGTTCTCTGACCACACACTAAATTGTTCATCTCCGTTGTTTACATCCCTATTGTACCCTAAGGTCTACTTCAGAGTGTAATGAAACAAAATGATAATTCAAATCATAAAGCACGAGTGATGGTGATCTAAACATGTAAACCAAATTAAATTACTATTTTAAATTAAAGAGTCAATGTACAACTGTTTTCAAGATTGATGATAATAAATGTTTCTGGAGCTCTAAATGACCCTATTAGGAATGATTTCTGAAGGATCATGTGAAACTGAAGACAGGAGTAACATGGGCTGAAATTTCAGGTTACCATCACAGGAATAAAATTAGATGTAAAAAGATAATAAAAAGATTCATCAAACATCCTCAAACTTAATTTAGTGGTTTGAATCATATATATATATGTTATTCTAAAAACACATCAAATATTTTACAAGAGAGTATGTTTAATCATTGTTTTGCATAGTAGGGGTCCAATTATAATGTTGAATCAATTGTCAGAGAAGCTTAAAGGAGTCATGTTTCTTGACGTTAATGTTGGTAAAGTTCTTTGCACAAAGAAAAAAAACAACTACTTTCTGATTCTCAATCTGAAATGTTTAATATGTGTATGCAAGGTGTGTGACATGTGGAAACCACGATCAACACAATATATGACTTTTCTTTTTCCAGACAGGAGGAAGTATTCTTACAAAACAGAGTGATACACTAATATGGCAAAATCAGCATCAAATGTCAACTATACTACTTTTGGACTACTATCTTTATCGAGCAATTCTGTAGTGCGTCTACAAAAAATTTAATAAAAAATGTTTTAGGAGCCAGTGCCTCGCTAGTCTTTTCTTTAGTATGGAGCTTTGCAAAAGTGGCAAGCTACTATTTTCCTAACTATAAAACCAATTTTATAGCTTCCAGGGGCGTGGTCTGCTGCTGACCCTGTGTCTCGCTGTTGTCTCATGGCGTTTTCGTGTTTTATTAGTTTTATTTGTTGTTTTATTTGCTGTTTGTTGTTGACTCATTCTTTTACATTTGGAAGCCGTATGGATGTGGTTGCGGCGTTGGTTGGAATGGTGCAGGTAAATGGTATTCGAGAGATTTTTTGCTATTTCTGTGATATAATAATAATTATGCAGTGGAAATGGAGATTCCATCAAATTTGTGTTTGCATAAAAGAAGGAAATCAAGAATTAAGAAGAGAGGGTTGAGGGGAGTAATTCCCCTGCAAAGCAACAAAATGTATTTATTTTAAAGGGGGTGATTATTTTCTATACCCACTGTATAAACAAACCTTTGTGCCATATGCAATAAGTCTTTTGAATAAAATGTAGTACTGCAGTGTTTTAGGAGGGGTGAATGTATTAAATTTGATGTGTTATGTGAATGTTTTGTATTGTCATTGTTCTATGTAAAGCGAGACCAAAAACCAATTTTCAGCCAAGGCTGAACAATAAAGTATAACTAACTAAATATATATATATATATATATATATATATTTATATTTTTTTTTTTTTTGCAGATATGTCGTAAGTGTGCCTTTTGAGCATATTTGGTTGTGCACTTATTTAGATTCCCAATACAACGTGGTGGGGACATGAAGTCTTTCTTAGTGCATGACTGACAATTTAGTGGTAACACTTATCATTCAAGTTTGATGAGGAACGAGGCTAGTGATATTTTTAATACAGGGACACTCAGTTCTGCTAACGCTGTTCATGCACCAAAGATACACTCGGACGTACAGGTTGTGAGGAAAGAGATGTGGAATGCTTGTGTGGGTTTCTGAGGTGTGTGTGCATTTATGTGTAAAGAATGCTGCCAGACTGGCCGGTACACTCTGCTTTGAGGACTTCATCCCTCAGCAGGTTACCAGACCCAAGCCGGCAGTCGTCAGCCTCTCAGCTGCCTTACCCAGCATTCCACAGGCTTTAGCTTAAAGAAAAAAAGAATTCCTGGCATGGTATGACTGGCCTCTAGCTTGAGGCTGATGCGCTCTGTCCTGTCACACAACTTATAAGAACAATTCAAGCAACAGAGAAACACTTGATTGCTGACTTATCGTGACATGGCAAACTTGTGGATTTGTTAGACATCATGTTCTTTGCCAGACACAACTGACTAGATACTTCTCCTCTCTGTTTTTGAATTAGTTGCCTGGCTTTTTGGTCAGTAACCCATTGCCATCGTTTTAATCAGTATGATGGAGGTACATGAATATTGGCCATTAGCCTCACATCTGAAATCTGAGAGCATGGTTACATGTCTGTATCAGCTGCTCTTTGTCCTAGTTTGAGAGGAGAGGCTGTTTTGTGTTTTTTATCTGTGTGTGAGAGCTTGTGAACAGGTATGAGAGGAAGTCTGGGACAGTTATAGTCTGTTTTGTGTCTCTTTTGTGTTTGTGTGTGATAAGATCAATGTGTGAATTTATAGATGACATTGAACTTTTTATATGTTTTAATGATCACTTTTTTGGGAAAAAACTTTTAATTAAGTGTGTATTATTTTAAAGGACTATTGTCAATTGTTCATTCAGACAGGAATTTTTTTTAAAACCCCCTTTTCAACCCTGGTGACATAAGCAATTAAGTTCTGCCACCTAGTGGCCATAATATCTCATTTTGCTTGCTTCTGCATTTTGTCACCATCCTGTGATTTCAATGTCCTGTCAGTCAAAATTATAATACAGGTGCCTTAATTCTGCTTTAATTTCTGCAAAAGTTTGAAACAATTTTTTTTTTATCAAATGGCACAAACATTACTACAATGTTTTTTTTTTTCATTGTTTTTGTCGCAAAAGTGCTAAATATAAAAATAATAAAAAACGTAATTCAAGACATATTCTCTGAAAACTTATTGTATCATCCTACACAATATTGTCTTTCAAATACATTCATCTTCTTTTAAGGATGTTTACATATTTTTACTGTAAGACAGCTAAAAAAATAGCTAAAAAAGGCAGCATATCACACTCTTAAATGTATATAATTGATGCTCCCATGAAGAGCCGTTAACTTCCATGGAATCTTTCTAAAGGCTCTTCATGTATTCATAGGTTCTTATGAACACTGAAATATTGTTCACACACAAAAAAAATATTTTAAGAACTGTTGACATAAAGGTTCTTTTGGGGAATCAAAAATGGTTCTATTGCATCACTACAAAAAATCTTTACTTTTAAGAGTGCAGTGGCATTACGCTGATGATACCTGCATGTTCTTGAAATATATGTTAGTTGTTAGTCTATCTAAGAAGAAAAGGCCTTTGTAAAGTCAGGGAGGGAAGGAGTAAGCAGCACTTGTTATACACTTACTGAGCATTTACTATTACCCCCTAATTTGAAAATAACGTTCTGATCAAAGTGTAGAACTGGATTTGAGTCGGTTCACCAGTTGTCTGAATTACCAAAATCTCCAGTGCAAATCTTTGAAGAAAAAAAACAGAGGAAAACCATTAAAAATGCTTTTAAGATTATCCTCATTCCCTTCACTATAAATGTTTGTTCTGATTTAGTTTCACTTTACTTTAGTACATTTGTGGCATGCCTATGCTATGTTATATATCAAGATCTTATTTACATTTCTGACATTTTGCATCACGTTTCATTTGTTCATTTTTTCATTTTCAACGCATGTCACACCTCTGTTCATCAATTTGCACTGGCTACCAGTAGCTGCTCGCATTAAATTCAAGGCATTAACCTTAATCCTTAACCATCTTCAAGAAACGACTAAAAACACATCTGTTCCACCTTTATTTGACCCTCTAACTCTAGCACTTTCTATTCTATTTTAATTCTACTTTATCTATATTTATCTTCTTTTTTAATGTTCTTATTTAAAAAAACAAACAAAAAACAAACAAACACTAGCTTTCTATTTTTTCTATTCTATCTACTTGTTTTTCTTTGTGCGTGTGTGCATATGTATGTGTATACTGTATATATATATATATATACACACCTTACGTGTACTGCGTTAGGCTAACCGAGACTTGTCATTTGCACTTATATATTGTTGCTCTTTTGTTAGTTTGACTGCTTTTATTGTCCTCATTTGTAAGTCGCTTTGGATAAAAGCATCTGCTTAATGACTAAATAAATAAAAAATAAATACATTTGTAACAAGTCATTGTGACACCGAAACTAGTCCTGATTCTGCAGCTCTGCTGTAGATAAAGGGTGCATTGTGACACATTATTTGCATGTCTGTAAGATAAACACACGCAAGTCATGTCGAACCTCCTGTTTCTGCTATTATCTCAAAGCACCAGTATATGATAACAGCTGATACACCAGCTTAAATTAACATTATAATAAGCAGTTATTTACAACACTGATTATGTATTCTATATTTTGATGTTGTTACTGATTGTATCACATATAAAACAATGTTCTGTCTAATTTCTCAGAAGTATTTCACAAACTCTGTATCACTCTATATCTATATCTGTACTTCACAAACTCTATATCACAAAGGCTGCAAAGCTGATGGAAGTCAACCTGAAGAACAACGGCCTGAATCTGATCATCAGCTACACGGATGTGAGCATCCAGGATGCAAAAGCAGGTAAAAATGGCAAAGTGTGTAAAAATTGGAAGATCCCTAATAATCACCAAGGTGAGCATACCTGAAGATAACATTTAGTCAATAGGTAAACACCATTCATATTGTTTACATATAAGTGCTTTGAAAATTTCTATTATGCTCACCAAGGCTGCAGTTATTGTCAGAATCCTGCCCTGACTGTCTTGTCTTTGCTCAATGTTTCTTTGTTTGTTTTGTGTTTAAGCACATGGTTCTGTCTCTGTCGGCCATGTACTCTTGTCCCACCTCCTTGTTTCCCCTGGTCACGCCCCCTTGTTCAGCCCTTGTCTGCTTGATTGTTTTCACCTGATCCTCGTGTGTGCTGCTCCATATATTGGGTTCCTTTTCCTTGTGCTTCTGCTGGTTTATTTTGGTGTTTACCTGTTTCTTGGTCCAGAATGTATCTTTTTGATCTTGCTCAAGTTATTTTTTTGATCTCTTATCTAGTTATTTTACATCCTCGTTTCCTTTGTCTTCTCTAGTTCTAGTTCTTTTGATTTTGTGCATTCTCATCTAGTTTTGTTTCTCTTTTTGATTTAGATTTTCGTTTACTCTTGTTTTTGCGGTTTCAGTTCCTTTTTTTGAATCTTGGCTTTTTGTTTTTACTCTTATTTCTTTGGATAGTTTTGGTTATTACTTTTGCTTTGTTCACTTTGTTTTCAATTGTCCATCTTGTGTCGTTGTGGTGTTTTGCGTCTCATCTTGTTTGTTTTTGTCCTGTCCTAACCCAGATTCCCTGGCCACTGACACCCACTGCCTGGAAGCAGCTCTCCTCTCTCAGGTGTCAAGTCTCTGGTTCTGTGAGTCCCTGGCGGCTAGACTGGTGCGACCATTTGAGTTTCACTTCAAGCTACAGGTTCCCTGTGTTCCTGCCTGGTCCTTCCTCTGGAGCTGCCTCCTCCGTGCTTGAGTCCGTGGCCATCTCGGACTGTCTCAGTGGTCATCCCTCTTGCCCGTATTGTGTCGTCTGCCCTGCCCCTCTGTTTGGACCGTTTTTGACTCCTTATTCCCCCCCTGCTGTTCTAGTCTACCTCTTGTTAATAAAATACCATTGTCTGCTCATTTGCATTTTGGTCCCATTTCTTGCAGATCCCTTATTAAACTTTTTTTAAACCTAATCTGTTCTTGTTATGGCAAAGCTGAGTTCAGCAGTGTCACATGATCTTTCAGAAATCATTCTATGCCGATTCGGTGCCCAAGAAGTTTTTTAAATCATACCGATTAAACTTTTGAACGGTGTATATTAAGAATATCATTTTTTCATAAATTGTATTATAGAATTATATATAATGTTTCTCTTACCCCATTAGTAATTTGCTTATTGTTTTAAGCATAAAGCATGATGCAAATTTTTTTAATTCATGTTTAAAATTTGAATTAAGATATATTTTTTTAACATTTCATTTATTTTGTGTTAGAGGTATTTAGATATTTTGAAGGTGACTGGGATCACAAGCATCTAAGACAATCAATTGGCACAGCAGTAGTATACCACAGTGATTACTCAACATTTCTTGTGTACTTCAGCAGCATTCTTACGTTTAACATGTATTTCCACATCAGTCTGTGGATATGTTTGTGGCTAATTATAAAGAATAACTTGAGGCTCTATGAAATAAAAAGCTTTTCAATCTAGTGGTCTGGAATTTTTTTTTTTTTTAATGCTCTGCTGTCACTGCTGTTTAGTGATTTGGGCATCATATAAGACAATAAAATGATATCAATATCTGTATATTTAAGTATCTAAAAGTGAGTTAAAGTACCGGTACTTTGTTTTTGGCCATGAATTACAGTCAAACTTAAGCATGAGAGAAAATCTGAGTCAAGACTGATTTAAATCAATGTACAGTAATAGAATGACATTGAGAAGACATCTGATTTGTTACTCATTTATATCAGCTTTACACTGCATGTCTCATTTGTAAGCTTCTTTGGATTAAAACACTTTCTAAATGAGTAAATATAAATGTAATGTAAATGTAATGTTCTCTCTGTCAGGGAGGAAGGCAGCTTTGTGGTCTGGGAGAGACTAACAGAAGCGTAAGCAGTTGCAGTTGCGGTAAACATTCACAGACCTTTAAAGAGTTAATAGACTTATTACTCCATAACCCTGATTACTCCCACACATCCAATACATACACACTAACATACATGTACATGCCTTCCATTGTAGACTGAGTGCAGGTCACAGACGAGCTTTTGACTGATAATGGCATCTAGAATATGTGACAGTGTTCTGGTGACTGGATCAAACCGTGGAATTGGGCTTGAGTTGGTTCGCCAGTTGGTTGATTCACCCTCGTCTCCAGTTCAGATCTTTGCTGGTTGTAGAGACCCAAATGGACCAAGATCACAGGTAAGAAGCCATGCTAACACTGTATAGAAAAGTTCAACTGGTTTACCTGTGTGCAATTGGTAAGTTAATTTCTAAATACATACTACTGTTCCTTGTTAATTAATGTTTGTTCGTAATTGATGTAAAACTAATTTTAATTATTTTATAAAACGTAATTACTTTACTTAATTATATTGTATAATTAATTTACAAAATTATACAATTCAGTTAATTTATACAACTTGAAATGTTAAAGATTTAACCCTTAGCTTTTAAAAGTACTGTTAATTGTAACTTGCATTGGTATCTTAACATAAAGCCACCCTCGTTAACAAATTTATGGTACCGTGTTTCTGAAAATCATAACTGTAACACCTAGTTTTCCCCCAATGTGTTCATTGATGTTTTGTCATTGCCGATCGTGAGGCATAATAGTTGTGTTAAATTTTTCAGTAAATGCCAATGCACTACATGCTATATGAAAGAGGATATTACTTAGTTTGAAACCTTTGACTACTCTGTACAAAGACGATCCTCCCCCTAGATGAGTCATTGCTGGCACGGGAATAGCTCCTTTTTGTGGGTTGAACTCGCTGTTCTGTGCTGGAGTTACCCCCCCACAGGTGTCTGAAGTTGTGACCGACGCCGAAGCCTTTTTTGTGTGTCTTTTTGTGATGAAGTATGTGTATTTCTAAGAACATCCTGAATTTGTTCTTTGTGTATTTCACCTACATGCTTTGTCTTCTAGGATCTACGAGGGAACTAATAATATAGAAGCACCACGATGTGATCCACGGTTGTCAATCTTGGTAGCTTTTGATAATACATAAAATCATGTACACGTGTTGTACATTTGTGGTGAGTCATCGATTCTGTTCATGGACTGTAATACCTAGATACAGGATGGTTTCACCAACTGAAACCCATTTGCTGAACCTTTACTTGGCCTTAATCAATACAAGAGTAGATGCGTTTGTGCACAAGAATTTTGGAGAAATGTAGATTACTCATTGTGCGCGAGTCAGTGTATAGCCTTTATGTGTTTCTCCCACGCTCTGTGTGCCTTGGATCCCATGTGGTGCAGAGGATCCATTGGATGAGCAAGTGATGTAATGCTAAATTTCTCCAAAACTTTTCTGATTTTGAAAAACAACCAAACCATCCAGATTTTCCCACCCATTTCTTTTATTTTCCCACTGTGTGTGGATGAACTACCTTAAATCTAATTATTTCTAATGTGGTACCTATATTTCAATGACACGATCAGGCCTAGTTTCATCGTGCATATGTTTATTTTACGTCGCCACCCCCGCCGTCCTTGATGCTCAATAAAACTGGTGTGGAAGCTAGCTTGAAGGGCAATATGTTGTTAGCGTATCTGATCCGATCAGTCACAATTCTGGTGGAACATCCCAGGGATTCCTAGCAGAGACAGGATTAGTGTAGTTATTGGTGGACGTTTTCCACCCACCCCTTTTGTAGGACCTTTATTTTGTCCTATCCGCCCAGGGTTTGAACCTTACCCACCCACGCAACCCCATTGTTGTTATTTAGCTCCAGCCTGTGCACAGAGGTAGCACTTAATATCCTTCAACCCTTTATGGCTATGTATGGTATGTGCCTAGTATTACACACCCAATCGTGTGAACATTTAATGTATACAAATTGCACCCCGTATGCTTGATATATATCCACACAACAACTGTCGGTACGTGTGGGTACGATCCCGAGGTATGTATTGTCCGCTTGTTTGTAATGACGTTTAATATAAACGGTTTTTTGTTCTATCTTTACTCACGGACAGATATTTTTCTTTTTTTTTCCAAAGCATTAAAATCACCATTAAATTTAATTATTTTATTTATATTATGATATAATCTTTTCCCCCAGAAAAACAAGACTTTTCACAGCATTAAGGACTTTAAAGTCATTTGCCCTCTGTGGGAATGTTAGATATTGTGCATGCGTAAAACAGAGCTAGGCAATCATATCCCCACCACCCGCCCACCGACACACGCCCCCTTGACATTGGTAAGACGTTACTTGATTAATTCATTTTCAGGATTTCTATCCCCTCCTGTGCAAGGCTGCAGCTCAGTTTCCTCATCAAACAAGCATGTCTTGCAGTAGGTCAGCTATTATCAATGTCTCCACACTGTTGTCATCCATCACCAGATGCCCTGAGAATTTCTCTGTGTCTCCAATGTACCCCTATCGGGTCAGCAAGGTACCTCATCGAGCCCTTTTACTGTAATCCATAGACAACAAAACATAAACATTTCTTCAAGTATTATTAACCTTTTTATATTGTGTTTATTTTATTTTACTCAAATCACGGATTAAAACTCCGAATTCTTGACTGGCTTTACTTCAGGCACACCGCATGAACATGTTAATAACTGCTCTGCTGCGGAAGATTTAAAAAAAAGATGGCATTTAGTTATGTCTGTAGTTTCCTCCCAGGCTGGTCAGACGAAATGGGAGGTCCAGAGGTTATGTCAAAGCGCTTGTTACAATCGCTGTACACTCTTCGCACTGGTTTACTTTTCTGGCAGCTATATTTGACATTTTCTCTGGCCCATCCCCCACCCTTCTCAGGGCTTTCCCCTGACATAACTTACTTGAGGCCTCACCGCTGATATGATGAAAGGCATCATCCCCAAGCCGATTTTCCACGGTAGAAAGGCGCCACCCATCCCTGCGTGGATTAACTCTTTTAGTATGTTGGGCACGGGCAAAAAACTACCTCTGTCCCTTTTTTTGGTTGCCGCACGTACCGCTCTCCTCAACAACTCCTCTGTTTGGTGTGTTCACATCTTGAGTTTGACATGTACTTCACCTACTTTGGTCTGTGCGGTTTGTCTGCGAGTAAAAAACTTGTCCCCTGTAAAGCACAATTCTATGTATAGAACGTGGTATTTATTTTAGTTTTCGCTGTTCGCAACCCTCTATCCACCTTTTGCCTAAAACAGCAATGAAAAAATAATGCCACATCATCAGGTACTGCGCGGGCGGAAGATCCTCCATCATATAAAACATGACTCTACACGTTTTTTTTTCCCGCCCTTCCATGCCTTGAACCGTGTCCCCCAAACTATGATTGGCTATTGCGACTTTCCTAATTAATAAATTTCGCACTACCACGGTAATAAAATAGCTGTGGGACATGGCCGAGAAGGGGCCCAGTAAAGATATATGTGCCAAGATGAGGAAAATGTATATTTAAGATGACGAGCCCAAAAGAAACAAAGCCAAACACATCATTTAACTCTTCAACTGAGATTTTCTAGCAAGGGACAAACATATGTACAAGAACAAAGGAAAATAATTGTGGAGCTTCCTGCCACTACGTGTCTTCATAAATCATGATATTTAGTTTGTATATTTCGTCGACGATCTTTCTATGCCAAACTACTGGGTACATCCCCCGTTACGCCCCTCTAGTGTTGTGAACGTCCATATACCCCCCATCCGCCCCCGCGCAACTGGTCTTTACACCACACCCGCGACTTGCCCACCGCAGAACCGCGCATAGCTGTAGTATTTTGTGTTATTTTTTTTATTAGGTTATGTACCTTATATAGTTGAGAAACCACTGGTTGAGTAACACTTACAGTTTTACTTTTTTACATAACTTTTTATTCATAGGCCTACATAATATCGGTACTTAGGTCTCATCAATTCCAGATGGATTTTGATTTCCTGCAGGAGTTTAAGGTAATCTTATGATTAACGGGTTTGTCCAACCCATGTCATCACGTGCTCTAATAGGGGGTTGTATTCATCTTTCGCTAATCTCCTTATTGATCCTGTTAGAAAGCAAAGTCATAGGCTACTCCCAGTCAGAGGAAACAAAGGCCCCCTACCCGAGCGCTAACCCTTATGAATTGACCAAATGCCCTAGAGACTCCAGACGACCCCCCCCCCCCCCCGCAGCGCGCCCCCAAACCTACTTCGACCACGCCGCCCCTCTTGTTATGTATTTAATGCAGTGAATTTGCTCCACCTACAAAACGTCCTTTCCCCCAAAATCTAAAAGAATAACAGTAACTCGAAAATTTTAACGTCTACATTTAATCGTATCTGAATACCTAGTGAGACTAAAACATCCTCGAACAGACTATATCTTTATACAAAAGCCAATGTACAGACTGGTTTCCTGTTTCAAAGTATCTTTTCGAAATACCTTTGTGTTTCCAACCATTACTTGTTACCTATTCCTTACTTTTTATTTTTTATTTTTTAGTTTCAGACAAGAACAATTTGTATAAAAAAAAAAAAAAGCCTTCTTCAGACGCTAGTAATGGCAGGTTCCAGTCTGTTTCACTATTTTCTCTACCAATAGTCCCCGTCTATGATACTACAAAATATGATCTTCACATTTCTCTTATTTTACACAACTGTGAAACTATCACGATTACTAGCTCTTGACAATTTATATAAATAAACCAATAGGCTAACTCAATAATTATTCTCTAGATCTGCACTGACATATTATTTATGTCTGTGACACCACCTTCAGATAGTGGAAGTTACTCACTGTGTTTGACCTGGGATTCCGTCTCAATTTTGTGTTTTGTCTATCTCCTATATCATCAGTTTGTTCTTTGAAATCCATTTATATATTATTATTTTACTCTCTCAAGCCAGGTATCTCATTACAGAGCGGTTCCAGATTCGTATGGGCTTTGCGCAGCACAGTGGTATCGCAGCCCGCCGGGTGCTTATGCGAGGAGGAGAACTCGGACTGTTGATTTCGGCAACGATTTTTTTGTTCCCCCCCCCCCACCCCACCCAAACAGGTGGGGGCGCTGGCCTCATGGCGATACTCCCGTTCGTCTGTGAAAACAGGGACAGGAGGTTCTTTTGGCTCTCAGCTTCGAAAACAAATACCAAGGGGTAGCAGCAGGCACGCCTGGACAGCGTGGGCGTACACGCCCTTCTACCGGCCACGCTTGACTAGTTAGAGATAAAGACTCTTTAACTCATTTACGTCAAATTTATGCTTAGTTCTTCACACGGGATTTAGTCTGCTGGGAGGCCCACAGTACTATCCTAGGTAGGAAGCTCAATACGTGGAGAAACTACCTACCCGCCCTATGCGCTAGCGCAGCTATTGCTGTACATTTGAATAATCACCCTTCTTATGCGCACCTCGTTTTGGAGAACCGTCCCGTAATACCCACCAACAACACGCAATTTTGATGCATCTTCTGGTAAATATTTGCGCGTTTGACTGGAGGCAGCTGGGGTCCCCCACCTTCACTTTCCACTCAATTATTTAGTCGGGCTCCCCCATGAAGAGGAGTTTTGCGCCAGTCTGGGATATTCCCGATATTCCCACTTTACGCCCTGATTCAAACCTCAGTCTATGATTCAAACAGAGGTTGCCATGGAAACCGAGAGTTTATTGCCTTCTAGTAAGGAGGGTCTGACTGCTTGTTTGTGAGGAGAAATCAGAAAAACGTTGTGGTAAGTAGCAAGTGCATAGGTTCTGGATCCTGGGTTCTGGACTTGCTCATGTGAAATAATGAAGTTCTTCAAATAAGTTGTCAATTGTGGTGGGTTGACCACCAGTCAGTAAATTGGCCCTCTCTCATGTATTACACGTTTATAATATTACAGTTTGGCTACTCTGTAAATAAGTCAACCTGAATGGTTTATAAATGGGTGTTCTTCAACTGTGCATTTTGGCCCTGGAATTACTCTTAAAACAGTTTACACTATTTGAATTATGTGCTAACAAATTCCCATCATGTACTGTGGGTTAATATATATATATTATATATATATATATAGGAAATCACGGGAGAATTCTGTAATTTTTGTCAGAAAGTTTTCAACAACAATGCCATTTCCACCACATCTTAAATGAGATGATGGACCTGACATTTTAAATAATTCAAATAAAATTGAAATCAAATGTCTCAAACTCTTTTGTTTAGCTAAGGCTAATTTCATGGCCAGCATTTTATGTATCCTAAATACGCACAATTGAGTATTTAAACTGTTTTAATTGTTGATTTCTTGCATAATTTGACCAAATTAAGGCTTGATTGCAAATGAGAAGCAATACAAATATTTATAAACAAGTAGGTCTACAGTGCCTTTAAAAACAGGGACAATGGCTGGAACAAGTGCTTTTGAAAAACTCATTTTGAAAAAAAAAATAATAATTTACACAATAAA
The DNA here is from genome assembly GCA_018155175.1 of Sinocyclocheilus anophthalmus. Lineage (NCBI taxonomy): Eukaryota > Metazoa > Chordata > Actinopteri > Cypriniformes > Cyprinidae > Sinocyclocheilus > Sinocyclocheilus anophthalmus. The sequence goes on from JADLZN010005933.1 coordinate 421,951, forward strand.
TATTGAAATGGGCGATATTTGTTGTTTATTTAATTGTTCTGGTTTTGATCATAAACTTTAAACACATAATTAATTTTTCATTTACAGTAGCCTACATTCATATTCATAAGATTTCATTGAATTTCACAACAAATTCTTGGTCTAGGACAAGGATAAATCAATTAAATCTATACATAAAAGGCATTTGAAAAGTAGCAAAAAATAAACGATAAAAACAGTCAAATGTTTTACATATTGCATTGCCTTCATGAGCATTTAGTATCTTGACAGAAAGTGAAATAGCTGCAGCTGATGTGCCATGTTACACTCTTATCACTTCTGAAATAATTTTACATAGAAATGTACATTCCAGAACTAGTCACCACCACCTCTTGCTTTCACACTTCTGTTCTGTTTGGGCTCAGTTCTTCTTTGAGGGATTGAGAATTGTATTTAGTTGACTCCATTTATAGAACAGATTGTTAACAATTAAATATAACAACTATTTACTGAAATCGGAAATGTAGTCATTAACAACGCAACATGAACTTCAGCTCTTCCCCTCTGACTCTACAGAATGTGATGACTCTGGGTTTTCTCAGTCGGCTGCTTATCACAGCAAATAGTAAAAGACAAGTACATTTACATGCAGTGTAAGAATCAAACATAATATTTCTTTATGTACATTTTCAAATAAAATTCACCGGTCAAAGTATTAACAGAATAAATTACCACAAATAAAATCATTTGGTTTAATGTTTAATTAAGGATAAAGTTGGCTCACTTAACATGAGAAAAATGAGAGGAAAGCAGTTTTTTTCTCTCTGTTGATCAAGCAAACCAGAAGGAAGTGCTTTTGCCCTGGGGATTAGCTTTCTATTTCACGGTTATCTACACACATACACATTCACTATATCTGTATACACACAAAGGCACAAGAACAATTTTCTGTACCTTGATGGTATAGAAAGCACTTAGTCAATGCTGCAGTATTTTACATGCTACATTCAACTATGTGTCCTTCATTTACTGTAGAGCCCTGTGCTAGTGTTGCGTGTCAGTGTTTTTGGCAGCTGTTTGCACAGGTCTTCTCTTTGACCCTCAGTCTAGTAGTGGTCAGCAGAAAATAAACAGCCGTGAGAGGGAAAAAAACAGGGACATGGCATATTACATGTAGACACATTGCTTGAGCCGTGTTTTACTCTCTGAAGCTAAAGTACAGATTTTGTTCTTTCAGTTTGTTTCTCTCACAGTTTCTAGTTTCCTCCTCAGTCTCTGTTGACTGTCACACGTCTGCTCTCTGCTTACTTTTTTATCTCTATTACAGTCCCACAGATTCCATTGACTCGCACTTTAAAGCAATAGTTCACTCATTATATAATTTTGTGTTGTGAGCTTTTGAAGACTCTTTACATAGTAAAACACATCTTAAAAGCACCATAAAAGCAGTCACAATGTATTTCAGTTGTTCTAAGAGAGCTCACATTATTAACACTTAAAATGGGGAACAAATCTGAGAAAATGAGAAAATCCTTATTCACGTTCCTTTGTTTTTTGTGTTCATTAAAGATTTTATGGTTAAATTAAAGAACACACACTGATCTAGAAATATTGATCACATTTTCAAATAGAAATGTGCAGTTAAACAACATTGAAATATTGATCACATTTCCGAAGGTTGATTGAGTTAATAGAAATAATAGGAATGTAGTGTATACAAATAGATGCACAACAGAATGTTGCACACACACACACACACACAACTTATACTGCATTACAGTTTTTTTAATCCTTTAAGCTCATATAGAATGGAGATAATAAAGCTTATTTATGCAGTTTTTATGTTTCAGCAACATGATTTTTTTAGCCAACAAGAGCTGTTTCTAGGACATAAAAATGATTAAGGGCAGTTCTTTAAATGCAATATAAATCAGTAAGTAAAATGAATGCTGAAAGTGCAGTCCAGCTGACGTAAAGGAGCAGTTCACCCAAAAATGAAAATTAGCTGAAAATGTACTCACCCTCAGGCTATCCAAGATCTTCGAGATCAATCTGTTTGGGAAGATTTGGAGAAATTTAGCATTACATCACTTGCTCACCAATGGATCCTATGCAGTGAATGGGTGCCGTAAGAATGAGAGTTCAAAAAGCTGATAAAGACATCACAATAATCCACAAATAATTGACATGACATGGACTCCGGTCCAGCAATTAACATCTTGTGAACCAAAAAGCTGCGTGTTTGTAATAAAATTCATCATTAAGGCATTTTAACTTTAAACCATTGCTTTTGGCCAAGAAACAAGCATAATACAGTCCATGCCCTGTTGTCCTCTCACATCAGAATCCACCAACATATTTGTTGAAATGTTTTGGACTGTTTTTGCTTGTAAACAGTGCTTGATCTATGCATATTTCTCTCCTAATTCAAACAAGACAACTTTTTCACTGGAGAAAGCAATGTTAGGGATAGAGGGCGCTTGTTTTAGCCACAGCTAAAATGTGATCGGCCTCTTCAGTGCCCCGTTATGGGAAATAATTACCACATAAAAGCCACATAATTAATATAATATAATAATTACTTTGTTCTTGCCCACAGGAAAACATTTATTTGATCACATTTTCTATAAAGTATTCAAACAAGGCTTATACAAGCATAAGTAATGAAATGATATCCAACTGTTTTGTTTATGATACTGCTCCTTTTATTATTTGAAAATCTCTGGTAATGGCCTGATCAAAATAATTAAATGAAAAAAAATTTTTTTTAACATCATGTGGCTAAGGTGTCACCTTGTTTCCCTTAATTTTCCTCATAAAGAAAGAAAGTATGAGATCTTGCATCCACATTTTAAAAATCATATTGTCATTTTGCTTCTCACTTGCACATTTTAACTCCTCTGTTTCAAGAATTCAAACTGGATTACATAATATTCAAGAATGGAATGCATAAGTGATGTATTTCTGATAGTCGAGGGCTGGCTAAACAAGCAAATAATAAGGCAATTTAATTACATTTATTTAAAATTCATTCTCTCTCACACATAATCATTTGTAAGGAAAGTTTGCAGGAAAGTCCCCTGTGTGGGTGAGATAGAGAGATGGCTATCAATGGTTACAGGAGGAAGTGTTTATTGGTACAGATGTGAAGGGTGACGGATCGAGGTGGTGAGGTCACACCCGCCTGTGATGCAGGCCACATAAACTGCCAAACAAGTCAAGTCAAGTCAAGTCACCTTTATTTATATAGCGCTTTTAACAATACAGATTGTGACAAAGCAACTGAACAGTATTAATTAGGAAAATAGTGTGTTAATAATGCAAAGTGACAATAGTAAACTCATTTTTCAGTTAAAGACAGTTCACCATAGAATTCAGTGATGTCAACATCCAGCTAAGTTCAGTTTAAATAATATCTTTGCAATCAATGTCAACGATATCGCCGGAAATGAAGGGTCCCCAACTAAGCAAGGCCAGAGGCGACAGCGGCAAGGAACAAAAACTCCATCAGTGAAAGAATGGAGAAAAAACCTTGGGAGAAACCAGGCTCAGTCGGGGGGCCAGTTCTCCTCTGACCAGACGAACCAGCAGTACAGAAAAATCAATATAAGACGTAATAAAACAGACGATGAATAATATTAACAGCAATTATTATATGATGCAATCAAACTTATAGCAAAATGTGGTAGTTCTGTATGTTGTTTCAGGGTTGGCATCATCTGAGGTCCTCTGAGGGGTTGCATCATCACTTCTCAGGTGTTCTGGATCCAGACTAAAGCTTGTGTAAATCCCAGTTACCACGGGATGTCAATCCCAGCAGAAACAGAGAAACAAATACAAACATAATTAGCGTAGCTGCTGTTCCAACCAAGCAAAAATGATTTGTTTAACCCAAACTAATGAATAATAATGTGCATTTGATTAGATATAACTGCAGTAAAAGATTATGACTGCAGTAAAAGATTATGAGATGCATTATTTGAAACACACTCGCAGAATCTGCCAGCATGTTATGAAGAACATTGCAAGCTTAAATATTGCTCATTTATGTATCAATAGTCATGAACAGAGACTTTATAATCAAAATTAAATTGTACATTAGCAGTTAACCCATAAATCAAGCAGGAATGATCGAAGACATCATTTCGAGAAGATTTTTGGTCTAAAGATTCCATACTTCTCAAAACAAACTCAAAATTTCAAAACACGCTTTGCTAGTCCGAACACACTGAAGAGTTAGTCATTGCTTGTTCGTGTAAAACTAGTCGGTAATGCCTTACCCTCTGCCTTTACCAAGGACTGGATGATGAACTTGTCACGAAGGGAACAGAGACAAGTTTCTTGGGAATAAAAATATCCCATGCCTTGGTTTGTTTTCGCCCCTGAACACTAGTTACTTTGCTCTATATATGCCCTAATGCTCTTGCATGTCTGAATTTGATAGGAGAGACATATGAAACAGAATAGAGCTTTGAGTGATATGTGCAGTACAATGACAGGAAACGTTTGGTAATTTTTCCCTTTGCCCTGCTCTGTTTTTAAATGTCTGTGTTGGCCTAACACTTCCTGATAAAAGGGCAGGTTGGACAATGAATAAACACAGAAGCTTGATTCCATTTCAGTATGGTGTTGATAATATAATAAATTCTTCGTGATTATTTGACCAGTTATAAGACTTTTCGGCACTTTTTTAATTAAATTGGATCAAAAATAAAATAACGACACCCGCTGAATTAAATATGCACATGATGGGACAAAATATAAAAAAAACCTGTGAGGTTATGTGTCAATACTGTGTGATATTGTGTTATATTTACACTACTGTTCAAAAGTTTGAGGTCAGCAACAGTAAGATTTTTTAAAGGAATTAATACTTTATTCAGCAAGAATACATTGAATTGACCAAAAGTAACAGTACAAGCATTTATAATGTTACAAAATATTTCTATTTTAAATAAGTGCTGTTCTTTTGAACGTCCTATTCATCAAAGAATGCTGGAAACAAAGGTGTATCACAGTTTTTACAAAAATATTAAGCAGCAAAGCTGTCTTCAACACTGAGCACATTTACATTCACATCAGTACGCTGATAACTACCAAAAATGGGTTTAATAAAATAATATGATTTACCCGTTGCAAATCATTAACCTGGCAACTGATAATAGTTAGAGATGTTTGTTGAGCAGCAAATCAGCCTATTAGAATGATTTCTGAAGGATAATGTGAGACTGAAAATTTAGCTTTTGTCATCACAAGAATAACATTTTTAAATATATTCAAATAAAAAAAGTGATTTTAAATTGCAATAATGGCAATATTAATTTGAAATATGTAACATTTCTGTTTTTGCTGTATTTATGGTCAGCCTTGGTGAGTATAAGAGACTACTTTCATAAACATTCAAAAATCTTGCCAAACCCAAACTTTTGAACAGTACAGTATGAAGTGTACACTGTGCAGTAACTGAGTTGAAGACTTTATAAAGGCCTTATTCAGTGTTGCATTAGTGCTACAAATAAAATTTATGCATTTTATTCTTAATTTAATTATGAAAATTTGTTGTATGCTATTTCTTTGTATATATGTTCTTGTTCCAATGGGAGGCCTCATGGAACCAGCCTCCCTCTGTTCATGGTTTATAGGGGTCATAGTGCCAGACTGTACTTCCCACTGAGCATGTCATACTGCATGTGTGGTCCAGTGGAGGGCAGTGTTGGATCATGAATCTCAAATCTGACTTACTTCAACTGTAGTTATGCTCCTGTGTGTGTGTGTGTGTGTGTGTGTGTGTGGTTTCCATGCATGTTGTTCTTCAACAATAGAGACTATGTACACATATTGTACTCGTTCATGTAGTACACCTCATTGCACAGGACAATCTGTCCAGTTTTTACTTTTATTTTTACAGAGAGTCTGATATAGTAATAATCGGACAGATTCTCCCTACCTCTGTCAGAGTCAGATGAAAGCAATTTCAATGTCACATTACACATCATGTGGGGTCCTAGACAAGCTCAGATGTTTACATGTGTGCTGTAAGTGGAAAGAGAAACAATCAGGATAAAAAGCACCTTTAGTAAATGAAAACAAAAGATTTATCAACACAACACTGCCAAAAACACGACGGATCACAATGGAGGCTTTGTGGAAGGGAGTGAGACATTCTATTGTGGGTAGAGAAAGATAACACTCATCTCCTCCCACCTGCAGGGAAACCTCGCTCTCTTTTACTATCCCTTGTTCTCTCTTTCTGTGAGAAAAATGGTCTGCCATATAATTGACATATAGACAACTAAACTATAGTATAATATACAGTATTATATTCATTCTCCAAACCGCTCGTCCTGTGGTTTCTGGGATGCTGGAACTTATCACAGCATCTCGGGCTAAAGGCAGGGGAGACACCCAGGACAGATATCGATTAAATTAGATTATATTTATATAATAGGGATAAACAATATAATTTTTCCTGTAGCCATCAATGAATCAAAATTATCTCAGAGCGCATTTTAATAGGGCAGAAGATTATCAGCTTTTTCAGTGCTGACAGATGAATGAAATGTAACAATACATACATATTTGTTTGCTTTTAATTAATTAATTAATTAATTTATCTTTTTTTAAAGTAAAAATAACATTCCAGTGATGTACTGTATCATAGTCTGATCAAATACCAGTTTTACAATTCAACAGATATGAAAGCCAAGTAAAGCTGGCTGTTAAAATGTACACTCTGCAACAAAGATGAGACATGCTGCATCTATGGTTTGTTTTGGCAGCTGCTTTCCATACATGGCTATGAGTGCAGACAGAGAAATGACAAACATAGGCTTTATAAGGCATTACAGTTCACACTGAATACGAAACACCTCAGCACTAGGAAACGGTCCCAAAATAAGGAAAAAACAAATGGATTCTTTGTGTAGCGTTCATTGTTTACTGTTGTTGACTAGGCAGAACTGCATTATTTGGAGTTATTTTAGTGCCTGGCTGTCTGATAGGGCACTTGTCATGTGACTGGTGAACAGCAGACAGAAGCTGCTCTACATGCAGAGAGTGAAAAAGTGAAAATATCACTTCACATGATGGCTGCAGGAATGAAATATATTTCCTTAAGCTTCACACAGACCATGCATTAGAAAATGCAAGATGCAACAGAGCAAAACACATTTGTTAGTTGCTCCAAGTTTGGTGACATTTAAAAATTATTTGAAAGTTTTATTTGAATCCTTATAGCAGCTGAAAAAAAAGACTGCTTTAAAATTCTCTAAATTACTAAGATATATTATATTAACGTATATTTATTAATCACCCTTTAATTAAAAAAAAAAAGATTGTGCACAAAACTGTCACAGTTTATTATTTTAATTTTGTTAAATAAAGTTGCACTTAAAATGTCTCAAATACAGCATTAGGTAGCAAAATATCAAACAAAGTGGCATCTGCAAACAAATGATTCTAAAGTTCTGCTCTCAGAACTAACTTCAAAACTCAGTCTGATATTTGTTATATTATTTAAAGATATTCATACATTTTTAATTGTGACTAAAGTGTCCAGATATCTTCTGCGCCCACTGCTGTCTTTGCATATTAAATTTGGAATAGCAGAAAGTATTTTAACATCAAAAAATGTTACACACTTCAGCTTTAATTTGCACCAGGCAAGAGTTAAAGACATCAGATTAAATTTTTTTAACTGAATATACAGAAGATCTCTCTTGTGCTTCATTCTCTCCCCTTCTCGTTTTCTTTTTCTCTTTCTTGCTCTTCAGAATAAATTCAACCAAGTGGGTCAGCTCATGCAAAAAGACACAATGTGCATGAGCTCATTGCCAGCCATGTTCTTGCATCCCCAATGCGGGCTTTGCTTTCACTCGTCACTTTCTCTTTCACTTCTGCCTTCACTGCCCCCTATCCTCCCCCCTCTCCCTCTCTTTTTTCATTACCATCACTTTTCTCAGGATAACAGACACTCAGCAGTTTTTCACTGCTATCAATAGGAGCATTAAAATGAGCCTGAGTGAGAAACCTTTTGTTGGAGCTTAATTACCAGGACTGGATCTGGACATTGGCTGTAATCCACACGCCCACCACCGGACACTCTGTGTCCAACTGTGTCTGAAGTTTCCTCGTCAAAACCAAACTGTGGCTAAGAGTGGCCAAAAATGTGAAATTAGCTATATCTAACAAGATATCCGCTTCTTTCTAGTCTCTAAGTGTTTACGTGCTCACTACGCGCTCACAGGCCAGGTCAAACAAGATGCCATCACTCACACTTCCTCTCCGCCTGCTGAGCAGCGCGCCCAGGGGAAAGGACCAATCAGCATATTATTGTGACCCGGTCGGCAGGGTCCCACCCTGCTTTAATCTAAGAGGAATTTATGCTGGAAAGACAGATTAACTGGGCTGAAGGGTCAAAGATTCACCCCCTGGGTCTTGTGTCCTGCCTGAAGGTCTCAGAAGTGGTGGGGGTTGGTCATTTAGAGAGACATTTATAGAGTACAGCCTGAAATAAAGTGGCTCAGTGTAAAGTGATTGACTGTTACAACTGATTTTTTATTGTTATTAAAGTAGTCTTAGTAGTAGTTTTTGAATGAAGTCTTATGCTTAGCAAAGCTGCATTTATTTGATTAAATACAGTAAAAACTCCTGTAACATTTTAAAGAACTGTATATATTTTAAAATATAATTTATCTGAAGAATCCTGTGACACTGAATACTGGCGTAATGGCTGCTGAAAATTCAGCTTCACCATCACAGGAATAAATACATTTTTGAAATGTATTCATAATAGAAAACGGTTCTTTTAAATTGTAATAATATTTCACAATATTCCTGTTTTTACTGTATCTAATAAGTGCAGACTTGGTGAGCATAAGAGACTTGTTTCAACAACATAAAAAAATACTTTATTATTCAGAATGTCTGTGCACAAAATTGTCAGAATTTAGGGTTAGGCCTGTATTATATTTTAATTTCCATTTAGATATAAATATAATTAATATAAAGAGGAAAATGTATATCTATGAAAAAAATGTTTGCAGCTTGGTTTCAAAAAATATTTTTTATTTCATTTTGAAAACTGATATGGTACATGAATAAGTCCACGTTTCATGTCTTAAGTGCTCTTAATTAGAATTGTGTAGTCTTAATGACTAGCTGCACTATAGTGGCAGACTTAACGTTTTGCCTGTTCTTAAGTACCACTATCTTCAAAAGTCAATAGACAATGTACTAGCTAGGCCCTAGAGAATAGAGTAACAAAAACACCCATCCCATTATGCCACTCTAGTGCCAGTTTTACATTTACTTCATATCCATTTCAGTAATAGTATTTTCTGCTCTTTTTCAATAACGGTTCCACTCATGCAAGATCTCAGTGTTTACACTGTTGAATCGTCTTACATGAGTTCATGTATGCATACTGAGTATACAAACAGACTCATCTAGCCCCAAAATGAGGGCTTTGGAGATGCCTGACCCAATTAGACCTTCTCATGCCTCCGGGTATGATTTTATCCCACAATTTCCATCTGAGTTTTCTTCCAGCAATCAAACCTGTATCTATTTTATTGACTAAGTGAGTTAGTGTGAAGCAATATGTTGCCGTGCTTGGTATGTGTGATATATTTGTGTGTGCACGATATGAATTGCCAGAGTAGCAGATGGAGTGAACAGGTGGTATGTGGGTGGGTTAGTATGCATTTCTCTTTCTTTTGCGTGGGTCAGCATGTTATGGTGGGTGAGTGGGTGGGCTTTCTATAAGGGTGGCTGACAAATGCTAAAAGGCTTCCTGAGACGGCTAAATGGAAAGCTCTCTGCCCTTCGTATGGCTCTGACTCCCAAAAACTCTTTAGAAATGACTTGCATTTCACTTCTGAACAGTGAAAGTGAGGAACTGAGAAAAGTGGCTTACAAAGCTGTGACGTCAATGTCCGAGCTTTCTTCAATAAGCAATAAATAGATAAACAAGTTATCAGACATTTTAAAGCCTTTAGTGCTGTACTCCATTCTTTGTTTTTTTATGTCTTTCATCTTTGATTACTTTTTATAATCTTTTTGAAGTATTTGCTGTAGTTCTTAAAAACGAAACCCATGTGCATATCTTTCTGCCCTCCCCCTCCCCTAAAAAACACCCACAAACACACCCTCCTAGTTGTACATGCCAGCCTTAGGCAAAAATACGTGAGAAACGAAGGACAGGGGATGCAGAGAAATGGAAAGAGCGACTTGACAAGTTTATAAATACATTCATGCCCACTTTTGGCACGCCCTTGCTTCACATGTTTTGCATTATAATTCAGGGTCAGACTTTTGTATGTAGCAACACGTCCAAAAAAAACTACAAAAAAACCCAAGAAAGAGAGGAACGAAGGACAGAAAGTGATGAACAAACGTTACCCCCTCCTTAAACTGTGGATGTTCCCACAGGGAGTCTGAGAAGCAGGTTGCACGCACTGGGGTTCAGGGGTCAATGAGCATGGAGATGGGACAGGGAAGGGGCTTCATGTGATTGACAGCCAGCCAGCAGCAACTTTGGGCTCCTCTGACCCTAGAAAACTAGTAGAAAGAGGGAAATGTGTAAAACCGTAAAGAGTGGGGAGGTGGGGCATCAGAGATTTATTCATTTATTTCATACTGTCATGTACCAGTATCCATTAACCATGTGAAGCCTGAAAACTGAAATGACAGAATCCTTTAGTCAAAAAAAAGTTTTTTTGGCTTTAATGGCGCATATATTATGATATAGGAAAATATGAAGCTCATACCTCAAGGAGATCAAAAAAAGCACCTCAATTTTAGTCAGAGGCCCAAACCAAGTAAAAATATGCAATTTGGTGCAGTTGCAATAAACTCTCCCTTCTAAGTATGACCTGAACCATTTAATTACCATGCCAGAAAGCCCGACCAAGTTTTCCAGTCTCTCTAGTAGTATGTTATGATCGACAGTATCAAACGCAGCACTGAGATCTAGTAGTACCAGCACTGATATTTTGCCAGATTCTGAATTTAAGCGAATATCATTTATTATCTTAATGAGTGCTGTCTCTGTGCTGTGATGCGGTCGAAAACCCGATTGAAATGCCAGGTATCCATTTGAGTTAAGTATTTTCAGCGATAAAGACTACCTTTTCAATAATCTTTCCTATTAAAGGAAGATTTGATATTGGTCTATAGTTGCTCATTATGGTGTTATCAAGATTTCTCTTTTCAGAAGGGGTTTAACAACTGCAGTTTTCAGGGAGTTTGGAAAAGTCCCAGAAAGAAGTGAGGCGTTCACCACTTCTAAGAGATCTGCTTCCAAACAGTTAAGCACCCTTTTGAAAAAATATGTGGGAAGTGTGTCAAGATAGCATGTTGACGATTTAAGGTGCTGTACTATTTCTTCCAAAATTTTGCTATCAATTTCTTCAAAAGCAGACATAGTATCTTCTTTTTGATATTGTGGTCGAATATGTCTAACCTCTGCATAACTTGGGGATGTGCTAATCGCCTTCCTGATATTATTGATCTTCTCAGAAAAGAAGGAAGCAAACTCATTGCATTTGCTGTCAGAAAGCATTTCACTGGGAATCTGACTTCGGGGTTTCTCAGTCTCTCAACAGTAGCAAAAATAATGCGAGTGTTACTGTTTATAAGGTTTGAGAAGAAACTCTGTCTAGCTTTACCTAGTTCTACATTGAAAGTACGTAGGCTGTCTTTATATATGCTATAGTGTATTTCAAGTTTCGTCTTCCGCCACATCCGCTCAGCTTTTCTGCATTGTCTTTTCATACTCTGAACTGCTGTTGATTTTCTCCAAGCTGATTTCTGTCTGCCAGTCTTCCTGCTGACTTTCAAAGGAGCAATGTCATCAATAACATTCTTAACTTTTGAGTTAAAGGAATCAAGGAGAAGAATAACAGAGTCTGCAGAAATGCTTGGTGTTAAAGATATAGCCTCCATAAATATCACACTAGTGTTCTCGTTAATGCATCTCTTTCTGACAGAGACAGATCTACTGTAGATTCAGTGGTAGCAGAGATCAATATATCAAAGAAAATACAGAAGTGATCAGATAGTGCTACGTCCTTAATAACAATGGATGAAATGTTTAGACCTCTACTGATGAGTAAATCTAGAGTATGTCCCCGATTGTGTGTGGGTTCATGCACATGCTGAATCAGGTCAAAAGTATTTAAAATTTATTTTGTAGTTTTGTTTTCTGCATTATCTATGTGAATATTAAAATCCCCTGCAATAGCAAAACAGTCAAACTCTGAGGAAATCATTTATAGCATTTCTGTGAACTCTTCAACACAGGCTGGAGAGTATTTTGGAGGCCTGTGAATAATGATAAACAGAATGCGTGGAGCACCTTTCAACATAATCCCTAGATATTCAAAAGACAAGTATTGACCAAATGACACTTGCTTGCATTGACATCTTTAAATAGAGCAGCTACACCTCCACCTCTCCTAACAGTCCTGCAAACACTCATGAAAGTGAAGTTAGGAGGGGCTGTTTCATTGAGGACCGTTGCACTGCAGCTGTCTTCTAGCCATGTTTCATTTAGAAATATAAAATCCAGGTTGTTTGTGGTTATTAAGTCATTGATTAGAAATGATTTATTTTTAGTGAGCGAATGTTTTAAAATGCTAACTTGATGGCATTGCATTTTGTTTCAACAGCAATATTAGTTTGATGCATTACAGGCCGCAGATTAGATGAGTCAGCCATATGGTTTGAGAAGGCCTTGGACTTTCTATCATGTGATAAAACAGAAATAGAGAAAGCTACAAGCATATACTGGGTTCCCGCTTGTTCTGTAAACGTTTGTGAATGTTGCTGCTATTATAGCGGGGATACCAATCTTTGTTTTGTTATTTTTTCATAGAAGTGGAGGAGGGTGAAGAATTGGGGAGGATGATGCTACCCACATATTCATCTAAAATTCCTGGCCAACTGAGTGAGAACCATATACATGGCACATACATGCTCAAACACACATACACTTCAGTCCTCTATATGCGACATCGGGTCCCTAATGAACGAATAATTGAAAATATGGGATACCCAGAATAATCAAATATCTAAATTAATACATAACCAATTGTTAGGATTAATTCCTCATTAGAAACAATCGAAATGTAATAACCATTTGAAATTGGAGCCAGATTAAGTGTGCAGCTAAAGTAAAATTGAAACTAAATTCTAAAAATTAAGTGAACTTCACTGGGGTGCTGAAAAGACATACACACATTATACCTTCGCCCAGGCCATTAGATTCCGTCGTTGGGCCAATGGGTTGTGATCCTTACACATTTTTATTCAGCGTTAAGATGGCCAAAGGTCCTACTCTGACTGCACATCGGGGATGATTCTGACATCAATCAGGATTATCCATCCAACACACTGACAAATCACTGTTTGTTTATTAGGATCATTAACAGGATCAGGCCTGTTCTAATGCCCGTAAATTGTTATATTAACAGTAAAAGCTTTTATATGTCATTCTGTCTGTTTATGTTATAAATGCTTGAAAGTAAAATGATCTTCACTATGCTTTCAGGTTCAGAAGTTGTTGGAGTCCCAGTGGTCAAAGGTCTTATTCCTACTGCATACTGGGGATGATTCTGACATGAATCAGGATTATCTGTTATACATTGATTTGTTGCTGTTTGTTGGTTAGGCCACGTTCAGGCCTGTTCTAATTCGTGTGTTCAATTGTTCTACTAACATTGAAGGCATTTATATCTCATCATTGATGGTAAGTACAGAGTTCTTGTTTTGCATGTTTTTTCCATGCTAGACTTTAAAGGTTTGGTATGTACATGATTTATAGAGTAAAATATGTAAATCTCCAAAATGCAGAAGTACAGCAAAATAACAAATATGTATTCATTTGGACTAGAATGATGCATCCCATTTGATACATGAAGCTGTAGATTACTCATGTAATGTAGACACATTAGCATACCACACCCCTAATATTATAAAGAGTCTTGACATGTGTTCGGTGGGTCTGCATGCATTTACATGACTATTTATTAACACATTTAATAAGGGACAGTACTACAGGGTATTAGAATGACATTCAATTTTTCTGTGTTAGGGAGGCGTAAACCACCAGCAACACTCTCAAAACCAGACTGGCCTGATGAATATAGTGCTACTGCATCTCCACGGCCAGGTTGGTATATGGACGTGTACACATGCCGACTCTACTGTAAGAATATGCCTGTTCCTGATTAGTGTTATTGTTTTTCACCAATTCCATTCAATCCAGTGAGGGTTCCTTTGCCAGTACCTCAAGAGTTGCTTGAATTATCTACAAGCAAGACCACATCGCCTTTGAGACCAGTGCAGGAAACTGTGTTCTGTCAGTGTAAGGGCTTAATGTAACATAATTTTACTTAATCAAATTTAAAACAGATTTAACAGGTTTAACAAATGTAATGCTCATCTATGACTAATGTCACCCATGTCATCCTGCAGCCCGCCTCCCAGGGTGGGGGGTGTGGGACCTCTGCACAGTCTACAGCCTCTACTCCTCCCTCAGGACCCCCCGCAGTTGCTGGCCAGTCTTTCTCTGGATTCCCTGCAGCCACTACTGGGTACCCCTCAACTCAGTTGGAGGAGAAGCATGCTGTTCCACCACTGCCAAGCTATGAGCAGGATGTGATAAGATGGCACTGCTCTCAACAGCAGAGAATCTGGATGAAAACAGAAATGGAAGCCTTGGGACTGTGGCCAGGTTCTAGACCGGTGAGACATCCAATGAACATGATCTCCTTGTGGCGTTGCCCACCTCAGCCTGAGCTTATTGATGCTGTCTATGAGCTGCCATCACCGAAATACTTTCAACTTCATCCATTCTTCATTTGGAAACCAGAGCACACCATTATGGAAAGAGTCCGCAACAACGACACTCTGCCATGTCTGTACGGCTGTCCGAATCCCAACGTTGTCTCATCAGGAGTTGGACGACCCCGTGTCATTATTGGTACAAGCAGCCAGTACTACATACTGGCCTCTCGGCTCAGCTGTAAAGGCTGTAAAAAGTACTGGTTTGCAGACAAACCCCAATGGATGGACATGCTGCCGAGTCGGTTCTGCAACATTTTGCCAGCTTTTCTGACACACAAGAAGGCCATATGTAAGACTGTGATGGATGAGTTGCGGCGCACAGCAAAGTCTCCCAATGATATGGCCAATCAGTTGAATGAAGCTCTCCACCTGAAGTATGAGCGTGCACACCTGGCTTACCTGTCTGTTAAGAATGTGCTGGATGGAGACGGTGGACTTTATGGTCAGCAGACCATCACAGGGGCACTAAGAGCAACAAATACTCCTGCTCCATTTGGTGAGTATGGTGATGTGGTTGGCTGGTGCGGAGTAACAGTCTCACCCCACTATTTGGTTGACTGCCTCATTCAGGAGTACCATAGGCAGGAGAGCACACTCAATCTGCTCCTCCAAGGCACGTTTGGACAAGCATTAAGGGCTGACCATACCCGCAAGGTGGCCCGGAAGGTTGTGCTTGCATCAGCTACTATGTCATCCTACGCTGTGATGAATGAAAACTGGATGATCTTGTCCTGGGTGATGCTGCAGTCTGAAAGTGATAAATCGCTGCAGCCAATGTATGAGGGGCTGTCTCGTCGGTACATATTTGCAGGACTGCCAAAAGCCAACTGCCAATGGGTTGACAGGTAAGAACCAGCCATCACATTTTCCTTCCCACCTATATTATATTTGTAAAGTAATGAAAATATAGTATAGCAAATATATGTATCCTATGTATTTGAATGTTTAATATTTTAAATATGCTTCTCTTTGTGTGTGGAACAGAGATTGCTGTGCTGCCTTCAGGATCCCAAACACTGAGCCCCAGGAGCACCTCCTCTGGGATTCTTGGAAGACCACTGGTGCTATAGTGGCTGCGGCAACCTCTGGGCATCTCATCAACACCTGTGCCTCCCGCAAAGAATATAACAGTGACATCAACATCAAGCTGGACTTGTTCCATTGCATGCGGCGGTTCTCCAGAGAGTGTGTGTCAGAGCACCATCCACTGCACAGTGCTTTCTGCAAGTTTCTGTCAGCAGCTTTTAGTGTTGTGGACCAGACGGACCTACAGAGACTGAAGCAGGCTTATGTTTTCTGTGGGATAGTGCCTGCAAATCCAACAAAGCAGCACATCAGGGAGCACTGCCGCACCAGGGTCCCACACCCCAAAGAGCTGCTGGAGAGAGTGGAGAGCGTTCTCCAAAGATTCTTTTTAGAATGCGATCCTGATGGTGTGCCATTGTTCAAACCATCGATGTTGAAGGTGTGGAGGATTCAGCGAGTCCACATCCTCAGAGGCTGCCTGAGTGACCCAGAGGTTACAGAGGGGATCCTCTATAGGCATGGTGGAACGGTCCAGCTGAACCATGTGAAGGGGGAGGCGGCTGCTGTATCCGTGTAGATCCCTGTGAGAGGCACCTCTCAGCAGGAGGGGTTCCATTTCCATCAGGCGAGATGGGTCACAGGCACTCAGGTATCCACAGAACTTTTCCAAGCGCAGGGCATGATTGGAGTGGCTCGCTGGAATTTCCAGCGCCTTGTGGACCTGAAGCAGCCTGGAGTGAAGCTGCCTGCAGTTTTTGATCCTGTGCTGATTATGGAACTGAACAAGCTCTCAGACGTGGTGACAGGCCAGGCCAAGTACCCTGCCTTACTTGTCTCACAGACAGACACCAAAGATAGGTTTGGACTGCAGTATGTGGAGCCTGGTTGTCGTCCTGTCCCCTTGGACTGGAACAAGCACAAGTACCAGAAGGTACCTGTTGCAGGGGAAGGAGAACATCAGTCCTCAGAGCCGTCTGCTCTCAGTGAGAGATTCCCACCTGATATCCCACCTGAGGAGGTGAGGGAGGAACACTTTGCTCAGGTAAACTTGACTGTTGTACTTCCAAATATCCTCACTCACTAAAACACAAAATGTACGCTACCGGTCACATTTTTTAAAAATGTTTTTAAAAGAAGTCTCTTCTGCTCACCAAGGCTTCATTTATATACAGCAAAAACAGTTATTTTAAATTGTAAAAATACTATATTTATATTTTTGCTGTATTTTGGATCAAATAAAAGAAGTCTTGGTGAGCAGAAGAGACTTCTTTTAAAAACATTAAAAAATCTTACCATCCAAAAACTTTTGACCGGTAGTGTAACTATGTAATCACTGATTGTAACCCAAATGAATTACCCTATGCTCCAGGATGACATCTTTGGTGTGGCTTCTCTTGGCTCACAAACAATGATCCAGCCTGCACAGCCCACCAAAGTAAAAGGTAATTCAGTTCACATCTTCATCCCTTAATTATTCCTTATTTATATGAATACTACAGATATTTCAGAGATAAAAGTGAAAATGATTTATTCTTTTCTGGCCTATTTCCTCTCATTTAGATGAGATGACACCACCACTGCCCTTTGCTCCCTCTCCACGAGCTGCTCGCACAGGTCCCATCAAGGCAGGCGGGCTACTTTTTGTCCTGGACCATTTTCGGTGGACACAGCCCATGAGGGATTCCATTGATGGCCTTCTGGCAAAGTACCATGGGCAGAAAGACCTTCTCACCCAGGTGGATGCAGAGTATGCTGCCCTTGTGCAGGCTGCCTCCAGGGATCCCAGTAGCCTCTTACACCCCACCACGAAACAGCATATTTCACGTTATGTGAAACACCTGGCCAAGATGACGAACACAAGTTCATCCCTGAACACCAGTTCAGAGAAACTCCTGGAGACCCAGCAGCTGTGGCATCACCTCACAGAAGGTAGTGAAACTGTAAGTGTTCCAGTGGTAACCCTCCCACCTGCCCCAGTGAACCCACCCAGTAATAAGCCACAGGAGTTTCCGCTAACTAAGGGTGAGATTGAACAAATGGTGAAAAAGATTGTGGAGAAGCAGCAGCAACAGCAGCAGCAGCCTGTTACAAAGAGGACACGGAACTGTCTTGCTTGTGGCCAGCCAAAGTCACGTTACCTTGGTGATGGCTCCTCCATTCATTTTTTTTATCAGTCTGGGAGCGTGAAGTACTTTTACTGCTCTACAAAGGTATACCAGATGTATGCAGCGGAAGGCCTCACCAATCCTCGAATGCCGTTTGCTGACTTTGCTGAAACACCTTTTTTTAAACGAGAGCTACAGGCCGCAAAGCAGCGTTCTGCAGAGGCAAGACAGGTAATGGAGGAGCGGAGAAAGAGAAAGGCCATGGAACAGCATCCCACTGGTCGCCTCTGTAGGTTCTGCCACAAGCCACTCAAACAAGGACCAGAGAGTCCACACACACATACTGGGTTCCCTGGTGTGGCAGGGAAATATGTCTATTGTCCTGCCAGAGTGTTTTCCCTATATCGGACAGAGGGGATGACTCACGAGATGATTTGGGGAGAGTTCTGTCAGTCTTCCTTTCATGAGACTGAAAGGAAGAGATGGGCAGCAGAAAAGGGAAAGTGACTGCCCTCATGTTTCCTAGTTTTGAATGTATTTTTTGTATCATAAAAATATAACTGTATCTTGTTTGTTATGGATGTCTGTCACATGCGGAAAACCACTGTGGTATGTTCCTGCCTTTATTTGTCTTTTTTTTGTTTTTGTACTTTAGAATGAATGCCATGTTGACTCCATGCAGGATTGTAAAATGTAAAAAGTCTGCTTAACTTTTACTCTTATATATGCATAATTTTTTATTTGCATTTGTTCATTAAAATACCGGAAGTATTGGCTTTGTTTACATTGTTTTAGTGTGTTTTATAAGTTAATTTTATTGGCTTGCTTTGTTATTTTACCTTGCTCAGATTTGTAAACACTAACTGTTAATATTAAACATACATAATTGTACATAATCATTTAATTTAAAACAAAAATGTTCTTATTTTTCCTGTTCTCCACAACTTTAGAATTTATTGTTATTATTGTTGTTGTTGTTTAATCTATAATTATTTAATGTATATTTATTTAATTATTATATATTTGGTTAGTAATGTGTGTGTGTTTTATATAATATGTATATTATTGTTCGATAAATAAAATGAGAAACTTTTATTTTTTGGTGTTTATTGGTTAAATTTCATATGGGTTTTCTGTACATAGTTATACAAATATAATATACAAGTGAATGTCTCTTTAAAAATAAAAGTCTAAAATATGATCAAAATGTTCTTTTCAATTATTCACATTCAAATATTGTCTATATTAAAGATAACTATACCATATTATAATGTAAATGTTATTAAGATCGTTGAAGATTTTTTACATCCTACACAAGAACCATTATTACACGTTTTATTTTATCTTTGTGCACAAAGTTCATTTATTATATGTTAATCGTTCTAAAAGTTTTTTTTGATGAAAAACGGTTACAAATTCCTTTCATGGTATTTGTGTCCGAGGCAGGGTTCAAACTTCTAATTGTGTGTAATTTATTCAGCCCGCCTCTCTGGAATTTCCTTCTTTCCTATTGGCTAGTCAGCACTCTACACCTATCCGCGGCTGGCCTCCGCGTGGAAGGCAGCTATGCTCACCACTATACCACCAACGCAGGTGGACGACACCGGCTTGCGCGGTCAGTAAGAACGCTGCCTCCGTCTGAGAAGTTGGAGAAAACAATTAAACAAATAAAAGAGTGAAAATATTGACCCTTGTATCGTGTAGCATTCCAAAAGTGAAACGATTCAGCTGATGATGGGTCCATCAGGTATTTTATGGAGTAAGGGCTTGGTCAGTGTAAGAAAACGCCACACTTTGTTTAGTGATGTGGGTGCAATGGCGTTGGCGGGGGGCGAACTCGTTAATGCACAATTCCTCGTTAGTATAGTGGACAGTATCTCCGCCTGTCACGCGGAAGACCGGGGTTCGATTCCCCGACGGGGAGAGCAAGCCTTTTTCTGCTGGCGAACGACACATCCAAAAGGTTTTGGAGCAGAAGGAGTTCTGCTTTGACTTCAGCCTAAACCAAAGGAAATGCGTTGGCCGGGAATCGAACCCGGGTCAACTGCTTGGAAGGCAGCTATGCTCACCACTATACCACCAACGCAGGTGGACGATGCCGGCTTGCGCGGTCAGTAAGAACGCTCAAAGCACACGAGTCGCTGATAGGGCTAGAGGAGCTGATGCCATCTTTGTTTGGGCCCGGCGCTAAAGAGAGACAGTCCAGGGTTTGGATCCCGTCACGTACAAAAAAAGAGCTGCCCTTTCCGTCTGCTAAGTTAATGTGAGGCAGGAACCGCAAAGGCTGCAAACACAGAAGCTGACCTGTTGCGCATCCTCCCACCCCGTGTTGGCAGTCGGTCAAATTCACTCTGTTCTTGACATTCCATTAATAACTGGGCTGTGATCATAGCCTCCAAAAATACAGGTCACTCGCAAAAAGCTCCCCTCCACGGAAATCTTTAGTAAAAGGCGAAAGATTTATGCGACAATGAAGAGAAACTCGAGCTGTGTCTCCACGCCCTTGGGCCTGTGCGCTCCCTGTGGTAAGCCACTACTCTCGCCAAGGGTAATCTAGGGTGCCGAAACCTGCCCACTTGCATTTCGTCACCCCTCACTCCAAACGGGAGGAGTAAATGTCACAAAAGTCCCTTCGGTCGCCCAGTAAGCACAAGCCCAACAAAGGCAATGCAATCTCTTTCTCATGCCTCCGTCTGAGAAGTTGGAGAAAACAATTATCAAATAAAAGAGTGAAAATATTGACCCCTGTATCGTGTAGCATTCCAAAAGTGAAACGACTTCAGCTGATGATGGGTCCATCAGGTATTTTATGGAGTAAGGGCTTGGTCAGCGTAAGAAAACGCCACGCTTTGTTTAGTGATGTGAGTGCAGTGGCGTTGGCGGGGGGAGAACTCGTAAATGCACAATTCCTCGTTAGTATAGTGGACAGTATCTCCGCCTGTCACGCGGAAGACCGGGGTTCGATTCCCCGATGGGGAGAGCAAGCCTTTTTCTGCTGGCGACCGACACATCCAAAAGGTTTTGGAGCAGAAGTAGTTCTGCTTTGACTTCAGCCTAAACCAAAGGAAATGCGTTGGCCGGGAATCGAACCCGGGTCAACTGCTTGGAAGGCAGCTATGCTCATCACTATACCACCAACGCATGTGGATGATGCTGGCTTGCGCGGTCAGTAAGAACGCTCCAAGCACACGAGTCNCGCAGGTGGACGATGCCGGCTTGCGCGGTCAGTAAGAACGCTCAAAGCACACGAGTCGCTGATAGGGCTAGAGGAGCTGATGCCATCTTTGTTTGGGCCCGGCGCTAAAGAGAGACAGTCCAGGGTTTGGATCCCGTCACGTACAAAAAAAGAGCTGACTTTCCGTGCTGGCTAAATTAATTAGAGGCAGGAACCGCAAAGGCTGCAAACACAGAAGCTGACCAGTTGCGCATCCTCCCACCGCGTGTTGGCAGTCGGCCAAATTCACTCTGTTCTTGACATTCCAGTATAGGTCTGCTGTGATCAGAGCCTCCAAAAATACAGGTCACTCGCAAAAAGCTCCCCTCCACGGAAATCTTTAGTAAAAGGCGAAAGATTTATGCGATAATGAAGAGAATCTCGAGCTGTGTCTCCACGCCCTTGGGCCTGTGCGCTCCCTGTGGTAAGCCACTACGCTCGCCAAGGGTAATCTAGGGTGCCGACACCTGCCCACTTGGTCAGCGTAAGAAAACGCCATGCTTTGTTTAGTGATGTGGGTGCAGTGGCGTTGGCGGAGGGCGAACTCGTAAATGCACAATTCCTCGTTAGTATAGTGGACAGTATCTCCGCCTGTCACCCGGAGGACCGGGGTTCGATTCCCCGACGGGTAGAGCAAGGCTTTTTCTGCTGCCGAACGACACATCCAAAAGGTTTTGGAGCAGAAGGAGTTCTGCTTTGACTTCAGCCTAAACCAAAGGAAATGCGTTGGCCGGGAATCGAACCCGGGTCAACTGCTTGGAAGGCAGCTATGCTCACCACTATACCACCAACGCAGATGAATGACACTGGCTTGTGCGGTCAGTAAGAACGCTCAAAGCACACGAGTCGCTGATAGGGCTAGAGGAGCTGATGCCATCTTTGTTTGGGCCCGGCACTAAAGAGAGACAGTCCAGGGTTTGGATCCCGTCACGTACAAAAAAAGAGCTGACTTTCTGTGCTGGCTAAATTAATGTGAGGCAGGAACCGCAAAGGCTGCAAACACAGAAGCTGACCAGTTGCGCATCCTCCCACCGCTTGTTGGCATTCTGCCAAATTCACTCTGTTCTTGACATTCCATTATAGCCTCTGCGTATCTGCGTTCACGCTCCTCCCCCCGAATTACTGGTCAAACAATAGCAGAAGGGGTTTTTTCTCACTTTGTCTTTCTTTCAGTTTTTTTTCTTTGGGTACTCAATATCAGAGAGCTGTTCGGAAGAGGAGTTCGGTCAATTCTGGCTATGTGTGGTGCCTGTGTCGAAAAAAGTCACTTACCTCTTGAAAATCAGCCACCTGGTTGCGGATTAGTTTCAAATTCTCACAGACCTCACTTTTCAATTCGATGGGACTGACTGATGCCTAGCTGTACTGTTTTCATGGTTGTTTGCTTTTCCTTTTTTCTTTTTTTCACCTGACAGCACACCAGTGGCCATCACAGCCCCTTTTTCAGCTGACCGCAGACCTGAGCCCGTGCATAAGGTGTGTCCTTTTGGGTGAGTATTTCCTTCCTTGTTCTGAGTTATAGCCATTTTAGCAACCATCCGCCACTCGAACCTTCGAACGTTTTTTGAGTCCCCTCGCCAAGGTGAATGGAATTTCCACTTTTTTTGAATGACTGTATGCCCGTCAGACTCAGAGAATCTTTCTGCGCTGCTATTGGGTCGGACGGCCAAATCCCTGGCGCTAGTTTGCAAATAGGTTTTCGACAAGCTAAAAATAGCCGAAATGTCGTCTCGAATCACGAGCCAATCCGAGACCTGCGCTCTTTTCGGCTCGAGCCCAAGGTCCGATGACATAAGCAGTGGCAATGCGACAAACCGTTTTTGTGAGTTATTAGCGATGCCTTACTTTCCGTCGCTGCAGACAACCAGTCAGCCGATCGGGGCGAGGCCTCGGTGACATCGCCGACGGTGGTTGGGTGCTACCATCAGCCCCCGCGTTTCATGTCGCCGTGACTTATCGGCGCCCGATTTTCGTGGGCTTTTCCGGCCTCCTCCCGCTGCCTTCTGGTTGCCATCGCTTTCTTCTCGGCCTTTTGGCTAAGGTCAAGTGTAGTCTGGATCCGTGGCTTGCTCCGTCCACTCCCCGCATCGGTCTGGTATTGCAGCGTTGCCAGGAACGGTGTGCTTCCCCTTTTTGGGCATTGTCGCTTATTGTGACGAATAGCAGCGCAAGCAATGAGGGTTCTGTCTCGGCTCAAACGGAGGTCTGCCCTCGCGGACGCAGTGGTTGCCGTTTATTGAGATCTCTCCTCTGACGCACCCCCCTGAGCTCTTGCAGTCTTCCACTAATGAGTCGAATCAGGTGTGTTTGGTTAAAGGGAATCATCTAAAACCAGCTCATGCCAACACGTGCCAGTTTGCAGCATCGGTCAGGCACAGCGCAGGCCAGTAACGGAAGGCACCTGTCCTTCCTTTGCTAGGGGTGGGTCACCGTTGATGAGTATGGTAGAGAGGGAAATGGTACCCCTGACTGGCCGCGTGGTCCTTCATACTTACCTGGCAGGGGAGACACCATGATCAAGATGGTGGTTCACCCAGGGTCAGGGACAGAAATTGTCAGTTAACGCAACCGATAAGTTATGGAACATACCAAATGTCCCTCCTTTTAATATGGTTTTAAACATTGGTTAATTCTTATAAATATGTGTAAAGGATAAAGGGTAACAGATTGATTTAAATATATGATTGTATGATATGTATTTATGAAGGAGATTACCTGTCTCTGTATTGTGATGTAAAGAAAATAAATAATAAAAAAAAAAAAAGGTTCACCCAGGGTCCGTAGACTACCCTTTAAAGCTTTTTACTTGATATACCTTCAGGGATTTGAGAGATAGAATGGCAAAGCAAGGACAACGGTGGAATGCTGCTCGATTTGTGTTATTGGAGGATCTGGAAATGGACCGTCTGTTTTTCAGCAGAAGGATACTGCAAAGTGAACTGGGATTTAATCCTACTCAGCTTGACTTCGTCTTCGCCTTACCGGGTAGGAAAATTTTTGAAGTGGTGTTTACTACCCTTGTGCTATATGAACAATGTCTGGAAAGGTTTCAAAGAAAGAAGAAAGAGTCTGCTTGTTTTCAAAAGATTGATTTGATCCCATTGGCCGAGAGAGATCTCAGAATAGTGACTGTGGTTATGTATTCAGAGAGGTATAAGCTTGAGGATATTTCTACGTGGCTTTCATTGCATTGCTCAGTTACAAAAGCTTTTCAAATTAAAGATGAAGATGGAGTTAAGACAGGAGCATCAAGATTCCAGGTTCGTTTGAGAACTAACGAGAAAGGTGAGCTCTCCCACCTGCCGTCTATGATCCAATTAGGCTCTATTCGAGGCTTTGTTTTCTACAACGGCCAACCCAAGGAGTGTAGGAAATGTGGATCTTTGAATCATCTAGCAGCCCAATGTGAATCTGTCTTTTGTAGAAATTGCAAAAACCACGGCCATGTCTCAAAGACTTGCACTGTACCTATGAAGTGTAATTTGTGTGGGGCAACTAATCACAGATTTCGGGATTGTCCATCTGCATATGCAAATAAAACTCGACAGCAACTCGGGGAGATCCGAGAAGGGGATATAAACGTTCCTGAAATACCTGACATGGAGGAGGACATCTCCAGAGACCGTGTGTCTTTAGTTCCAGACACTATGGAGGAGCAGCGTGCCGGGATAACTTTAAAACAAACCTCACCCTCAAATTCAGGTGAAGAGAAATTAGGAGGATTGGGAGGGAAAAGTGATGTTGAACCTGAAGAAATCGTCCAACGTCCAGTGGAGCACGATTCACATAGAGAGTTGAATGAGCTGGGCTCTCTTGTGGATTTTCCTCCTTTGGGTGAGCCTTCCCAAGAGCAGAATTCTCAGTCTTTTAATCGGAACATCCTACTAGATGCCTTAGAATCACTTCCAACATCTCTGCCTCTACTGTCGGACTCCTCTCCACCAGGAGATTCTTTAGTAGAAGTAAGAAATTCCTCACCAATCACTAATGTTCCACGGGGAATACAGGATCAGGAGGATTCACCTAATTGGTCATCCTTATCTTCCAATTCAACCCCCTTTCTTGATTGTAGTGAAATGACTGCCTTTTCTTCCACTACACAAATGAACAAAGAATTAATTTCAAAAGGAATGGAAATGCAGAGTAAAAAGAAAAAGAGGAAAAGATTGAAGTGTAAAATGGAATCCCCCTAAAGACAGTTCCCCCCCTTCCTTCCTCTCTCTCCACACTCAATGACCTCTCTATCTTTAGCCTCAATCAATACAAGAGGTATTATGGATCCGGTAAAGTGTACTTCTGTTTTATCATATTTGTATAATGCAGGCCACGATATTTGTTTACTTCAGGAATGTAATATTCCTTTTAAACAGGATTATAAAAATCTAGAAGATAGGTGGATATATGGTCAATCAGTGTGGTCTGGGGATAATAATAATAGATCTTCTGGTGTGGGTATTCTTTTGAAGGGTAAATCCTTGAAAGTTCTTAAAACACGGGAGGTTATAAATGGGAGATTGATATATGTGGATCTAAAACTTAACAACTTTTGTTTTCGTGGGATTAATGTATACTTTCCAGTGGATTTACAAGGCAGAAAGGAAGCTTTGAAAGCACTGTCACCTTTATTGATTTGTGGGAAAGAGATAATATTAGGAGGGGATTTTAATTGTCCTTTAAGCCAGAGTGATCGACAAAATAGTTCAAATGTTTCACTGGATTCAAGTTCTCAAGAATTAATCAATTTAGTAAAAGATTTTGGTTTAGTAGATACTTTTAGAACTAAACACCCAGACAGTCCCGGGTACAGTTGGTCTAATGGTCGTAGCTTTTCCAGAATCGATTTCTTGTTTACTTCATCTCAAATAACAATACTGAATGCGGGGATAAACGCAACTTTTTTCTCTGACCACTCCAAGGTGAAAGCTGAGTTGCTTTTTGGAGGGACAAGAGTGAAAGGTACTGGGTTATGGAAATTAAATACTAGCTTATTAGACAACCAGGAAATTGTAACCCGATATAAAGAAAAATTGATTCAATGGAAAAGTTTACAGCCATTATACGAGTCGGTTGGTGAATGGTGGGAAGACTTTAAAATTAGAACAAAAAAATTCTTTATAAGAGAGGGTAGAAAAATTAAAAGGAAAGAAGCTTTTCTATGTAAATTATATCAAAAGAAATTACAACAATTCTATACTATGGCTCACTCAGGTTTTAATGTGGTAGACGATATTATGAGAATTAAAAAACAAATATTAGACATTTACGCAGACCAAAGTAGGAGTTTTATTATAAGAAGTAGAATACAACATATTGAATCAAATGAAAAGTGTACCCGGTACTTTTTTAGGAAAGTGTTTCGGTCCAAGACTGTTATAGAAGAATTAAAAAAAAACAAGATAATGAAGTTATAACTGAAACAGAGGATTTAATTTCATATATTCACTCATTTTATCAAAACCTTTACTCTGAAAAGAAAAAAGATGAGAGAGTTATGGGTGACTTTCTTTTTAAAAGTGTTGAACACAATTTTTCAATTGCGATGGATAAAGAGTTCACGATTAACGACCTTACAAAAGCATTAAAGAGTATGAAAAGTAATAAAAGTCCAGGTGTAGACGGCCTGCCCAAAGAATTTTATGAAAAATTTTGGGAGGAGTTAAGTGAGACAATGCTGAAAATGTTTAAAGGAAGTTTTAGTCTGGGTGTACTTCCACCAACATTGAGAGAGGGTATTGTCACTCTATTATTCAAAAAGGGAGATCAATCTGATTTAAAGAATTGGCGCCCTTTGTCCTTACTGGGCACTGATGTGAAGATATAGTCAAAAGCGATTTTTTTTAGACTCCAACCCAGTATGGAAAGCTTAATTGGGAAGGAACAAACATGCGGGGTAAAAGGTAGATCCTTACATCAGAATTTGTCTTTAATAAGAGATACGTTCCTTTACACACAGGATCGAAAATTACCTTTGTGTTGTGGGATTAGACTTAGAAAAGGCTTTCGATAGCATAGATCACATTTTCTTACGTAAAATGTTACAGAGTTATGGTTTTGGGGAACCAATTCTTAGATGGATCAATTTATTATACGCTGGATGCCAGAGTCGCATATTGGTGAATGGCCATCTAACACCACCTGTTACTGTCCGTTCAGGAGTGAGACAGGGATGTGGTTTATCTCCTTTACTTTTTGTATTAGCTATAGAACCATTAGCTCAAGCTATTAGGCAGAGTTCTGAATTGAGAGGATTAATAATACCAGGGAGCTTATTAGGTAAGGAAGCAAAATTGTCACTTTATATGGACGATATCACCCTGTTACTTTCGAATAACCATTCAGTAGAAAGAGCATTACAGTTATGTGAGCTTTTTACATTGGCGACTGGTATGAAAATCAATAAAAGTAAAAGTGAGATTTTATACTTAAATTGGACGGAACCCAAATTAAATTTTGGACTGAAAATCCAAGACAAAGCCATTAAAATATTAGGGATGGTGGTGTGTAGAGATATGGAAGAAAGGAATTGGAATTAAAAAAAAAAAAAAAAAAAAAAAAAGGTTCACCCAGGGCGAGGCTTGGCCATTGCACTCCGGTTTGTGCTGACCTCTGCGAATTCCCCAAATGTGGGAATCTCGACTGCATAATTTATGGTAGTGGGGGACTCTCTCCTGAATTAACTGGTTAAACATAGCAGATGGGTTTTTTTCTCGCTTTTCTTTCTTTCAGTTGTTTTTCTTCCGTTTTTCTTTTTGGGTACTCAATGACCCAGAGAGCTGTTCAGAAAGAGGAGTCCGGTCACATGCTGGCTATGTGTGGTGCCTGTGTGAAAAGAAGTCACTTACGCTCTTGAAAAATCAGCCCCTGGTGGGCGGATTAGTTTCAAATTTCTCACAGACCTCCCTTTTCAAGTCGATCGGACTGACTGATGCCTAGCTGTAGCTGTTTTCATGTTTGTTTGCTTGTCCTTTTTCATTTTTCTTTTTTTTCACCTTACAGCACCACCAAGGGGCCAGTCACAGCACCCTTTTTTCAGCTGACCGCAGACTGAGCCCGTGCATAGGTGTGCCGATTTGGGTGAAGTCATTTCATTCCTTTCTGGAGTTAAAGCCATTTTAGCAACCTCCGTCACTCGACCTTCGAACGTTTTGAGGTCCCCTCGCCAAGGTGAATGGAAATTTCCACTTTTTTTGGATGACTGTTGACAGTCAGACTCCAGAGAATCTTTCTGCGCTGCTTTGGGTCGGACTGGGCCAAATGCCTGGCGCTAGTTTGCAAAAGTAGGTTTTCGACAAAATCTAAAATAGCTGAAAATGTCGTCCGAGCGACGAGCCAATCCGAGACCTGCCGCTCGTTCGGCTCGAGCCAAGGATTCCGTTGACATAAGGCACGTGGCACTGCGACAAACCGTTTGGGAGTTATAAGCGATGCCGTACTTTCCGTCGCTGCAGAGCCACCATCAGGCCGATCGGGGCGAGGCTCGGTGACATCGGTGACGGATTCACCGTTGATGAGGTCGGTAGAGAGGGAAATGGTACCCCTGACTGGCCGCGTGGTCCTTCATACTTACCTGGCAGGGGAGACACCATGATCAAGAAGGTGGTTCACCCAGGGCGAGGCTTGGCCATTGCACTCCGGTTTGTGCTGGCTTCTGCGGGGGGGGATGCGTCGGACTGTAGTGCAATTGATCTGTAACGTGATTTGATGTGTATCTACAGATTTTTTGACATGTTTGATTTATTTGTTTCAGGTGTATATGGGTATTAGCAAGTCAGTTTTGTGTCAGTTTGCACATGGTTGGATAGTGATTTTTTGATTAAATGTGTTGTTTGTTCATAATGTGTTTGTATTATATTGTTTATATTCATTCTATATTTATTGTTCATTTTTATTTTGATATGTTTATTGATTTCATGTAAATGTAAGAGATTTGAACTCAATGTGCTGGACTGTTGTTGTTAGTCTGATGTCTATGATTATCAGTATAATCAATCAAGTGTTCTATTCATCATGAAAACTGAAAAAGAAACATTTTGACATCATATTGTTGACCCGTGCTTTATTTAAAATGACTATTTA
The DNA here is from genome assembly GCA_018155175.1 of Sinocyclocheilus anophthalmus. Lineage (NCBI taxonomy): Eukaryota > Metazoa > Chordata > Actinopteri > Cypriniformes > Cyprinidae > Sinocyclocheilus > Sinocyclocheilus anophthalmus. The sequence continues at coordinate 451,201 of JADLZN010005933.1, forward strand.
ATATAAAGTAAATGTAATGTATGTTATTCTTGCACTGACTATATTTTGTTACAGTATATAGTTGTAATACTTTTGTTTTTATGTATTTTCAGTGTTTTATAATGCATCCCAATTTCATACATGAAAGTACAGTTTTGTTTTACTTTTGGTGTTGTTCATTATTTAAGGTAATGTATATACCATTATCTTAAGTGAAAATTATTAAAAAGCTGTCTTTTCCAAGACAATTATATGCAAAATATGTGACATATTCCTTTAATGTTATAAGTTCTGAATTTATTTACAGTTACATGAAATATAAAATGTTACAGTTACATGTAATAAAATATATATATATAAAACAATGTAAACAATATTCAATATAAACTAGTTACATAAAATATAAATTATTATAGTTACATCAAATATAAAGTATGTGCATGAAATATATAGAGCAATTCAAACAATATTCAGAACAATGTTTAGTTACATGACATGAAGTATTAGGTACATGAAATAGAATAAAACTTAAATGAATTAAAATAAAATACAAAAACAATATTCAATATAAACGTCACAAGTTACAAGAAGTATAAAATATTAGTTACGTGATATAGAAAACATTTAAAAAGCAATATAAACAATATTCAGTGTAAACTATATATATATATATATATAGATATATGTATTAAACCTATATTATGTTTAACGAATATTTGACTGCTTCACAAAATAAATATAGAATAAACAATATTCAATATAAACTGTAGTTACATGAAATGTAACTCTAAAAATAAAAACGACACAACAGTGGTCCTAGTTGAACTTTAGAACAGCAAGACAAAGTTCACTCTTGTGAGTCCACAACTGTGGTAAAGTGTTCATAGCTGGTGTACACTCTGTTGTCAAATCCTTTGGAGGTCGACATCATTTTCATGGGACAACAAGTCTTCTTTTTATATTTTTTGTGTCCCTGAGTGGGTTGGTGGCAAAGTGTGCAAATGGGCAAGTGGTGAACACGTGAAAGCTTCGCTCCAACTTGAGTAAGAATGACTGTGTTTTTTCTTTTGTATATTGTTGCTCTAGACCAGACCGAAGGGGTGTCAGCACTCTGTGACGTGTCAGTCTGGCTGGAAGACACAGGTGTGGCATTGGTGGACGTGGCCGGAATAACTTGTGTAGGAGCAGTGGATGAAGTGATTCTAGGTAGAGGTCTGAAGATGGTAGATATGGCTGGAGTTTTCTGCTGGGGTAAGTCAGACGTCAGTGGAGATTCAGGGTGTTTTGCCTGGGACGGGTTTTTTGGAGCTGGCATCACCATGTCTGATCGTTCTTTTAAGACTTTGGTCCCTGCCTTGCTGGGAATGTGTTCATACGCAATCTGTTGGTAGTCAGGTGGAGGGAGAACCGACGGCTGACGTGGTGCTGGAGGCAAGTCTTTTGAGGAGACCGACGCAGTCTTTGATATTGTGGCTGATGGCATTCTTGTTGACTGCAGGTTGATGAGCCTCTCCTGATGACGGATGAAATCCCGGACCGTCTTGATGTTAATCTTTGGTAGAGGAATACCCACTTTACTCAGCACTGGATCCTCCACCAATATGCAGTGCTGAATTCTCTCGTAGGCCTTCAGGATGGATGTTTTTTCCGGGCTCGTTTTGGAACTGTGTGGTAACCCCAACCAGAGAAGTTTGACCAGCGTGTACATTAGTCTGTTGTGATGAGCACTGATGTCCTGTTGTGCCGGTGCATAGCGTTTGGCCATCTTGACTCGTTGAATCACAGCAGCATCAGCAAGATCGTCCCTCTTTGTGCGGCAATACAATGTGTTACCCCAGTGTGTTCTGTACAGTTGATGAAACTTCTGTGGTTGCTTGTCATGTTCCTCGACAGCGTGCCATGCGGCGATGAGCCTGTTCCTGTGCTCCGTCGTCAGGCTCAGCTTATTCGCAGTCAGGCCAATCTTCACCAGCAGAGAGCAGAAGTTTTCCAGCTGCTGGAATCCAGGCAGCGGGCTGGGGCTACAGGCATCCTCCTGTTGGAAAGTACAACAATCACGTTAAGCTAAAATGTTTGCATCAATTGGCTTCATTTTAAAATCAGTCAACACTCAGACTAAAAAGACTGAATAAATACTAGTGGTGCATTCAGGTGAACAGAAAATGACTCACAAAGGCCGGAGGGCGAGCAGTGGTGGTTTCCTCCATGGTAAGGGTTATGTAGGCCGGGTCAGCAGTCACCCTGTACTGCTCTGCCTCTGGGTCGCTCTGGTAGGCCTCATCGTCCTCATCGGGGTCAGGCTGGTCAGGCTGAACCACCTCCTCTTCTGGACTGGGTCCGTCCTTTGAGAGGTCACTGAGGGAGAAGGCACCAGATTCACCTGTGCTTTGGCTGAAGAGGTACTCCAAACCAAGCAGCTCATTTGATGTCACAGCAGCAGGGGCGCGGAAATTCTCCTCCACAGTTTCTCCAAACAGCTGCTGGCAGCGGGTGTTGAGGCGCTCGATCAGAGGCGCAGAGTAGGATCTGAGATTTCTCCCTTTGCCACCAAACACAGCTTCAGAACTGCGGTCCGAGTTCCAACGAGCGATTCCACTAATCAGGTAAACCTGATAGGGACGTGCAGCACAGTGGGGACCTTGAAATGACAGAAAAGGGCATTAAAATCATGACATGACCCAAAGCAGTGTTTATTTGCAGCAGGATATAAAGGAACTACACCACAAAAAGCACGACGGATGGCACAGCAGGCGAGTATGTCAGGTGAGTATGATGCAGTTCGGCAGGCACAGATAGAGAACTAGTGAGCAGGTAAGTACACCAGGTGTATATATGAAAGACAGAGCAGATAATCTGACCGTAAGCAGGGTATGGGTGGACGGCTGCTACAGTGTGGTCTTCAAAGATACAATTGGTGTGCATCGTATAAAGGTAAGGACTGAATGTCTGAAAACATGTTGCACGTTTGTTTAACTTGTACCTGGTATCATGTGAGGTAGAACTTTGTGGAAACCTTCCAGGCTGTTGCTTCCACGGAGACACTTGTAATAAGGAACGTCCACCCCGTTGATGTTGGTGCTATGAGACACTCTGTACATGCTCATCTCTGGAGGATCCTGAATGCACTCAAGGTGTCTTTGCTGGCCGTCCCACACACCGTCTATTGCTTCTGTAAAGAAATCACAATAAATATTTAAACACGAGATAGTATGCATGCATGTGAAACTCACCAAAATCCAACTCCAATTCCCAACATCAGCAAGTGACACCTGTAACTTATTTGACGGTACCTACATAGGCTTTCCATGTACAGACCTTTTTTGAGGTAAATATGATTATTGATGAATTCTAATGTATATGAACTTGTCAGACGGTGTCTCCAGAGTGTAGCACTGTACGTTTTGCATAATAAAATGATTAAAAACTTAAATTATGACTTATTAATGCATTGTCCACGGAAAGCCCGTGGAGGCCCCGTCAAATAATTTACGGTGGGGCAGTTACCAGTGACAGCTGTAACTTATTTGAAGGCCGCCACAGGCTTTTCCGGGACGGTGGTATTTTTATGCAAATTAAGCCATTTGCACCTCTGGAACGCATTTCTGGCACTGTATGCTGTTTTTTTGCTCATTAAATCATCGGATTACAGGGTGCATATGACTCTTAATGCAATGTCCACGGAAAGCCTGTGGAGCCCTGTCAAATAAGTTACGTGTGGGCCTGCGGTGGTGAAACTCACCAAAATCCAACTCCAATTCCCAACATCGCAAGTGACACCTTAACTACTTGACGGTAACCTAAATAGCTTTCCGTGGACAGACCTTTTTTGAGGAGGTAAATATGAATATTGATGAATTCTAATGTAAATTCACTTGTCAGAAGGGTAATCCAGCGTGTAGTTTGTGTTATTTTATTGAAGTATTATGTGAAAATTAAAGTAATCAATATATGGATTAATGTGCTGAATTATGTTAACCCTGGATGTCATAGAACGAATAATAGTCTTTTCATTAGACAGTGAATCTTTCATTAGACAGTACACCAGTGAGCTTGAAATAATGTAACAACACGTATAATGGTCCTTTCATTAGACAATGGACCTTTCTGTAGACAGCAGACGTAAACATGAAATAATCTAATGTTATCAGGAACAGGTGGATGGATGTGACGCACACATCTAGTATGACCACATTACCAACCAATGGAAGGTGGCAAAATGAAAGCAAGTAGATAAATTTGACACATATCTAGTATGACCACACTACCAACCAATTAGAAAACAAGGCCAAAAGAGTTGGAAACAATTGTGGCAAATCAGGTATCTATAACCAATAAAAAGTAACCGGAACAAAGAAAAAACAGAAAATGACCAAATTTGGAGAGAACAAGGGGTATAATAACATGAGCTGACAAACAAAGACTTTGGAATGATTTGGAATGCTGTGACTGTCTTCCCGGCTTTGTTTCTTTGTTAAATAAGGTCTTATTTTGACATCTGGAACTCTGCTCCTCTACTTCATTGGCCGCACCCAAGAAAAATCCACAACAGCTTGGCGTCACGAACAGGATTGGCTTGGGGTCCAACGTCCGCGAGGGCCATCGTGGGTGGGGTACCTGGACTGCCATGCAAACAGATCTCTAAAAGGGGCCCCGAAAAAACGAGGTAGGCAATATTTTGCTTAAATTGGAAATAAGACTGTTTGTGTGGTTGACTAGGGTCACACCTGTGATGGTAATCTGAGACAGGGCTTCACCAATAAATGAATCTAAGATTTGAACTAAATTAAATAAAATAAAAGTGGAATTGAGAGGTTCCGGATGTCAAAAGATTCACATGCTTTAGAGTAGTAAAAAGCTTATGTATATAAGTTGTAAATAAGAAGAAGCACCATGCTGTGCCGAGAAGAGGCACATACTGGGTCGAGACCTCCCAAAAATAAGCAAGCCCAGGAATTAAGGAGCCGCTCAGACGGTGGAGCGTGGCCTTGAGGGGTACTTATGAGGGAGGACTTTCCAAAATAAGCAAGCCCAGGAATTAAGGAGCCGCTCAGACGGTGGAGCGTGGCCTTGAGGGGTGCTTATGAGGGAAGGGTTGCTTTGATCAGAGTATTAAGTTGTGTACACAGTGTCGTGAAGGGACACTAAAAACCTGTTCAGAGACTTCCCAAAGTAAGTAAGTCCAGGAATCAAAGAGCCGCTCAGACGGTGGAGCTTGGCTTTGAGGGGTGCTTATGAGGGAAGGGCGGCTGAATTAGGTGTCTGCAGACTAAGTTAAACTGTTAGTCTTTGTTTGTCCAGTATCTGTTGTAAAAATATTTGTATGTGCGTCAAAATGGTGGAAACATTGAAGCATTGAATGTTTTGGCTGAATGATTAACTGTGTTGGCTACTTTGCGCTGTGAGAAAAGCTGAATGAATGTGTGTGTGTGATATATGTTCTATGTAAATGCGCTTTGATTTAACTGGAATGAAAAAGCAATACAATTTTAAAAAAAATACACTAAATGAACAATAAAGATTATATTGAGAGAATTGTAAGTATTGAGGGAATTGTAAGAGTTGAAAAAACAAAAAATATTCCCAGAAATTGGCTCTGTAGGCTGTTTGGACGCCGTCCAAGTTGCCGACGTTGTGGTCCAAATTGTGAAACTGAATTATTAAAAAAGATAAAGAAGTAATTGATTTTTCATTCCTAAAGAAAGAGAAACGGACCAGACGCTGCTTGGTGTTTTTTCTCTTCGCTCTGTGTGAGTGTAGCAAAAAGTGTGGGAGAGAAGGCTTTGAGTGTGTGCAGGCGAGGAACCTGTGTGTGTGAGTGTGTGTGTATGTGAGTGAGAGAAGGCATGCATGTGTGTGCTGAATGCGTGTGTGTGCACATGAGAAAGAGTGAGGAGCCTGCATGTTGATTTGATTTGTGCGTGTGTATGTGTGACTAACAGAGAAAAAGTGTTGTGTGTGTGCGTGCTTGAGTGAAGTGTATGTGTGTGAGTAAACGTTGATAAAAGTGAAGGCTGTGATAGGGAAGAAAGCAGAGAAATTAGACAGATTGTTTTTGTGCCTGTTCTGATCCTAAAAAGAACAGAATGAGCATATTAGATATACAAGACGAGCTCAGTTTTGATGCAAATTATGAACACCAAAGTGAATGGAGAAGTGTGAAAGAATATCAAGAATTTTTGAAGACTTTGAGAAATACAAGAGGCATCTGTAATCATTTTTGGTTGGAATCAGATTTTGTTGACAGGAAAGGGCAGGTACAAAGATTGACAGATTACAAGAAGAACAGTTTTCTTAGAAAATTGATTAGCATTATAAATTTAGGGGACATAACAGAGGAATGGCCAACAATACCTTGGGAAAATATTGTTTATAATAATATAACAGTTCGACAATTGACAGATCAACTAGTGAATCTTTGTGCCCCAACACTTTCCCCAACAGAAGCTGGATCTAATGTAATTGAAATCCCAGTTGGTTGAATTGTGGCACCCTATGGTAGGAGGAATATGGCAGGTCAGTGGATAAAGGATACCATAGTAGCTGCAATCCTTGACAACATATGCCTCTCACTGATAGTTGTCACACGAGAAGTGGACTGGATATATAAAGTGATAGTCAAATCAGATGAAAAGGGAAACATTATGCCAGTGATTATACCTAGTAGGACAGTGAGATGTTTGTTGGTGACAATTGAGCTGAGAGGTGTACCACAAATATATGCCATTATGGATGGTGAGCAGAGAAAAGAAAAAAGAAAAGAAAAGGGGCCCAGGACTAGCAGTTCAGCACACTGAGAACACTGCTTGAATAACTTGGTTAAAATAAAATAAAAATGGCAGATGAGATAAATGTAAATAGAAAGAGGAAAAGGAGAGGCAAGCGAGGCAGAAACATTTTAATAATACAAGAGAAAAGATTATTGATTGATTACCTGGAATCACTTAATCTAAAATATTGTACAAAGGATTTTTTAAACATTGTTGTATATAAAATGGAAGAGTGTTGTATAAAATTAACATCATCTCTCACCTACTCAATTTGGGCAGGGGAATTACAGCGACAGGTCGTCACTTTCATTTGAGAAGACTATGGAGTTTTGAGGCATTCAGCTTGGGAGAAAGCATCATTTGGACAAACAGCAATATCCAGGAGGAAGAAATAGAAGGCCTTGTGTTACCCTTTGAATTGTTAACTAGAAAACACATTGTGATTATTTTGAAGTATTTGAGACAATCTAAACAGCTTTTATTAAAGGTGAAAAGTCCTCCGCCCAGCAAAAATCCTGGTGAAAATCAGGGGTCGGATACTTTTATTGATCCTCGTCTCATGAGCTTGGTGAAAATTAGCTAGTAATTAGAAATGCTGGGATTAGAGAGGTAAATTACTGAAGGGAAAATAGATAATAATAGTTAATTGTGTTGAACAGATTGATAACTCAAATTTCAAAGATGTCAACTCCAGTAGAATTTTTAGCTTTTAAAAATCCAGCCTGTAAGGAAGTAATAAGAGAGCTCTCAAGGAAGTGGGCAGAGAGAACAAAGAAATTGATTTCTAAGTGGCCGGCAGAGGGAACATTTAATATGACAATGTGTAGAGAAATGGAGGTATTGGTAAAAAATTATAAGACCAATGATAAATCTAAAAAAGAGAAATGACAAAAGAGAGCAAGAATTTGGGGTATTGACTCTGTTAAACAACATGGAATTCAATTATTAAAATTAGAGAAACTAGAAAGAGAGAATAAAGGTAATGAAATAAAATTAGAAAGGCCACCTCCATATGTTCCTTCGTGCGATCAGATTGTTAATCAGATGCCTATAGTACAGGGAAAAATAGATTTAAAGTGGGCAGTAGAATTTGAGGGCTATGTTCAGGATGTGAATACAGCTGTTGACATAAATGAGCAGATTTGCAGGAGTGAAATAAGGAGACTAGCAGATACCACAAGAGAGAGCGACGAACACACAGCCACAAGGGAGGGGCTGGAGTTACAAGAGGAGGGACTAAGAACATCAACACCAAAGCCTCAAGTAAGATACCGAGTGAGAGAGAGAACAGCCCACANCTCAAGCAAGATACCGAGTGAGAGAGAAAACAGCCCACAGGGTGGAGCCAAGGAGTGACAGGCTTGGAGGAAAAGGAGCCAGGGGCTGCTACAGAGAGGAGGGGAGAGCTGATGAGTCACTCGCATACCAAAGACAGTCAGCATACTTGAAGAAATGGAAGACCAACACCAACAACAGACATCAGTTAATGGAGACTCACTCGAGGGGCGGTTCAAGGGACTCCTTGATGAGCAAACTGAAGGAGCAATGGAAGATGCTGACTCAATTCAAGAAGCTCTGGAAGATATGGAGAATAGATGCTACAAAACAAGAGACAGTCTCAAACAAGCTGTCCACATGACAAGAGAAGATTTCACACAAGCTGTAGACGAATTGCAGCAGGAGCTGGATGAAATGATGAGCAAACATGAACCAAAACAACCACACCCAAGCCCACATGATTATGTCCAGCAGAAACAATACAAGCAAGTAGCTGGGACACTGGTCATGCATGACATAGAAGATCCAGAAGACCAGTTTCAAGTTCTTCAAGCACAAAGACGAGGAGGAGGAGAAGAAAACCGATCAACGAGGAGAACAAGAAGTGCAACAAGAAGAGAACAGGCCCCAAGATATGAGTGCCCAATCCTCATCAAGCATGGTTATGCTCAATATATACCTTGGGCAAGTCAAGATCTGGACACTTTGGTTTCCCGTCTTCCAGACATTCATGAAGGTGCTGGAAAATGGATCAGAACATTCGAAGAAGAAACAACTGGAAAGCTTCTGGCCCTGGGTGACATCAAAGCTCTACTTGCCAAATACCTGGGGGCCTCCATAATGAATGATGTACTCAAGCAGTCTGGCCTCCTTCAAGCTGTGAACAGACCTCAAGCAGATGGAGCTTCTTTTGACAAACATCAATGCGACATTTGGATAACTCTGAGAGCTGAATACCCAATGCAAACTGATCCAGGTTTCCTGAAAGGAGAGCCAATCAGGGAGACTGAGAATCCCACCACCTACATTCAGAGACAGATAAGACGTTGGAAAGAAGAACTGGAAAGAGATCCAGAGAAAGACAAAATACTGACAGCACTCTTCAGGACCGCCATTGTGGAAGCCATGCCTACAACAGTGAAAGTGAAGCTGGAGGATGGGGTAGGTCTGAATTCCAAGTCACACAAAGAATTCAGAGACCATGTGGTTCATGCAGTGGAACAATATAGAAAACAAGAGCTAAAAATAAAAACCCAAGAAAAAGAGTTGCAAAGAAAACTGACTCAGATGCAGCTTGAGCGCCAGACTGGATCTCAGCTGCCGCCTCACGCTTGACCGCGGATGCACCCTCAACAGAAGAATGCAGAAATTCAAGCAGTCTCCAGAAGGGAGGATCAATCGTAAACTTCCTCGCCAGCTCAATGTGATTCCCGGCGATCCAGTCAGACATGAAGTGCTTTCGTTAATCCAGTGCAACAATTGATGGCCTGCACCAACAAATAGAGATGCCAACAGATACACAACACCACGATGCTAGTGGAACAGTCACTGCCACCACAAGGACAGCACCACGTTGTATCTATCTCAAGCAGAGACCAGCCCCCAAACAACAGAGGCTGGAACAGACGAACAAAAGGGCGCTGGCAGAGGAAGATTGAATCAGACCAACAAGCTTAGGGCCTACCAGGCGTCTGTTGGAGTATGAATCAGAGTTATGGATCACACCAAAGAGATTGTCCCATAATCCTTGGCAGCACAGCAACTCATACAATGGCCCAGGATTCAACTAGGGGGGGGGGGGGGACAACAGCCCAGATGCCAACCAAGAACCCAAGCGTCCTGTCAACCATGGCAAGTGGAACTGGCCAAAGGTTACTTAGGGTGCCCAAGAAGAAGAATCTACTAAGGGAGGAAAACACTAAGCTACCACCATACAGCTGGAATATCATGTGATGCTGATCAAGAACCAATGCTGCAAGCCAATATCGAAGGAAAACCCATTTCTCTCATGCTCGACACAGGGGCAACGTACTCATGTTTGAATCCAAGATATGCTTCGCACCTCCCCATGTCTGGAAAATATATAAAGACAGTAGGATTCTCGGGAACAACTCAGCTACTTCCTATGACAGCCCCTGTGAGCATAAGCCTGAAAAACACTGAAATTAGAATACCAATATTAGTCTCAGAACACACACCTGTAAATTTGTTAGGTAGGGATGCCATATGTAAATTAAAAATGCAGATATGGTGTACACCAGAGGGAATTTATATAGATGATAGGGCAATGAGACAAATGAATGTTTCAACATCACAACAAGCTCAAGAATCATGTGCTAACATGTATTGGTTAGGAGATTTAAAAGAAGATGTAGAAAAAACAATTAGTAAATGGGGAAGATATATAAGGGAACAGATATGTGAACCAAGCCTACCAAAAACCGAATTTCATTGTACTATGAAGTATGATGAAAGCAAAAATCCAGATTTTGAAAAGAAATGGCTAAAAGACACAAAAGGATTGAAAATCCCCATGATATCACAAAGCATAATAATAGGACCCAAAGGTGTAGCTCTGCAGATAGACAGCAAAAGATTCATAGATGACTGGTTCGCAGTACCTAACTCAGTGCCACATGTTACATTATATGTAAATAAAGATTGTCTCTCTAAAGATTTAGGACCCATGATGAAACAAGCAGAAAAAAGCAAGTGGGAAGCCACAGAAAATCCTCTAATTTTCCAAACAGCAGACAAAGAATATCTCAAGATTTTGTGTGCTACTCCAATGATAGGTGTCCCCAGAATGGTAATAAACACAAGAGTTGAGCCAAAAGTTAAAGAACATCAAACAAAGCAAACTGAATTGTTAAAAGACATGGAGAGACAAGTACCATTAGAATTATGGTCTCAACATGACACAGATGTGGGGTTAGTAAAATCAGCCAATCCAATTAAAGTAGTACCAGGAGCTAAAGTACCCAGAAAATTACAATACCCTTTTAAACCAGAAGCAGTAGAGGGAATAAAAAAGACAATTGAAGGACTAATGAAAGCAGGAGTGCTTGTTGAAACTACTAGTCATGGTAACACCCCAATATTGCCAGTAACTAAAGCAGATAAATCAAAATGGCGTTTGGTGCATGATCTGAGAGCAGTGAATGAGTTTGTGGAGGATTGGCCTGCTGAAGTTCCAAACCCGCATACTTTGCTAACCAATGTTCCATCTGTTGCTAATTACTATACTGTAATTGATCTCTGCTCAGCTTTATTCAGTGTTCCCTTAGCCGAGGAGAGCAGACATTTGTTTGCGTTCACGCCTTATCACAAGGTAATAAACTGCTCACGGCTTACACAAGTAATGCCAAGGCTCAAGGGCTCAAGCACTCACCATGTCTACCCAATCATTCTTTAACAAAGAAGAATTAGAACTAACTTAGGTTTAAGACAGGCACATTGATACAATACTGCGAGGATGATTTGTTAATTTTGTTCAGGCTATCTTTGAACATATGTCACTCAAGACTCAATTAAAGTGGGGACACAAGGCCTCTAAAGCAAAATTGCAATATTGCTTACCACAAGTTGAATACTTAGGGACGCCACCTATTTGCAGGCATGGGGAATTAAAAGCCTGTATCCACGCCAGTCAATTGGAATGGCATCAGTAAAGTTCCCGCACCGTGCAAAGTGGAGCCAATGTTGACTTTTGGGTAGACAGGTTTTGTTGCAGTATATGGATTGGAGGTACTATGCAATCAATAACAGCTCCATTTAAGAGCATAATGAAGGCAAGTGGGCTGTATAAAATCTTAGGGCAACGCTTACACTAGTATGGGGATAGGAACGGCCACCCCACACATAGAAGCACTAATAGCATTTGAATCATTGAAAGAAGAACTACAGACCGCTCCTGCCTTGAACATGCCCACATATGACAGACCATTTCATTTGCACATTGCAAACAGAAAAGATGGTTATGCATCTTCAGTTTTGATGCAGGAAACTTGCAGCGTAAGGAAAAAACAACCAATTGCTTATTATAGCACAAAATTAGACAATGTAGCTGAAGGTTAAACACCATGTTACCAACAAGGGTTAGCAACAGTATATTTTGCATATGAAAAGGCCTCCACAATAACCATGGGGTAGGCCCGTTGGACTGCTAGCAACTCACCATAAAAGATCACTCAGGAATGATAGAAGCAAGGGAAGTTTGCTTGACTCCTTCTAGACTTTATAGCTTACTCAAGCATTGTTGACTGCTTCCGCAGACATACAATTAGAGATGGCAGCAACTAGTAATCCAGGGCTAGTTCAGTACGCATTACATGATGAATGGCACACTGACATGGATGCTGTATTGAGCCCTCTCTAGCCTTTTCCCTAGATTGGAGACGCAGACTAGAAAAAAAAAAGGTCAACACCAATTCCCATAAGCTACATGTTTGACTATTTTGTGATGTTCATGTTTTAATAGACTGGCATTTACAGGAATCATATGCTCGGGACTGTGCAGTCTGTGAACTAGTTGACTGATGATTTAACTGTATCCGCAGTGGTTTAGGTGGAAGCTATTGTGACAACCATGCTCGCACAACTGGTTGCGGAATTGAAAGTTGCTCAATAACTGAAGTGCATGTTCGGCTGGCGCACAGACTCCTGAAATACATATCTCCCCAGATTGCGCATATGGCAGCATAAAGGGGTATATCTGCATCTGTTTAGGAGCTAGTTTGTAAAGGGGCAAAGATGCTTTAAGAAAAGCGTACGGTGACGCCTGTTCCATTGCATAGTAATCGAGATAATATTACCGCGATTTAATACTCCGTCCATGATGGCAACTCGCAACAATGGGCTATCATCAATGCAGCACAGAAAATGCAATGATTTTGTAATAAGGGGGTTCAATATGCGGGCAGTATCATTATATTGCTAAGCAATGCCTTCTGAGGGCTAGACAAACAGCATAATGGCTCGCTTCTGTTTTGATTTCAACCTTCAACTCAATTTGGCTGATAGTTGCACACAAACAAAAAAAAATTAGGCATCGGAATACAAACAAATAAAAATAAAAAACATGCTAAAAAAAAAA